>PVJH01000888.1:0-241891 GCA_004026705.1 Nesogale talazaci
CACCTCCCCCTTCCCAGCAGCAGCTGCACCCCTACTCTGGACAGGACCTTTCTCTCTCTTTCTCAAACACACACATATACACATACAGACATGCACGACACCTCCACCACCTTTTCATATGGGTGGAAGTGAAAGCACACAGTGGTATAGACAGTGAGGACCTACAGTAGGGTCACCAGTCAGAGCTTGTCGAGAAGGCTGTGAGGCACCCATGCAGAGAGGGCAGCCAGGAGGCACCATGTAGCTGTCAGGGGTAAAGCCAGGAGCCTGATGACTGGTGTCCATACAGGTGTGGGCGTGGCAGAGGAAGTACAGGAGTGAACAAAGAGGCGAGATGTTTGTGAGATTCCTGTACTGTTTGTGAACAAGGCACATTTATGAATAAAGAGAGACTGTGATAATCTGGTGGGGGGAAACATGAACTTTCAGGTCCTCAAGACCCTGGTTCAGGTGCTTGACTCTTCAGTGGAAGATTGGAGGTTCAAATCTACCCTGAGCCTCCTCAAAGAAAGGCCTGGCGATCTACTTCCTAAAAATCATCCACTGAAAACCCCACACAGCTCAGCTGGCACACTGAGGATTGCCTGGAGTCTGAATTAGCTTGATGACCACTGACCTCTTGTCCAAAATCCCAAAGCCTTTGTTCTGATTCTCATGTTCATCACACATCTGCTGCATGACATTAGACACATTGTACCATCTAAATTAATTTTGCCTATTTTATTTCTTGGGGTTCTAGATCCATTCCAATGGCTACACTGGGCTCACAGACAAAAGTCATGACTAAAAAGTGTTCAGGAAGGTAACAAGTTGCAATGCCAGTGAGAAATAAATGCTCAAACCGGAGTGGTGAATCACAGCAAGTTACAAAAGTTCTCTCAAGCGTGTTAATAAATGCCCAAAGGGCAAATCACTCTGCTAGAAGCCTCAACCTGAAGTCCCTCAATTTAAACTCTGAGGGCCAGCAAACGGGGCTTCCTGTACTAAGTGCCCAGAGACAACCCAATGCAGCAAGCCTCAGCCTGAAGGCACGCAGCTCCACTTCTGTGAGTAGCAAGCCCAGCTTCCCAATTAGCACCCAGAGGCACTCTGTACCACGAGCCAGCCTCTTGCACAAAAGCGCCCAGCTTGGCTTGTTTTGGGGTTGGAAATCCACCACGCCGTTCTGTGCTCCGGCTCCTGGTTCTGCCGATGCTCCCGGCCCTTGTTAGGGAGGAGAGCCCTCCTCCTGCTTCTCAGAGGGCTCATTTTATACACAGCAAGTTGGTGCTCCAGGGAATTCTACTCCAAGTTACTCAAAGGTAAATCCTATCAGTACCTCTCCCCTCGCTGCCCCCCCCCCCAATCTTCTTACTACAGCCATGCAGGCAAAAGTTGTTCGGTTCAATCTAGAGCCTTTGCCTAGAAAAGCCACATTAAATAATTCACTTCTGTGACTCAAATGATCTCACTTCTCTGACCCTCAACTGACTTTTCTGTAACATGGGGATAAGAAGACTTATCTTCAAATGCTACTTCAATGCTTAAATGAGGTTGTGTTTTTTGATGCCTGACATTAATGATGATAATAATAAAGGTATCTTTTGTATGGTCTAGCACAACACAGCCACTCCAGTGATGCTTAGGAACACTCACTACCAGATAAAACTGATGGTGAGCAAAGCTGTTATCAATGAAAATTTATGACTTATTAACATCTGACAAGACTCACGGTGTCTTGATAAGATCAAGTTCTGTAAACTTTGGTCGAGAAAAATAGACTTGGAAGGATGATAAACATCATAACTTTCCAATGACAGAGTTTTAATTAGTAAATTTTATTTACCAAGAAATAATCAGCTTATCAAGTGACTTATAGAATTACGCATAAAATAATTTATCCATGAAATATGTCAATAACCTTAATTGAGAAATGGAGTCCTGGTGTTGTATTGGGTTATACATTGGCTACTAACTGCAAGGTCAGAAATTCAAAACCAACAACAGCTCCATGGGAGAAAGAAGAGACTTTCTGCTCCTGTAAAGAGTTATAGTCCCAGAAACCCACAGAGGTACTTCCACTCATTCCTATAGGGTCATTATGCATGAAAATCAACTTGGTAGCAGACAGAATTAAGAAATAGAAAAAACGGAAATAATTTAATTTCCCGACATCAAAAATTAATCAAAAGTTAAGTGGACTTAGTGGAATTTTCTTTGGAAAATGTGTTGTCAATGAGCGTTAATCAATGCAGACATAATTTTGATTAAGGCTTGGAAACTGCCCCCCCAAAAAAAAAATTTTGGCTTACCTTGCCCACACCTTATCTCAGCCTAGAGTCATCAGAAGCCCACGTGTTTGGGTAACTTGTACTGAGGGCGCTTCTGAATGGTCCTGGTCAGGTGGAAATTACTAAAGATTTGCTGTCATTGCTTATTAGCAACCTGGGATATATCGATGCCCAGCCTTTGCTTGTTGAAAGTGAAGGGGACTTGAAGCACTTCCTGATGAAGATCAAGAATTGCATCTCTCAGTATTGATACAACTCAGTGTACCCCAAACCAAAATCACTTCCCTCAAGTCAAGGTGACTCATCGTGACCCCTGTGGGAGTCTGACACTGTGACTTCATGAGAGTAGAAAGGCCAGTCTCCCTCCCATGGGGCTGCTGGTGGTTTCAGATTGCCAAACATAAGCATCACAGCCCAGCACACAACTGCCACACTACTAGGGCTGCTAACAATTCAATGCAAAGACTCACATCCTCACAAATGGACCAATAGGTAACATGTCAAACAGAAAAGATTGAAGTGGCCAAGAATTTTGATTGTTTGGATCCATAACCAATGCTCATGGAAGCAGCAGTTAAGAAATGAAGTCCCTGAGGAATACTAAAAATAGATTTGGGGGCCAAGGCATGGCACCCCATCTCAATTGACTGGAAAACACTCCTAAAGGTCAACAATCAGACCTATTGAATTATTTTTAGGTATGCTTCTCTTATTTGTCACTGTTGTTGTTTTGTTTTCTTTTGCTTTGTCTTGCTTTTGTGCTTACTATTATTGTCTTTGCATATCTACCTAGATAAGATATGTGGGATAAACAATCCAGAGGAGAAACAACAGGACTAATGGTTCTGGGGGAACACGGTGAGGGGGAGGCAGGGGAAAGGAAGGGGAATGTCAACAAACCCAGAGACCATGGGAACAACAAGTGATCTAACACTGATGGCAAGGAGGGTATAGGATGTCTGCTGAGCGTGGTCAAGGGCAATGTAGCTAAGAGGAAATACTGAAACCCGAATGAAGACTGAACATGATAGTGGGACAAAAGGAAATAAAGTAATGAACTAGGAAGCAAAGGACACTTACAGAGGTCTAAATACAGGCATGCCCATATGTAAAATATTTACATGTGATGATGGGGAAATAGATCTGTGTGCATGTATTTATAGGCTTAGTATTAAGGCAGCAGATGGACATAGTGCTTCTACTCAAGTACTCCCTCAATGCACCAACACTTTGTTCTAATAACTGGACATTCTGTGATGCTCACCTTCCCAACACGATCACTGAAGACAAAATGGGTGCATAAACAAATGAGGTGAAGAAAGCTAATGGTGCCCAGCAATCAAAAGATATAGCATATGGGGTCTTAAAGGCTTGAAGATATATAAGCAGCCAGCTAACTGAGAAGCAACAAAGCCCACATAGAAGAAATACATCAGTCTGTGTGATCATGAGGTGTCGATGGGATCAGGCATCAAAGACTCAGAACAAAAAAATAATATCGATGTGAATGAGGGAGATGGCAGAGTGGGACCCAAAACCCATCTGTAGACAATTGAACATCCCCTGACGGATGGGTCACAGGACGAGATGAGCTAGTCAGGGTTCAGTATAGCACAAAACATACAGCTTTCCTCTAGTTCTTTAGTGCTTCCCTGCCCCACCCCACCCCCCACCCCCGCCACTATCATGACTCCAATTCTACCTTACAAATTCAGCTAGTCTAGAACATGTACACTGGTACATGTAAGAGCTCAAAACACAAGGAATCCAGGACAGATAATCCCCTCAAGACCAATAATGAGAGTAGTGATAGGGGCAAGGTGGGGAAGACAGGAGGAACTGATCACAAAGATAGACATATAGCACATATACGCACCACCATCACCACAGGGATAAACAATAGAAAAGTGGGTGAAGGGAGACAGTGGATGATGTAGGTTATGAAAACAATAATTTATAATTTATCAAGGGTTCATGAGGAAGCAACAATGGGGGAGGGAGTGGAAAATATGAGGAGCTGATACCAAGGCCTGAAGTAGAAAGAAAACATTTTGAAAATGATGATGGCAACATATGCACAAAAGTGCTTGACACAATGGATGGATGGATGGATTGTGATAAGAGCTGTAAGAGCCCCCAATAAAATGATTTTTTAAAAAAGAAAGAAATCAAATGATGCAATGCACTGGGTAAAATCAGCTGCACAAGATCTCTTTGAAATGCTGCAGAGCAAGGATGTTACTTTGAGGACTAGTTGTGCCTGACCCAAGCCATAGTGGGTGAAGGGAGACAGCGGATGTTGTAGGTTATGAAAATAATAATGATTTATAATTAATCAAGGGTTCATGAGGAAGCGAGAGTGGGGGAGTGAAGGGAGAATATGAGGAGCTGATACCAAGGGCTGGAGTAGAAAGAAAATATTTCTACTGATTTTCAGTTATTTCATATATATGTGAAAACAGGATATTGAAAAGGAAGACAGAAGGATTGATGCATTTGAATGATGGTACTGGCATAAAATCTCAAAAATACTGTGGACTACCAAAAGACCAAACAGATCTCATTGGAAGAAGTACAGCTAGAATGTTCCTTGGAGAAACCCGTCTCTGGAAATAACATCTTGCTTGACCCAGTAGAAGGGCAATGAAAAAGAGAGCGATCCTTGACTGGATGGATTGACACAGGAACTGCCAAGAATTGGCTCAAGGATAATCATTGCCAAGGTGGCAAAGGACTGAGTGGTGTTTTGTTCTGTTGTGCAATGTGTGGCTATCAGTTAAGATAGACTTGATGACACTTTACAAGAACCACAACAATAAAGTTTTGCATCTGTCAATCCAGAAGTGACATTTCCTTGGGATCCAAATGGTACCTCATTTCCTTGAGGTTAAAGCAATCTTTACTATGAATTGGATTATGATGATGATAATCATTATTATGAAGAATGCTTTGATCAGTAGAAGGTGGGTATAGGTAAGGGATGGTCTGGTGAGAAAGAGAATTGCTCAGGATGTCTGGGCCCCTCTTCCTCTGTACTCTTTAAGGTTTATGCTTTGGCAGTCCCCTGAGGGACTCCGACAAAAAGGGACAGGGACGGGTTCAGGCAAATGACTGTCAATGACAATCTTTCATTCTTTCAATTGGACCGGGATCATCCCCAGTCCGAGTTGTCCTGTAACATGGAAGCTTCTGGTGAATCTAGGCTGAGATGAAGGATGGGTAGGTAGGCCAGAGTTTCACAAAGGAGAGCTTTTTGGTCATGTGGTTAGGTCTATTTGAAGGAGAGGTGCCTGCCTGTTTGGAGTTAGAAGCCGGCTCAGCCACTCCACTCCTTTTCATTCAGCAGCTCGTAGATCAGCCTTGCAGACCCTGTGGGTTAGGTGGTGAGCTGTGAAGGGCAAGTTCAGCAGTTCAAATGAACTAGCCCCTCCACGGGGGAAAGATGAGGCTGTAGATGTCTGTAAAGATGCACAGCCTGAGAAACCTGACAGTTGCTGGGAGTCAGAGTCACGGGAGAGGCGGGCATTTCTGGCTCAGGATCAGTGTCTAGGCTGAGTTGAAATGCTCCATTGTGGGACTTAGGTTTTCCGTTTCCCAAGTCAAGAACTTTGATGCAATGACCCTACACGCCGATGGAGGGAGAGAGGTGGTGCTTTCAATTCCCATAAAGAGTTACCATCTCAGAGACTCACAGGGGCAGTCCTACCCTGTGGATCCTGGAAGGGTTCCACCCTGCAAGGACAGGGTTGCTATGACCTGGCGTTGAACGGATGGCATGAGTTGGTAAGAGGAAGGAGCTCTGGTGGTGTAGTGGGTCTGCTATCCGCAACATCCGGAGTTCGAAACCACCACCAGCTCTGCAGAAGAACAATGAGGCTCTCGACTCCCATAAAAATGTACCGCTTCTGGCTGAGCCCCGGTGGCGTTAAGTGGTTGAGTGTGGGACGGCGGCCCACAGGCTTAGCAGTTCAAATCCAGTGGCAGCTCTCAGGAGCAGCACTGGGTAGCGCCCCCCCCCCAAAAAAAAAAAAGTACCGCTTCAGAAACCCAGAGCGGCAATTCTACTCTGGCCTATTGGATAGTGGTGAGCCAGAATTGACTCCGTGATAGTGACTTGGGTAAACTCTAGATGATGGTATTTTTAAAGGAAGTAATTCAGGCCAAGAAAATGCGTAAGACACTGAGGTAGGTCAGAAAATGGACTTGTATTTACAATGGAAGACATCCTTTCTCAGTACTTAGAGTCCAGGGAGCTCATTCCAGGATCTGATTTAGCTTGAAAACCAAACAAAAATTAAGATTATTGCTTAGTGACCTGGGGCATGAGGGAGTGAGCCAGATGCCCTTTAAAAGTGATTTTCGCAGAGCTATTGAAATCGACCCTTCTCCACTTTCTAATGCCCGAACGTCCCAGGATTAGGCCCTCTCCTTCTGTCGTGCGGTAGCTGCACAGCCTCAATTCTCCAGCTTCTGTTTCCAGGTGCTGGGCTGGACTAGGATGGCTAGTCACAGTGGGGCCACTTCCAAAGACCTCTTGACCTGCCTGTAGAGTGTGCACACTTCCATCCCAAAGAGCTCCTGCATCGTCCCCTTTGGCCTCGTTCATCTGTAAGCAATCCCTGGAGTCTGGCTGTGAATTCTTTTATATCTACAGTGTCTCTGTTTAATTTACAGCATCTCTAAAAGCCAGAAATGGTCAGAGACTGGCTGGGATCATCTGATCCAATGTCCTCATTTAACCCCCCCAAAAAAACTGAGGCCAAAAAAACCAAATAAAGTTATCCAAGTAGTAAGCAGAGAGACCAGGACTCAAAAGCAGGTTTTCACCCAACCAGCTCCCAGAGCATCTCATTGTCCCTTTCTTACACCCACCAGGGAAAGCAGGACTCTCTAGAATACTCCTGTAGTATCGCTCAGTCCAGGGCTCAGCCATGCCTCTTCTCAGCACCTGGAATAGCCAAGGAGGCACAGGATCTGCCTCTACAGACCCTTCTAGCCTATCACAGTCCCAAGGAATGAGAAAAGAATCTCTTGAAGGGCTGAGCTAATTGGTACAGCCAGTGACTTCTCTAAATGACTGTCTTTCTAATTTTCCTATATTGGAAGTCCAGTTGGGAGAGATTAGGCACAGGTACCTGGACACCCAAGCATAATTAGGGGCATGGGTTTGGAGGGGGAAGAGCCTGTTTCCAACCTGGGAGGCCTGCTCTGCTTTCTAAGGAGAGAAATCCATGCCACCTCCCTTGTGCTCTTCCCCAAGGTCAAGAAAGGCCATTGGCTTTGTTAGTATCATTATTGTTGCCTGGGCCGTTAACAAAACCTATGCCCCTTCAACAATGTTTATCTGTACAGTTCAACCACGTTACGTTCATCACGTTGTCAACCATTACCAGCGACCTTTCCTGAATTTTCCCACCACCCTCAAAAGATGTTCGATGTTCCCTAAGCTTCCTGCCTTTCCTTCTCCCTCCCGCCTGCTCTGGTCGCCATTAACGAACTATGACCTTTGTACACTCACCTTTCTAGCTATGTCCTATGTCAACTCCCGTTTTCCTACCAAACTCTAACCTCACTGTCATTGCATTGATTTCTACTCATAGACACCCTCTTGAACTAGGTAGAACTGCCCCTGTGGATTTCCAAGACTGGAACTCTTTTTTTTTTTTTTTTGCATCACTGCCCTCTGGTGCGAGTGGGAGGCCCAGCCTTGCTCCCAGAGAGCTGCTGCTGGATTTGAACCGTCAAGCCTGTGGATTTGAACCGCACTCAACCACTACGCCACTGGGGCTCAGCCGACTGTAACTCTTTATGGGAGTAGAAAGCCTCAACTCTTTATGGGAGTAGAAAGCCTCATCCTTCTTCCTGGTGGTTTCAAACCACAGACCTTGGCCGTTAGCAGTTCAACACATACCCACTGTGCCCCCAGAACTTCTCTGTTGTCTTTGGAGATGACGTTTCCAGCATCTCAGAGAAGATACTGCGTGATGGCCATGCCTATCATTTGGATGATCTCTGTTTCTATGTCCTGACCTTCCACCAGGAAGATGTCTCATTTCCCAATAAAGAGACAAGACATCTAGAAAAACGAGGGGAAACTATAATGAGTCGGACTTTTGATCACTTTGGGTTAAAAATTAGAGGCAGGTCTTCCCAACTCTATAAATGAAAAAAAAGTACCCGCTGCATTGCATCTCCCTCTTCCTACAGAATTTGTGATGAAACTGGAAGAATTAGATAATGAAAAGCCAAAGGCACAGTAAAAATCAAACCAGCTAGCGGTTTCCAAAGACAATCGGTTGTTTTTGCCCTTAAAGTATGAATGAAGTATACAGAGTTTCCTAGAAAATTCTGAATTTTTGCTTGATTTTCATTTCTGAAAGTGATGACTTTGTTCATCCGTTCCTATGTTCTGTTTTGATTTCTGCCAATGGGTCCGTTTTTCCCACCAGGAGGATGGAGTCACCTGTGGGTCAGTGTCCAGCTCCACCACCAGAAATACTCATGGAATACACGCAGTGGAGCTCTGAGTTCTTCTGGGTCTTTACATCTTGCTGTTCTCCCCCAAGGTTGCTGCTGCAGCTGTAGCTGGCGCTCTGGTTCATTGCCCTCCGGGTAGTCACAGAATCGTGACCACCCATGCACAAGGCAACAAAACACTTCTGGTCTTACCCCCCATTCCCACCCCCTACTCCCGACACACAGTAGGTTGTAGAGTGGACTATTGGGGTCTATCAGCTGAATTTTAGAAGTATAGTTTGAGGCCTTCCTTCCTAGTCTGACCTTGGAAGTTTGGTGGAAACCTGGTCGATACCATGGCAACAGCCTAGCTGAGGGGTGAGTGGTGCTTGTGCATGAAGAGTATTGGCAGAGAAACAAGCCCAGGAAGACAAGAACTCTGCCCAGCAAGTGTCACTGCCTCGTTCTCTTATATCTCACTCACTCCCTGCCAACGGGTGGAGGCCACTCATCGCAACCCAAGAAGACAAGAAGAACTGCCCCTGTGAGTTTTTCTGACACTGTAACTTTTTAGGAGAGTAGAAAGCCCCATCTTTCTCCTACAGAGTAGCTGGTGACTTTAAATTGCTGACTTTGCCGTGAGCGGCCCGATACATAACCACTATGCCGCCAGAGGGCCTCTTCTATTCCCTAGGTACTACTATTGCCCTCAAGGAGACCCTGGTGCCACTGAAGAATAAGAGTTGGGCAGCCAGTTGGGAGAGCCAGTAACTCAAACCGACCTGTTGCTTCACTGGAGGAAGACCAGCCTGTCTGTTTCAGTACAGATTGACAGTCTCAGGAACCCTATGGGGCAACTCTACACTCTCCTGCAGGCTTACTCTGAGTTAGAGTCAAATTGAAGGCCAGCACTTTATGGATGAGAAGACTAAGGCACTAGGAGGTTGAGTGAACTTGCCCAACAGACCTAAGAAAAGCACAAAATGCAGCATGCTACTTCTGCACTCACAAGCTTATTCAGTCTTATCCTTCCTAGTTACAGCGACTGACCTATCCAGGCTATGCTACAGGATCATATGTGTGTTCCCAGAATTGGAGAACACAAAACAAACATTGATTCCTTTAGTTCAGTAACTAACACGTCGCATCATTCCACGTGTGCTGTGTCATTGCTCCAGAACACACGAATGGACACATACACATACACACATTGGGGGTGGGGTGGAGTGTATATTTGGAGACCTCTCTGAAACAGGAACTTCTGGTTGTCTTGGCTACACACGAGCCAATAACTACGAGTGTCCTGCTCACGAAGGTCAGGGGAAACCCAGAGCTGAGAACTGGCATGGTGCCCTTGGTTGGTCAGTCCAAGTGCACTGTGGGAGGAGGTCCTGGCCCCTGGCTGAGTCCAGGCCTGGAACTGTGGTGTTGCAGCCAGAATGGTTTCTGAACATGGTGGGTTCTTGCTGCTAGGTGTCCACTGCTGGGCCTTCCCCTTGAAGTCTCTCTCTCCGGCCTTGGTGGAGAGGACCAATTCTTCCCTATCCCTCCTGCAATGATGCTTTCACAGCCAATTAAAATTCTATTCCATTCTCAGCAAGGGAGCTGGCAGCCTTGGGTCTCCCCAGCAGGATGAGCTGGCTGCAATTAATGTCTCTTCTGGAGACTGATTAGCTAAGAAGTGGCCAAGATACTTGTCCTACCCCCAAAGCCACCTTTAAGTTGGGAAATGGAGGCTTCCTACTCTCCATCCAGAGTCATCGGTTAATGCCCATTAACCCTTTTTATTTCTCTCCTGGTGGTGAAGGTCAAGTGGATCGGCCACAGGACCATCTCTTAACTACACACTTCTTGGAACAAGAGGCTGTGAGACTCCTCGATTCTTTCAGTCTCCAAACCCCCGGTCATTGGACTGCACTGAGGGCTCTCTGCGAAGCCCTGGCTAGGATTGGGGGATTCCACAGAAGACACGGGCATGATGGTTAGTGTGGTTGTGTGGGAGCTCTGAATGCAGGAGCTAATATGCGAGAAGGATTCATTGAGGACAAAAAGAGGAAGTCCAGAGGGTGGGAGAGAAAAAATGAATACATACTGCATGTCTACTCTATGCCAGGCTTTCTCACATGTATATTAGGAAGAAAGCCCATCCCAAATCCTGCATCCTTACCAACGCTAAGGCTCACACTCCAAGAGGTAAGCAAGTCAGATGATTAGGTCACTGAGCTACTGTGACAGATTCATTTTGTGAATGTCACAGATTTTTTTTTAAATCATTTTATTGGAAGCTCTTACAGATCTTATCATAATCCAAAATCCAGTTAGATCAAGCATAATTTTACCATTGCTACCGCTTCAGTTTCCAAATATTTTCTTTCATTTTGAACTCTGCTATCAATTCCCCTTTACCCCTTCCCTTCTCCCTCCCCCTTAATAGGAACCCTTATTATTTATATTATATACTATTGTTATTATATTTTGCCATATCCTATACCATCTAATATATCCATTCACATGCAATTCTGTTATTCATTCCCTTAAGTGGGTTATTCATCAGTGTTATTAGGGCCCCCTCCCCCACCTTCCTGTACTCTCAGGGAATCATTATGCCCATTACTGTTTCTGAAGGGCTATCTATCTTGGCTTTCATGCATCAGACCCTCTAAATTATACAAATGAACATACACAGGTCTAACAAGATTAATGATGAAAAACAACGAGTATAATAGTAAGAAGAGAAAACATTAAAGAACTAGAGGATATTTAAGTGGTCCATCAGTGTTATAATGCACCCCGGATGGAGCATCCCATCCACGTGGCCCTTCTTTGAGGGACTGTCCAATTATCTTACAGGTGGGTTTTGGCTCTCCTCTTTGTCTAATTCCTTCACGTCAATTTGATTGCTTGTTTTTGAACTTCTGATACCTGTCCCCGTCAACACCTCATGATCACTAAGGCTAGTGTGCTTCTTTCATGTGGGCTTTGTTGCTTCCCTGTTAGATGGTCGCTTGTTTTAACTTCGAGCTTTTAAGTCCCAAGCTGCTATATCTTTTACAATAGCCAGGCACCATCAGCTTTCTTCACATTCACTAAACCACTTTCTTTTAGTAAAACTTGCCCCTCAGTGACTCTGGTGCAAACCCTGTCACTTGCTTTGGCCTATAGAACATTAGCAGACTTTGGCAGAACATTTGTAGGAAAATTGAAGAGTGCTTCTGCATTTGATTCTCACCCTCTGGGATTGTTAGAACTCTCCTACCACCACAAAAGGGAGCCAGAGTTAGCCTACCTGTCATGGAGTGCAGCCTTCCAATGTGCTTCTCCTTGATTGGTCCATGATTCTCAGTGGTTTGGCAGTTGTGTAGTGATGTATTCATGCCCAACGATGTCATTTGATGTCATCAGTCCTGATATAAGGAAAGCAACACCTTTATTAGGTCATAGCCCTGAATTGATGTAAGATTCCTCAAGGAGTAATCTGCATCAACTTTTATCTTATGAGAAATTCTAGGAGAGAGAAGGGAACAGAAGACAGGGACCTATGACCACGAAGAAGGAAGAACCGAGAGCAGAACTCATTCTTTGGGCCAGGACTTCCTGTGCTGCAAATGCCCTCAGTCCAAGGGAAGATTGATGTCAAGACACAATGGAGACTTCCTAAAGGTTCTGGGCCCACCTATGTAGAAAACAGCGAAAGGTCTTCCCTCCGGGAGGGCCGAGAAAAGAAGTGTTCCTTGTAGCTGGCTCCCCAGTTCTGACTTCTCACATCCTGAACTGTGACAAAATACATTTCTCTTTGTTGAAATCATGGCATTTCAGTTACAAAAGCACGAGGTAAGTGTGTCAGTCTGGGTAGACTAGAGGAACAAATTTCATAGACACACATATGGATATAAGGGAATGGTTTATATACAGAAGGAATGGAACACTGAGAAGGCATCCTAACCCAGACCAGTTCAAAGTCATAAGTCTGATATTAGCCCATATGTCCGATATCAATCTATAAAGTCTCCTTCTGACTCATGAAGTCACAGGTCAGTGGGTGCAGAGTTCCGGCACTGGCAGGGGTCTCCCCATGGCTCCTCGCTTCCAGGCCTCAGGGTCCATCAACAGCATCCAGTGGTGGCAGAAGCAACCCATCACTGGCAGGGGTCCCCACGTGGCTTCTCCAGCTTCAGAGGTCTGGCTCCATCAGGAAAAAGTCATGTGGCTTCTCCTCCGACTCCTTCGGCTTCTCAGATGCTGCCATCTTGTCTTGTCCGTGATTAATTGTCTCTGAGACTAACTCCCAACAACTGGGGAGATAGCTTCTCAACTCCACGAGAAAAAAATATCATGCGATTTCCCAGAAGTCTCAGGAGAAAGCCATGCCCACACAGAGGCCTCATTGGCTACTCCATGGCTATCTCCAGATTAACAGGCTAGACTCCACCCCTACATCTCAATCATGAAATTAACATAAGCACATGACCGCCACAGTAACTACAATACGACTGAAGTACAAGAAGAAATGGGTCATCCCCACTGAGACCTTCCGATGTCAGCCAGCCTTAGCCAATTTTCAGATGTTTGAGTGAATCCGGTCAAGGTCAGCCAAATCTGATCAGCAGGATTCCCAAACAACTCATTGATTTGAGGGTAATAAGAAATGGCTGTTATTTCAAGCCATGACGTCTGGGGGTACAAATATAGGAGTCTAACCACCAGCAAGGACCGACTGATACAACAACCACCAGAAGTGGTGTCATCTCAAAGCCTGTGTGTTGTCCATTCATAGAAAATGCTGACATTGCAGCAGGGAGGATGCCATTTGGGTCAGGTTTGTTGAGTCACACCAGAGGGGAAGAGTATGAGTTCTAAGACAGGCCTTTTAAAGTGCTGTGGTTGGCAATTATCTTGCCCGTCGTTCTTCAAGGTAGAACCCTTCAACTTAATCATTACTTGGCAAGAATATTCTAAGTCGTGCCTGTCATGTATCAATTCCCTGAAGAAGAGAAGTACCCACAGAAGCCAGGCTAAGGTTCTGAAGCTTCTACTGAGCTAGATGCTCACTGGTTCTTTCATGGTCGAGTTCCTCCCTCCAGCTGCCTCAGTTGTGTTGCTGCTCATCCTTACCTGTCCCTGCCTGTATCCTGCAGCCAATTCCTACTGCTCCCTTAAAGGATAAAGGAAGCTTCCTTCTCAGGGTCACACCTGTGAGGAGAAAGGACAGCCCCTTGGATATGAGGAAATAATAGCAGACAGTGATACACTCTGATGACCTGCAGAGAAAGTAGGGTCATCTTACTTGCGATGTCTATCCATGATCTTAACAATGTTGATTCCCGCTGACTTAGACTTCCTTTCCAGGTCTGACTCCTCAGAGAATAAGGGTGGGTATAAAGTGTGGCTTTCAGGGATGTTCTTTGCAGTAGCAAGATTTCTTGTTGTTTATAATATGGAAAACTGGGGAAAGAAAGAAACATGTTCATTGGTCAATATTTATGGTATGCCTCTATGGACCCACGCTAATCACTGTCCTATTAGAAATGACACTGCCAAGAGCATCTTGGAACCCCAATCAGTGGCCAGATTCATGCTCATCTCTTGAGCAGGTTCCCAATATTGGCTCCTCGCCCCCGCTTCAATGTCTGCTGAAGGCTGAGTCTTATAGGAGGTACTCGAAGAACAGGATGTAATGAAATTCACCATCCATGACTAAAATGGAATACCCATAGTGATGAAGATAGTAGATTGCTACCCTATTCGTTGAAAATGGCATTTCCGTGTGCACACATCCCTTTGATGTGGCCAAATGTTTGTTTGGTAAGCAAACAAACAAAAAACAAATATTGCTTTACACCATGGGGAATTTCTTTTGCCAAAGTGTGGCTTGAAAACTGCAAGATAACAACAGGCTGATTTAAGGGAGTGTGTATGTGTATGTATGTGTGGGTCTGTGGTTAGGTGGGAAATTTTGATTTTTAAATAAATTCCTGCACACTTTTAAGATATAAACCTTTTCCCCAGTCTCTGGACAAGTAGATCCCTTACTGTCTTGGCCTAGCAGGAGAATTTCCTTTAAAAGCTTAAGAATAGTGTTTCTTAACCTTCCTAATGCTGAGACCCTTTCATTCAGTTCCTCATGTGGTGGTGACCCCCCCATCCAAAAAATTATTTTTTTATTTTTTTTGGGGGGGGGGACATCACTGCCCTCTGGTGGGAGTAAGAGGCTCAGCCTTGCTCCTGGAGAACTGCTGTTGAATTTGAACCACCAACCCAGTGGGCCGCAGTTCTGCACACAACCACTATGCCACCAGGGCTGAGCCCACCCCAAATATTTTCGCTACTACTTCATCACTATCATTTTGCTACTATTAGGAATTGGGTAACCTCATGACCCACAGGTTGAGGACTGCTGCTGAAGAAGCTGGTGAAGGTCTAGAAAGAAGATGATTGAAATGATCAATGACGGGAGAACCGAATCCAAAGACAGGACTGTTCTGTGTGAACAGAGGATGGCCCCGGGGAGCAAGATTTCTTGACAACCATGAAAAAGGTGAGGGAGAGATGGATCTTGAGCACCGGAGGTGGGGTGACCATGATGGAATGTAGCCAATCAGGATGGCTCCTTTAGCCACGTGTGTAGACTGAAAGAAGTCAAAGAGAGAGCCACAACCCCCCCCCCAAAAAAAAGGTGTCTTATTTGGCATGGAATCCCCGCATGGGGTGCACAGTTAACACGTTTGATTGCAAGCAGAAGGTTGGAGATTCAGGTTCACCCAGAGATCGTTCTGAAAGAGACCTGGCCCTCCATTTCTGAAAAATCAGTCCTCGGAACCCCCACAGAGCCCCGTTCAACTAGTGGGGGTTGACGTGACGGCCCAGCTGGTGGTAAACATGCTGTGGACCAGCCACTGGGATTGTGTGACATGGAGACCTCAGAGGCATGACAGAAGCTGGTCATCTGCAGGAGCCTGAGAAATCGTAGCCTGCTCTGGAAGGGTTCCCTGGACTCCTCGAAGGGGTTCGCCGTAGTGACTGTGATAGGGGATTGCTACACGCTTCATGAAAATGGTCTTTCAGTTCTCAGACATCCCTCTGGCGTGGCCGCGTAAGGATGGTCAGCGAGCAACCAACCCAGGCAGGGTTTGACATCATGGGGAAATTACACCATGGGCAGCCAGTAGACACCAGTAGGTTGCGTTCTCAACAGCAGGGTAGAGAGTTGGTGCCCACCCAATGTGGGCAGGGCAGCTCCTCTTTTAGAGAGAAGTGGGGCTGGTCCAGGACCCAGAGTGTAGTGAGCAGCGGCGTGGCCTTGCCTCTGAGCTTTGCCTTGTCCTGCCTTCTCTTTCACAGGTGGATCTGAAGGGGGAATTGGGAGGCTCAGGGGCTCCTCCCCTACCTGGCCCCCTCACCACACACCAGGGGCTCATTGCTCAGGGTTGAGACTGAGCAGAGTGACCAGAAGTTGGCAAATTGTGCGAAAATTTGTAGAGCATCCCTTATTCCCTCTGCTGCCCCAACCACAAGAGGAAGGCATATCGAATTCCCTCAAACAGAAGGGACCCTTGCCAAGAGGACAGATGCTCCATTCCCTTGGAGCAGCTTCACAGAAGCTTGGAGTCAACAGACTGGAGTCTATTCACAAGCTGTAGTAATTCAGCTTCTCCTCAGCCTGCTTATTCCTGACTGGGAATAGGAGCCAGGATTTCAGGAAGAGTCCACTTCTGTGAGAGGTGTGAAAGGAATGGGACTTGTTTTCACCAGTCTCTGGTTCAGTATCACCTGGGGAGCAGGGTGCCCCATCCATCCCGCCGGGAGCTCTGAACACCAGACTCAGAGGCCGGTCATCTTTTCCTCCTTGAGCACTGGCCTAGAGAAGGTCACGGCCAGCCGTGGGTTCCAGCCCTATTCCATCTCAACAGAGTGTCGTCGACACAGAGCGGACCGTGAAGAAGCGCAGGCCCCATCTTGAAAAAGCACTGAACGCCATCAGTGTTGGCTGCAGTCGCTTTGTAAAATGAGCAGAGAACAATTCTACCAGACAAATCCAACTAGACCAGGGGATGTACACTATAGTCGGAAACATGGAGAACTTAGGATAGATGTTCCCTCAGGACTGGTGGTGGGAGTGGTGATACTGGGAGGGTGGAGGGATGGTGGAGTAGAAAGGGGTATCAGATTTCAGGGATCTACATATAACCTCCTCTCTGCGGCACAGACGATGGGGAAGTGAGTGAAGGTGACACATTGGACAGTGTACGATATGAAAAAGTAAGAACAATTTGTAAATTATGAAGGGTTCATGGGGGAGGGAGAGGAGAGAGAGAAGGGAAATATGGGGAGCTGGTACTGGGGGCCTAAGTGGAGGGAGGGAGGTTTTTTTGAGAGTGATGATGGCAACAAGTGTACAAATGTGGCCTGCATACAGTTGATGTATGTATGGATTGTGATGGGAGTTGTATGAGCCCCCAATAAAATGATTCATTAAAAAAGAAAAAAACGGAGGGGGAAAGAGGAACTTATACCAAGGACTCAAGTAGAAAATATTTGGAAATTAATATGACAACGTGTGTACAAATATGCTTGATACAAATGATGTATTCAATGTTATAAGAGCTGTAAGAGCCTCCAATTCAATCACTGGGGGCAAAAATGAGCAGAGAAAGGAATAGAACACAATGGTTTCTCTGCCCACTGCACTTTTCCTTGCAGATGATTGCCTCTTTGCCCTGCTTTCCCTGTGCTTACAGGGACAACACTGAGCCCCAAGGAAACCCCACAAACATGCAGGCTGCTAGCCTGGAAGGTGGAAAGAGGAATGAGGGCTGTCAACACCTCAAACAGAAAGAAACCCGGGCTCTGAATTGGTTCCAACTGGTTCAAATGCAGCCACTACTGTGAAGTCAGAAGAGACCTAAATTTGTACAATTTAGGTATACCAGAATGATCACCAGAAAGAGAAGCTTTGCAGGTTGAAACCCTGGAAGGAGAGAGCCAGGACAAGCAGGAGGAGACCTTCAGGAGCATGGATTATTGCTGGGACTGTGGTACCTTCAAAGCAGCGTCTTTGAGAGGGGCATCATTGTTCACAACCCTACCATCATAGAGGTTTGGTTGGATTGTGCACACCGCCCTTCTGTTCGAAGAGGGAGCTCTAAGTTTCCGGCAGGACACTGACCTGTCATCTTCCTCATTCAGGCTCTTGGTCTAGCACACTTCATGTCTGTGTTAGTCCAGGTAGACTACAGAAACAAATTCATAAACACTCATGTGTATAAGGAAACATATATAAGCAATTGAACATTGAGAAAGCATCCCAGCCCAGTCCAGTCTAAGGTCATAAGTCTGATATTAGCCCACAGGTCTGAGATATCAATCTATAAGTCCTCTCCAGACTCACAAAGCACATGCAATGACACCAGGACAACCACAGGTCAGTGGGTGGAGACTCTTGTGTTTCCAGTGGCAGTAGGAGCACTTCAGTGCTGGCAGGGGTCTTCCCATGGCTCCTCCAGTTTCCAGGGCTCAGGTTCTGTCAGCATGCTGCCATGTGTCTTGTCAGTTCCAATGTCTCCCAGGGAGTGAGCAGAGAGATAGTGTTTCCTGCCTCTCAGAAGGAATTACCACTTTCCCCAGAATTCTCCAGTAGAAGGCCACACAGAGGTCTTATTGGCTATCTCCAGATTGACAGGATGGACTCCACCTCTGTACTCTTAATCCTCAAATTGACACCAGATTAGGTGACTGCCATGCGGTTCCTTCTGGTTTTACTTCGTCAGTCATGACTCAACTGGGAAGAACCCATTCAAAGGCCTGGCATTAACGATCCCAAGTCAGCCGCTCTCGGGGCAATTTGGATTCAAGGCAGCCTGTGTGTGCAGATTAGATGATATCCCAGAAGCTTTTTGAGGCTGTGACTTTCCAAAGCAGATGGAGAAACCTGGTCTCAGAGGGACTCTTGGTGGGTGGGAGCCACCAACCTTTCAGTTAGCAGTTGAGTGCTTAATTGATGGTGCCACAAACTGCAACCTAATACCTTTTCCTTTATCCTGATTTCTGGAGGCTGACACATGTGAGGAGAATAGGCTTGGGGAGGCTGAGATTTCTTACTACAGACCCAAGTGGCAGGTAAAGTCTTTTGTTACCCACTCTTACCCCCACCCTTGGGAAATACCAGGACAGGTAGCAGACCTGGAGAGCCTCGGCCTTCATCATGCTCTCCCCTACATGCAGGACCCAGGGTCCCACGCATCTCAAGTGCTCACAGGCTTCAGAGGGAGGAGCTTTGTTTCCAAAGCCACAAAGGCAGGTGCTTGGTTAGGTGAAAAAGAGCAGAGGCACCTGGTCCACAGAGAGCCTGTATCCTCTGCCTACCTGATTTTTATTAAAGACATAAAGAACTGAGCAAGGATAGGTAGGTACATAAAAGGCAATATAAACATACTTTAATGAACACCACTATGTGTCAGGCAATGTCCTAAGTACTTTTCCAAAATGTATGATGTCATTTAATCCTCCAGAGAAACTGGGGAGGCAGGAAGCTTGTGGGCACTGTTTTACCTCTGAGGAAAGCGGCACTGGCTCAGACAGGTATGGCTGGCAGCAGATCAAGGATTCTCAATCGGGTTCAGTGGGTCCACAAGCCCCAGTACCCATGTGTTGTAGTCACCTAATCTGGTGTCAGTTTGAGGATTAAGAGTATAGAGGTGGAGTCTAGCCTGTCAATCTGGAGATAGCCAATGAAACATCTGTGTGGGCATGGCCTCCTGAGAATTCTGGGAAATTGAGCATTCCTTCTTGGAGGCAAGAGAAACTCTACTGACAAGGCTGACTCCCTGGGAGACGTGGCAACCAACAAGACACATGGAACTCTGCTAAAGCCCTAAGCTGGAGAAGCTAAATGAACCCACCTTGATGGAACCAGACCTCCAAAGCCAGAGTAGGCACATGGAGACCCCTGCCAGCACTGAGATGCTTACAACGCCACTGGATCCAAAGATGTTCTACCCACTGATCTATGATTGTCCTGCATTCAGCATTTTTGCATGTGTTTCATGAGTCTGAAGAGGACATTGTAGATTAGTATCAGACATAAGGACTTGGACTGGACTGGGTTGGAATGCTTTCTCAATGCTCAATTCCTCTTGTACATAAACCTCTTGCTGAAATACACATGTGTGTTTATGGATTTTGTTTCTCTAGTCTACCCAGACTAACATGCTATGCTATACCACACATATATGCCAAGTCTTTAGAACCTCCCCTGATCACATGCACAGTAACTGCAAGGTGGAAGAGAAGCAGCAAAAATATCAGAAACACTGGTTAAATCGTGTGGATAGAGATGAACTGACTGGGACTTGGCTTGGTTCACTGGCACAGCATCCCTCTTCTAATCCGGGAAGGTACCAGGACTTAAACCCAGCAACCAAGTTTGGCACATGGTACCCCAAACCTCAAACTAAAATCACTGCCATGGAGTCTTTTGAACTCATGGCACCCCTAGAGGACAGAGGAGAAGTGTGAGCAGGGGAGAAGGGGGAGCAGCCATCCCTTATGCCACTAGGGTTCCTTCTGGTAAGGGAGCAATACAAATTAGCAATAGCCTTCTGTGTATCGTTACATAACTAAGTCTTAGAGTGAGGTTGGAAGCCAAAGGTTTGCTAAAGAATATCTGGTCTAAGGCCTCACAGAATGAGTGTCAATCTTTGCATCAAGAGACCAAGATTGAGTTCACATGGAATCAGAATTTCTGCCAACACCTAGAGCTTTATTATTATTATTATTATTATTATTATTATTACTGCTTTTACCATTTAAATCTCTCTTAAACAGGACAGGAACAAGGCTACTGTAGATCCCTGTCCTCTGGGAGAGGGAGCGCATCAGCACACGGTCATAATAGTGTGCAAGGGTTATGCAGAGAAATAGCACTTACAGGGAGATGGAGGTCAAAGAAAACTGTCACATGGTTGGTGGCAGATCAATACATCATAGTTACCCGGTGGGACTCTTGAAATGGGATCAGGGCCATGATTGTGACACAAACACTATGTTAGACAGAAATGCTTACAGTATTGACCCAGGGGCTTCCCTGAGGCTATCAGCTTGACTCATGATTATGAGATCTGAGTACAGTGATCTCCATCAAGGCTACTCCCAGGCAATCTCTGAAGGGAGACTGACCCTTGGCCAGGGTGGTAGAGGCAATCCACTTTCAATGGCCTTTGTCAGAGGACAAAGCTGTTCTTATCTTTGGTCAGTGTTCAGAGAGAATTCGGCAAAGATTGAATCCACATGGAGACTGGGGCAGTCATGTACTTGATGTCAATTTCATGATTGGGATTTGGGGTGAAGTCTAGCCTGTCAATCTGGAGCTAGCCATTGAGTTGCCAATGAGGCCTCTGTGTGGACATGACTTTCTCCTGAGAATTCTGGGAAGTTTTGTGGTGTTTCCCTCATGGAGATGAGAAACCATTTTCCCCAGTTGTTGGGAGTCACTCAACTGACAAGATAAGATAGCAGCGTCCAAGGAACCAGAAGAGCGGGAGGAGAAGCCACACGGACTTACCCTGATGGAACCAGACCTCTGAAGCTGGAAAAGCCACAGAGAGGCCCCTGCCAGTGCTGAGATGTTTCTATCACCAATGGATACTACTGATGCCTTCTCAATGTTCCATTCCTCTTGTATATAAACCTCTCCCTTCTATCCATATGCATTTCTATGAATTTGTTTCTCTAGTCTACCTGGACTAACACAGAGACTATATAACTGGATTTGGGACTTTGATTGCTATCCACAAACTTCTGCAAAACTGGGTGCTCAGACTTTCAACTCTAATACAATTCATTCCTGTGATCATAGATTTTCTTTTTAAGAGTCCTCAGAAAACACAGGCTGGCGTGCTCCCTCTGTAGGGCCTTAGCTGGCACCTTACTTAGATGGCTGCTTGCTTTAAGACAAGCTTTAAGATCCCAGACAATTGATGGCACCGTCTTTGCTATAGCCCCCACAGCTTCTGTGATCACTTCACGGGGCAGAAAGAGAGTGGGTCCAGACCATAAAAACTAGTTGTTCTTAGATTCAGCCTTACGAGTAAGGGTGAGCTTAAAGGGCTTTGCCAGTTTAATAAACTTCCAAGGTGTGTCACATATAGGCTAACTTTTAGAACCCAGGAACCAATCCTCGGGAGCTTAAGCAACAGAACTGGGACTGGGACCTCTGAAATGCCTAGCTTTTCCCATTACAAAGGGTTGGTTCAAAGTCCTTAAGGCAATGGGTGGAAACAGCTGGGAAGCAACACCTTATCACAACTTGCTTGCGCTTACAACATCTGCTGCCTCCCCTCAACATACCACACGATATATTAATTGCAGTGGCTTTTGCAGAATTGCATCACAAACCCCCCAAACCACATCTCAGGGATTTTGCAGAACTGAAACTGAGTTGCTGCTGCCAAGGCATAGGGACCATGGAGCAAGAGATTTGCCCCTTGATTGGCCCGATGACTTGAGCCTTGGCTTGGCCTGATTCCTGAGGGGAGAGAACATGTTGACCTGACCGCCTCGGAATTGGCAGGATGGAACTTTGGAAGCAGGCCCAGCCTGCTGTGTGCAAGCAGCCCAGGTTGGGTCCATCAAGGTTTGTCTACGTGACGTGTTCCTAGTGAGTCAGCCCAAGAACCCAGCAGCACTCAACCTGGCATTGGAGTTCTTCAGGAAAGAGGATGGGGGTGGTAATGATGAGTTTACGGGGATGGTAAACGGATGGAATAGTGCACACGTAGGTTGTTAGAAAGACAGGGGTGATTATGGATATGCACATAAAATATGACCTTTCTGCCAGTCCGCATGTGGCTCGGTTTGTTTATTATGCAGCTCATGCTTGACTTCACAGAATTGAATGTTATTTAAATTCAATTATTGGGAGGCTCAGTCCTTCTTTCTAGTACCAGTTGAGTAAATTTAGAGGCAGTTAGAGCGAATAGATAACATTTGTCTTATACCAGTTAAATTACAGGGTGCAAAGCACTGCAGGAATAATCAAATAATTATTGTGAAATGAAAAAGAAAGAGAAAAACATGATTTGGAAGATTTGGTTTGACTCAGGTGTGTGTTTGTGGTGTGTGTGTATGTGTTTTCCTTGTCTCTTTCTGCATTATCAGGTTGTTTTTAGTTGATAAGTAGGAAAGCTGAACATATTTCCATGAAGATAGAGGTAGGTGATGTGTGTGTTTGTGTGTGTGTAAGTTGTTAGTATGAGAATAGAGAGAGAAAGAAACAATTATGTGGTTAATTGGATTTAGTGCAGATAACTACTGCTCATTAAAGTCTTAAATGTTGTGGGGTTTTATTTTTCTTTTTTCACTCAGTAATAGTTATTTTTTAAAACTCAAATTTTCTTGTAACGATTCTTTATTTTTTTAAATTCTGCCAGCATTGATGAACTGTGACTGCCTTGACACCAGTTAGAGAGGAAGTGAGGCTGGGCTGCGACAGGACCTGGGAAAGGCCATGGATAGATGGTTGAGCTTCAATAACTGGCTGAAAGGACTCGAGCCAGAAAACAAAGCGCTGCCCATACACAGCCTGACACAATATGTAGATAATTCAGAATGGCTTGTCTGTGTAAAATAATGGATTCTAGGGCCATGGGGGCCTTTGAAGGCCCTCTTGCCAATAAGCCTGCCTCCACAGATAAGACGGGAAGCTGACTTTATCATCCTCTGGGCAGTGGGAGTCACAACCTTTCCTACTGCTCTCTCCTCCACAACCTTTGCTGTCAAAGGTTAGGAAGCATTCTTTTTCTTGACCCTGGTACCAGGATACATTGACCACTTCACAGGTAGTCAGGAAATCATCACCTGGTGTCCTGCACTTTGCAGATACTCCAGTCTTCTGGGTCCCTCACTCCTCCTGTTTATTGACTCTACTTCTACATTTTCTTTGCTTCCACAAGCCCAGATCATGACTACACCCGTAGACAGTAAACATCATGGACCAGTTTGCAACCCCAAACTCTGGGAGGATGTCTTATAATTAACAGTTTCCTAGGATCTATAGAGTCTAGAAAATGGTACAGAATTGTTTTTTAATTTCCTTAGCAAGCCAATGCTCCATCCTCTGAGAGATCACCTAGCACAGACACTTATTTTTTTAACCTCCTTCTTTATTCTCTTCTGCAACCCCAATGAACCCTTTCCTCTCCTATCCTAATTCCTCCTCACCCCAGTACTTACATGAAATAACTGCTTATCAAGGCTTTAGAACCCCAAGGCAGTGTTTCTCAACCTCCCGTATGCCAAGACCCTTTCATACAATTCCTCATGTGGTGGCAACTCCCAATCATAAAATCATTTTCTGAGCTGCAGTGGCAGAGTGGTTGTGTACGGGACTGTGGCCCACAGTATTGGTGGTTTAAATGCCGCAGCAGCTCTCCAGGAACAAAGCTGGGCCTCCTACTCCCACCAGGGGACAGTGATGCCCACAAAAAATTAAAATTATTTTCATAACTACTTCGTAACTGTAATTTTGCTACTGTCATGAAATTGGGCAACCCCTGTGAATGGGGTTGTTCAATCCCCAAAGGGGTTACAACCCACAGGTTGAAAATTGCTGCCCCAAGGCTTCACAGTGCTATATTTGCAACATTTGCCAGCAAGAAGATCTTCCTAAAGGGCCCTTTATCTAGTCCTGATTCCAGGATGCATTGACCATTCACGGATCTATAGAATCCAGAAGGCACTACTGTCTGGGGTCCTGCTGGAAAAAGATGTTGGAGTCTTCTAGGTTCCTCCAGCTTCCTCCTCCAGCTTTCTTAAAGCTGTTTCTTATAGATAGGAAAGAATGTTGATCAGGGTGCAAGAGGAAGGGTTTACAGACAAGGGTACCCATTATAAATACTAAATAACTGGGAAGGGTGGGCTAATAATCTTAGCCAGCATTTACTGTTCATTGTATGTCAGGCATGGGATTAAATGTTTGTCCTTAACTCACTCCCTGCCACCGAGCCCTTTCTGCCTCATAGAGACCCCAACAGGACTGGGGAGAACTGCCCTTTGGCATTTTGAAGACTGTCACTCTTGGCAGTAGATAGCTTCATCTCTCTCCCAGAGAGAGACCGGTGGGTTCCAACTGCCCACCTTGCAGTTGGCAGCCCAACATGGAACCCACAGCACTCCCGGGCTCCTCTAGTCTCCACACCAAGCTTCACTGCCATTGAGTCAAGGCTGACTCACGGCAACCTGCTGTGGGTTTCCAAGACTCCGTTTTGAGGAAAGGAAAGTCCCGTCTTTCTCCTAAGGAGCTGCTGGTGGTCTCCAAGCGCCAACTCTGGGAATCACAGCCTAACGTGCAACCCCCAGGGCTCCTGCCATCACCCCTAGGTCAAGTCTTAGGGTGGGGGTTATCCCCATTCTGTGTTAATTAGGAAGGTCACTGTAATGCTGCTCACAAACCATGATTGATTTCCCAAGGTTAATCACTCTAAAATGCTCTCCTGGGCTACGCTACGTCCACCGCTCCGTAGACCTCTGACACCTCCTCCCTCATCTTCACTCTCACCGTATGAGCTTGCTTTCTATAGAAAAAGCCAGAAGGAGAATGTCTACAGGTCTATCCACTTACCTTCCCGTTGCTGTGGATGACCTGTTTAATGGCACCGTCCGGGGATGCCAACTCCTATCCCTCCTCTCCTCATAAGGGGACCCATCACTCTGGCATCTCTTTCCAATTTCTTCATTTGACGTCATTTCTTCCTCCCGAGAGAGCTCCATTTCTTGTACTCGCTCCCGGAACACTTACAAGCGTGATCTCTACATACCATCTCTGACTCCTCCTGTGTCATTCTTTCTTGAAACTACTCCAGGTAGGTTTTCACTTCCCCCAGTCCACCTAAGTGACTTTTACTGAGGTTTCCCACAAGCGCTGAGTCCAATTGCATGCTGCTAAATCCACTGCATGTTGCTCAATCCAATAGTCAGTTCTCCGTTGTCACATAGCGACACTTCAGGCGCATGTGACACAGCTGATTAAGCCTTCTTTCTGGAAACAGTCTTGTTTTTTTCTTGGCTTTTGGAACACCATATTCTCCTCTTGACTTGTTCGCCTTCCCTTCTAAGTCGTCTCTGCTGGTTCCTTTGCACTGGCCTATTTCTAACATTCTTGGCATCTTCCAGGGATTTGTCCTGGTACCATCTTCTATTCCTATCTATCCTCATTGTTTTGGTGATCTCATCCACGCTCATGACTTGAAACATCATCTGCAGGCCAGCAACTCTCAAATTTCTATCTTGAGCCTGGGCCTGTCTCCCAAGCTCTCAATGAATCTATTTCCCAATATCTGTTAGATATCTCCACTTGGATCGTTTATCTTGTTGCTAGGTGCTGTTACACTCATGGCAACCCTGTGCACAGCAGAATGAAACACCACCCGGTCCTATGCCAGCTTTACAATCGTGCCTCTGTGTCAGCCCATTGATGCAGCCAGTGTCATTCAGTGCTGTTGAAACACTTCCTCTTGATATGTCTCAAATTGGAGCTCCTGATTTTCTCTCTGCTCCTTCCCCAGCCTTTGGGTCTCAATCCAAGCCATCTCCCCTCCTATTGCTCAGGTCAAAATCATTGACATCATTCTATTCTCCTCTCTTTCACACTACATCCAACCGTCAGCACAGCTTCACATCCAGGCCTTCAAAATATACCTGCAAGGTGACCCCTTCTCAGGACTTCCTCTGGTATCATGCTGAGGAAGCCACCAATCACCACCTCTTGGACGACTGCAACCATCTCCCAAGAACTTTCCTGCTTCTGTTCCTACTGCTCACCAGCCTGTTCCCAACACAGTAGACAGAAGGATCCAGGCCAACATGGTCAAAAGTCACATCGCTCTCTGCCCAAAATACGCAAATGATTTTCCAGCTCATTCGGAGTAAGTGCCAAAGTCCTAAACGTGTCATGGCCTTGCCCGAGATGGCACTTCGGCCCCTGATTCCTGCTATATCTCAGGTTTCATATCCTGTTGTGTTTTCTCTCACTTGATCTGCCCCAGACACACCGGGAGGACCTTGGGTTCTCCTAGTGCCTGGCATGCTCTGGCCTCCGGGTCTCTGAACTTGCTGCTCTTTCTGCCTCAGTGACTTGTGTGGCTTGTTCCCTTACTTACTTCAGATCTTCACTCAAGGGTCCCTCCTTGGTGCAGTCTTTGATAGTCACCCTCTTTCAAATTTCAACCTGGTCCCTCCTTAGATCTTCATTTTCTCGTCTTTATTCATTTCCAGCGCATTTTAGGTCGTTCTCTTTGACTTGGTAATTTTATTGTCTGCCCCACCCCCATGGCTGTATCCTATCATCTAGATTAGAACATAGCAGATAAAGCATAAGCGGATGACTGAATGAAGCACAGAGATGCTAAGCAACTTGCTCAGGATGGCACAGATTTTCAAAAGACAAAAAACCAGAATATAGCTGGGTCTGTCTGGGATCACGCTCAAGAAGTCTCTAAATTGCTTCTCCTGGCTGGTGTTTTATTCCTCTCCTTTGTTCTAGTCTCTCAGAACTGTAAGCCGCAGCCGGGCTTTGTTTTCTGTTGAACTGGGCTGTACTTAATTTCTTTCTGCTCAGTGGTAAGGCTGTCTGGTGTCTATATGGGTAGAAGGGGAAGTCTTTGGTTTACCTGCTACTACTGCTATGGCAACTAGGTAACCTAAAAATACTGGAAACAGGTTTTTCAGATTATTGGGTGGGCAGACTGAAGCCGATCTACACTACACAGTGAATGGAGAAACAGCTGGAAGCCTGCACCTGCAGCTTGCTATGGCCTTAGTGGGGGTGAGTGATGGGGGAAGAATCCACCCTCTTCCCCAAAATCAGCCTTGGCCAGAGTCTAGAACAGTGGTTCACAGGGGTTGCCTGATTCATCACAGTAGCAAAATGACAGTTATGAAGTGGCAACAAAATAATTTTATGATTGGGGGGGGGTCACCACAACATGAGGAGCTGTATGAAAGGGTTGCGGCTTGAGGAAGGTTGAGAACCGCTGGTCTAGAAGATCACCTTGT
This sequence comes from Nesogale talazaci, assembly GCA_004026705.1. Lineage (NCBI taxonomy): Eukaryota > Metazoa > Chordata > Mammalia > Afrosoricida > Tenrecidae > Nesogale > Nesogale talazaci. Next base: position 27,771 of record PVJH01000888.1, read on the forward strand.
CAAGCCGCCTGTCTCTAGCACGGGCCCATTGATCCATCTGTCAAAGAGGCCTGTGTCTTCTGCTCATCTTGCCCACAAAAGACCCTCAAGTGCACTGCGTCCCAGGGGTAAACAGAGGCAGTTCTGGGTCACCAGTCAGGAGATGGACACTCTGGCCCTTCGTCAGCTTTCTTGGCAAGTTCTTTGCCTTTAACCTCTCTCTGGGCCCCAGCAGACCTATTATAGGGTGGTAATGGGGCAGGGGTGGTTCATGGTGCCAGGTGCAATTCACCACGTGCATCTGTCAGTGGAAAGTTGCGTAGCTATGATCCTCAAGAGGTGTCAGCAGACTAACATGGACTAGGACTAAGAGCCTGGAGCAGTGTCCGATTACCCAGAAAGCAAAGCAGCACAGGTGACTGGTGTGCTCATGTATGATTCTGGGGGATGATTTCACATGTGTTCACCTCTACCAAGATTCTGCTGCTTGGTCTGGCTGGTATATATCCATCCTCCAATCCCACAGGACTGACATACAAAATCAAAGCCTCTTTTTCAGATGGATAATCCTGACTGGGACAGATTACCCAAAAAGTCAGCCTACCCCGCCCCTCGTGCATGTGTGCATGCGTGTGTACACACATAGACACACCCACCCACCCAACCACGATCCTGCACTCGTCCTAGTCTGTAGTGAGTTGATTTCATTGGGTACTTTTCCCCTGGCCTGGAGATTTCCAAAATTTGGTCTAGGAAACCCTCTGGATCACAAGGAATGATCTATCCAAAAACAAAAGGAAAACAAAATGTGGGAACTAACGTCCCGAGAGAAGTGTGAGCTGGCATTGTAATGTTTTAGCAGGGGGACCGACCCTCTGTCAGGCTCCTGGCATGCAGGAGCTCATTCATCCTTACCAACACCCTTTCAGGAGGAAAGAATTCTCTACAGCAGAAAGACAAGACAAGCTTCAGCCCCAAGCACCCACTGCCTTCCAGTTTAGTCTGACTCACAGCAGCCTTATACAGGAGTTCTGAGGCTGTACATCTTTATGGGAGCTGACAGTCTCTTCTTTCTATCTCAGGGAGACTGGGAGGCTTGAACCACCGACCTTGTGGTTAGCGGGCCAACACTTAGCCAACAGTGCCATCAGGGGCTCCTTGTGAACAGTTAAGTCCACGGAGTCTGTTTGGGAAGGCCAACAGCTTCCTGTCCAGAGTCCAGTGGGTTGAGGATTTCTGCTTTGCTTTGCCTCAGTCATCCCCAGATGACTCTGAGCAGACCCTTGAGGAAGTATCTGGCGCCCCTTGCATTGAATTAGTCCCTTTGATTTACTGAGTTTACTGAGCTCTGCAGACACAGCCATAATAATCCCTGGGCCATGGGAGTTTTTCCAGACTCTGTCCTGTCCAGCTGGTAAAGCCATCTTTTACTGCGCACATCTGACATACCCAAACTCACTGCCCGTCGAGGCAATGCGGACTCACAGCGACCGCCTGTGGGCTTCTGAGACTGTAGCTGTTGACAGGCATGAAAAGTCCTTTCTTTCTCCAGCGGAGCTGCGGCGGTTTTGAACTGCCCACCATGCCAATCCCAGTCCTATTCACAACCACAGCACCAGCAGGGCGCCTTCTATAAGAGCCGCTCAACTTCCACACTGGGTCTGTAGCTGGCGTAATAGGAGCCCTAAGGGAGTGCGGGAGGCCAGGAAACGGGGAGGGGGCGCAGAGCGGAGGGCCCTGTAGAGGAGGTGGTCTGACAGCCATCAGAGCTGCAGCTGCAGGGGGCAGTGAGACAGCAGGAGCCAGGGAGCACCACAGGGAAGAGGCGAGAGCTCTGAGTCTGCGGAATCTGCTATCAGAAAGACTTTAATGGCTTTAATCCTGCCCGGGTGACAGACTGGCTTTGATTTAGTCCTTAACCCCTTTTCTTCCGTAGGGGACTCTCTCACATGGAGGAAGATTTGCTCCACAAGGCTCCCATTCCACTTCCACACACTCCTTTCTGGGCTTTTAGCAGAGTGGAGGAGGCTAGCCAAGGTCGTTCCGTGAGACTCGTGGCTGAAGGGCTGTGGCTCCGCCCCTCTTCTCTTGTTCGGAAAGCCACACAGGTCTGCCCAGTGCAGAAGGGGGCAGGCGAGGCTTTGGTGAAACCCTCCATGGTGGACAGATGACAGCGCTCTGCCCGATGTCCATTGAAAAAATACAAAATCATCCAATACAGTTTACACAAAACCTAAAGTTAAAATAACTCCTTTCTACCCACCCACCACCCCCTCTAAAAGTCTAAATGTCTTTCTTCCTTAAACATCAACCTTTCTGACAAGCCTTGGTGGTCATGAGATGGGCTGTGATCCATGCGATCACCCTAACACTTTGCCTTCTTTGGGGGGGGGCTGTGTGTGAGGGGGTGGAGGGCAGCTCTCTATTGCTCTTGGGCAGCTGGGGGGCTTCTCAGGAGCCCTTGGTGGGACAAGTCCCCTTGCTCTTTACCTTCACAGGCCTCTGGCTGCAAGGGATGGCGCTGGCTCTGCGGATGGTGGCCATGGGAAGGTCGGGGAGGGTACTTGTTCTTGCGGATCATGGGCCGGATGCTGCTGAGCTTGGCCCTGGTGTCCTTGTTAACTGTGGTCCGCACATAGGAGGTGGCCGACATCCGCTGACCTGACCTCCGCTTCAGCACCGCAACCTCCCCCTTGCCGTCGGTGGCGGGCTGGACGCCCACGGTCTAGCGGTGTGTGAGCCCGTGGCAGTGGAAGATGTTGCGGGCTTTCAGGTGATTGGACTCGGTGCTGTCCGTCCACTTGTTCCTCTTGATCAGGAAATTGGAGCAGCTCCGCACGACCATGCATTGCAGATGTGTGGACGTGGCGGCGGCGGCTGGAGACGGAAAGCCTGGGTTATACATCCGGCTGATAACCGCAAAATCAGCAGTTCAAATCCATGGAAGAAAGATGAGGCTTTGTGCTCCTATAAATACTTACAGCCTCGGAAGCCCCCGGGGTTGGTCCTAGCCTGTCCCATAGGCCAGAAAAAAGAGAAGGCCCCCTCATGACCATCAAGTGACCAGATTTTAACATTGGTAAAGCGGGACACCATTGACCGGGGGTGAGTGGAGGGGTGGATAGGAGGGGGAATATTTCCTTACCGTTCTCTCGCCGTTCCCTAGCTTGTCATACATTCTTAAAAAAAAAAGGGGGGGGCTTTTTAAAAACACTGCAGGATGCCGGAAAAATTGTTTAAAAGCAGGACTCTCCCTCCAAAAGCAGGACGTCTGGTCACTTTACCATAGGGTCACTGAGTGGCTATGAGGTGGTGTGGTTTGGTTTAGAGATTTGTAAATCATTGCTGCTCAGAGCAAGTTCTTAAGAGTACAAGGTGGAAGGTCATATTAGGGTTCATCAAGGGACTCCAGGGACAACCACCCCTCACCAATTCAGGCCACGGACCCGGCCAGCTCCCTTTCCCAGTTTGCCTGTCGAGGCTTGAAGGTTCCCCGACTCAGGGCTGGCCTCCCAGTCCATTCAGAGCCAAAGGCAGAGCCTGGGTCTTAGGACAGTTCTGTCCCCGGTCCGTGGCCTCTTGTGGATGTGGCCTCCTGCCCTCAGGTTGCTGCTCCGCTAGCAGGGAGCTGAGCCTTTGCTGTCACTCACCACGGTTGCCAGGGACCGGAAGTAAGGTCTCCTACCTGATGGGCAATTTGACATGGCTGCTTAACAACCCGATTAATCAAACCCAGCTCATCCTGTTAGAATTAATGAGCCTAGGAAATCCTGCTTTGAATAATAAGAGCTTTTGGCCTCTCCCAGCCCCCGGCCCCGGGCTCCTCTCTGTCTGAGAGCAGCTACTCCACATCCAAGGGCTCCTGACAGGTCTTGCTGGGTTCTGGGGGCAGCTCCAGTCTCCTCCAAAGAACTCTTGTTTATCAAATAATGCAGGCATGCGGTCGCCTACGCTGGCCTGAGAACCTCGCTGCAACAGGCACTGGAGCAGGCATGAGATCGCCTTTGTGAGGGGCCTGGGTGCAGGGGCTCTGGGACAAGGTGGGGGGCAGGGTGTGCTATGGCGGGTGTATGGTGTGAGAAGGACTCGGAGGCACCATTGAGGACGCGTGGGGGGTCCTGAAGACGAGCTATCAAGGCTAGGGCCTGACCACTGATGTGCCAGGCTCCTTCATCTCACACACACGCCACACGGTGTCAGGCTCCAAAGGAGGTGCTGGGGCCCAGGGTGCAGACGAGGGTCCTGGTCTTGTGGAACAGCCAGGCCCATTCCTGCCCTTCGGGGCATGGCGGGGACCGTGAAGGCAAGGGACCTGAGTGGCCACTTGGCTTTTCCTTTCCTGACTTGTCTCCGCTACCGACGGGGCTGTAAGAGAACATAGCGCAGAAGGTGGCTTTTAAGAGGTGCTAGGTTCTTAAAGGAACAGAGGCCAGGGTGTCCACTGAGCAGGCTCCGAAATGCAGGCTCCGAGTCAGGAAGCGGGGTCCACCTGGGTGGGCCACAGTCTGGGTCCCGGTGAGCTTCATTCAGTCAGCGGGGTCAACCACTACCGCGATGCACGATGCACGCCGCAGAGCGTTGAAAAAGGCAGGATCCGAGTCACAGGACTATACGAGATTAGGTCTCTCAGGTGGAAATGCCTCTGTCCTTGGCTTGGGGCGATAAAGCATTGACTCCAAAGTCTGGTCTGTGATCCCAATGAGCGTTTATAAAGGTCAGAAGAAGTTTTAGGTTTGACACAGGTGCCTCAGGGCACTTCCTACTCGCACCTGGAGACCCGAGGCCAGAGGAGGACCTGGCATGGGAGCAAGGGACTGGGGGAGAGGGGCACGGGCTTCGGGCTTCGGATTGTGGCTTCTTTCAGCTGGCTGGGAGGCGTGGCCAACAGGACTGGTTGACTCCATTGGCTGAATTAAGCTCACCTGGCCCAAATCAGGGCCCACCCCAGGTACCACCCACCTAGGTCCCTTGCTCATCCCTGTCTTGGAGCCTGAATTTTGGAGCATGCCCAGTGGACACCCTGATTCCTGTTCTGACCGCCTCACAGAACCTCGTTGACTGTTTCACCGTTGCAGAGGCTTCTAGTCTGAAGGGTGTCAGCTTGTGGGGCGGGTCCTTCTTTGTCTATTTCAGCTTCCTGGAGCTGCCGGCAGTTCTTGGTGTTTGGTAGCTTAGAGATCCATCTGTGCTGTCTGACTTCATTTGGTGTCTCCCACCCCTCCACCTCATATGGATGTAGGTGTGTGTGTGTGTGTGTGTGTGTGTGTGTGTGAGTGTATGAGAGAGAGAGAGAGAGAGAGAGAGAATTCTGCTCATTTTATAACTCAGAAGTGATTCAGCTTAGAAGTGACCAGACATCCTGCTTTTTAACAATTTAACAACGTCCTGTGGTGTTTTAAAATTAAAATAAATCTATTACAATACTATTTTTGCATTCTATGAAAATTTTTGTTACTTCATATAGACCAAATTTTTAATCAAGGACCCTTCCCCCTCTCCCCCCCCCCCCAACAATGGTGACCCACTAAAGTGACCACATTTTCAGCAGGACACCATTGATGGGGGGGGGGGGGTCTTGATTAAAAATTTGGTCTATATGGAGCAACAAAAATATTCATAGAAATCAAAAATAGCATTGTAATATATTTAATTTTAAAGCACAGTGGGACCCAGGACAAATTTTTAAAAAGCAGGACATCTGGTCACCAGAAATTCCCTTCAACTGTGATAGGGCCTCACTAATAGACAAGCTTCTGGGCCACAGAGCACATCCACTAGGCCAGGGATAAGAACTTCAGTATATTTGACAGGGTGTGTGTGTATTGGGGGCGGAGGAGGGGGGGTACCTTTCAATCCCTACGCGTCATGCAAACACAAAATGCCTGTTGTGTTCTTTGGATAGACACTGGAGAAAGAGTATAAAGGCGAATCCCACCTCTCGCTTGCCTTCCCGGCCTCCTCTGGTGAGGCAAACACCAGCACAAGCACCTAGCCATGAGGTGCGAGGCTTCTAGTTCAGCACAAGGCACTCACTAGAGGGAGACACGGAGCTCAACCCGGACAAGTCAGGGAAGGAGGGGCACTGGAACCACGGAAGACAGAGAGAAAGAACCGACACGGGGAGAGAAAGAAAAAGGAAGAGAGTAAAACAAAACCTGTTGCTGTTAAGTTGGTTCTGAGTCTATAGAACAGGAGAGAACTTTCCCCCACAGGGTTTTTCAAGGCGGTACATCTTGATGATAGATAGATAGATAGATAGATAGATAGATAGATAGATAGATAGATAGATAGACAGACTGATTTATATAGCAAGAAGGAATATAACAGCTAATTAGCCCACACAACCATCCCTGGTAAAAAGACATCATGCTTGGTAAAACAGGAGCTCAGAGACAGAGGAAACCCTCAGCAAGATGGAGTGACACAATAGTGTGGCAACAAGCTCAGATACAACCATGATGATCAGGATGGTGTGTCTGGGGCAATGTTTAGTTCTGCTGTACAGAAGAACATGACGAGTTGGAGTCAATCTGATGCCACCTGATAGCAACAAGCGTCTCTTGGAATAATTACAAAGAACTATATCAAGTAATTCACCGAACCACAACCTCCATCCCTAAATCTGCTAAGCCTTGTCCCCTTCATACATTAATGAGTAATCTCCCCCTCTCAATCATTTCAACGGTAAGCACACCCATGACGGCATGGAAGTCAACCACTTTGTGCTTTTATCTACTCTTGTGTTAGAGATCCAATTTCTAACTCTCCCCTTGTTATCTAACCAGTACTCGGAGGAGACAAGTGTGCTTCTTCAGCTGGTGCGTCTCCCGTTCCAGTGAGGAGTCTGAGTGTCTGCATTGATAGCCAAAGTCCAATCAAGAGCAACCCATCAAATTGCAGCAGTGACATCAGCTCGCAGTGTCAACTCACTGTCATAAAGTTGACCTTGACTCATACTGACCCTATAGGGCAGGGTAGAACTTTTTGGCAGTACATCTTTCTGGGGACGGACGGACGGACGGACTGCCACATCTTTCTCCCGCAGAGCACGTGTGTGTGTGTGTGTGCCAAATTTCTGACCTTTGAGTTAGCAACCAGACGCTTAACCACTGTACCACCAGGGGCTCCTCTTGACGAGCTGAGTGCCCCAGGACACTCCAGACTACATCCAGGCCAGACTGCTCTGAGATGAAGTGGGGAGTGGGGGGAAGATGGTCCCAGACTCCTTGGAAGGAAAAGGCTTAGCCAAGAACAGGTGGGAATCAGCGATGGGAGATTTGTCACTCACAGGTCGGGAACTCCCAAGCTTGCTTATTTGAAGTTGGAAACAGAGTAGCTCCCTGAAAGGTGAAAATGCCAAGTTATCAGACCCTAGTAACTCAATGGCCCATTCTCCAACACTAAGGTGACCAGACATCCTGCTTTTGAACAATTTGTCGGCATCCCACGGCGTTTTAAAATGAAGATAAATATAATACTATTTTTGTGTTCTATGAACATTTTTGTTGCTCCATATAGATCAAATTTTTAATCAAGAACCCTTACCCCCACCCCCACCCCCTCAGTCAATGGTGTCCCGCTTAAAATCTGGTCACTTTATCCAACACAGCAGCGTGGATTCCAGAGATCAGAGGTATTCATGGTGTTCCTTTACAGGAAGGGTGGCAGGCAGAGGATGTCTCGAGTTGAAGGAGACCGCCATGAGTGAGGTCAGAAGGGTGCAGGGGTGGGGGCGGCCCATTAGGTGAAGTCTCTGAGCCTGTGTGAGTTGAGCCCTGAGCTAGAAAGGGAAGACAGACTCACTTTGGAGTCAATTTGGCGTCACTGTGTCAGCAAGCAGAAAACCAACTTCTGTCACTGTCTTCTGGAGAATGAGCCCACCGTACCATTCACTCACAAAGGCTTTGAAGGCTAATATATCACCCTCAGTCAAGGCCTCTGCTGCCCAGTGCCCAAGTCCCAGGCAGGCCTTACCGACCACTCCCAGCCAGGCTCAATGCTGGTGTCCCAGGGCATGGACTTCACTGGGGGTGTCTGCCCAGTCTTCCAGGTCTTCTGGCTTAACCTGCTCCTTCCCAGCCCCCACTAACAGACTGGGTCTTGGGGTGGCTGGCCCCCCAGAGGGGATCTGAGTGTCTGTTCCTGGCCAGCTTGCAGAAAAATAAAAAGGCTTGACACCCCAGCTCTGAGGACCCCTGGCTACATTCACCCCCGCTGCGTTCATTGTTGATACAGCAGGAGCCCGGACCTCAATGCTAATCCATCCTAGGAGTCTACGTAGAGACACAATGCTGTTGAGTTCCCAATCAATTTTTCTCATAAGAAATAACTGAAGAAATGATTCACCTGTTCTTGACCGCCTACTTTTTCGCTAGTCTTTTTACACAAAATGTTACCCAGAAATTTCAAAGTAAATAAGTTCACAGTTAAAGAGTATAATTTAAGTAAGAAACATAAGATTTTAAAAGTTTTTAACAACTACAGTATGGCCCGTACCTTGAGATTGATGAGGATCGGGATCTGTGGAAACCGATGTAGAGAAGAAGCATGGAGAGAGAGGCATCGTTTAACAGGGGGATCCCCTTCTATAAAATTCAACTGGTCGCTGCTTCTCAGGAGTTTTTTCAGCCCCTTCTTTGTGTGTTTTTGCTAGGACCCGACTGGCTTTCTCAAAAAAGAAAATCTGTCCAATGTGGTCTTCTGTTGCCATTTCCTCCACTGTTTTCTAAGAAGGTTTACTGAATTATCATCAACAATATCGCTAACAGTTAACCAATTTCTTCTCATGATTCTTTTCAAAAACTCTTTCTTAGGACCAATGTTTTCCAAATCTAAAAACAGTACAAAAACTCAGAAAATTACAGCAAAACGCTTGGAACATAGCCGCAAAAGGATTAAACAGCTCACTAACCACCCCAGCCAACACTGAGTGACCAACACATGAACTCTTTCGTTTACAAAAATCACGTGCGTCGAGTCTGATTGCCATGTTTTGTTTGAGCTCTAATGCAAAATTTTCTCCACATTTCCTGTTGAAATCCGATTATGTCAGGTACTGATGCACCCCAGTACCAGGGTTCCCCAGTACCGGCATACTGGTCGGGTGTCTAGAAAACATACTGCCGAAGGCTGGGTGGGCTTAGATTCCCCCAAGGTCAACAGTTCAAAATCACCAGCCAGCGCCTTGGAAGAGTGGCGGGATTTCTACTCCCGTAGACAGTTACAGCCTCAGAAACGCACCAGGGCAGATCTACTCCGTGTCACAGGGGGGGGGCGTCAGTCGGCATCGACTTCAGGCTGAGTGTGGGTGGTTTGGGTTTGGGTTTGGGTGAGGGTTCCACAGCAGCCTGGAACTGGTGGCTGGCCCCTTTAATCAGAGATGCGTTGGTTCCCATCTGCCGTACGCCTCTCTTCGTTGATAGCCCACTACCGAAGTTTCCCACGAAGAAACCTCGCTCCTTTTCCCCACAGACACCCCAGAATGAGGGCAACCCAGGAAAGGCTTTCCTGGGCTTGCAGCGAGGGAGCTGGGCGTTCAGAAGTGGGGCGGCTGGATTCAGATGGAAGGGGCACTCGAACCCACGTCCTCTCCAGAGGGCATGGTGCGCCCTGGCTGAAGCTGGGGTGAGGGGGGGCTTGGCGTGGGGGGCGGGGGGTTGCATCCAGGCACTCCCCCACCCACAGCCTCCTGGGGGCGCCCGGCCTCACCGCCTCTGCTCTCTCCCCACTCGCAGGGCGAGCTGCTGAGCCCGTGCCGCTGCGACGGGTCGGTCAAGTGCACGCACCAGCCGTGCCTCATCAAGTGGATCAGCGAGCGCGGCTGCTGGAGCTGCGAGCTGTGCTACTACAAGTACCACGTCATCGCCATAAGCACAAAGAACCCTCTGCAGGTACACCCGGGCTGCCTGGAGGGTGTGGGGCCGCGGGGGCTTTCCTCAGGGGGGGTCCATTCTTGACCTTGGATTCCCTGCAGTGCAGAGAGCAGTAAGGAGCAGGTGGGTGACCGCCACCTGGAAAAGAAGCATGGGACCCAAGTCTCCAAAGAGAGAAAGATGTGCGGAGAGCCTGGTGGAGAGAGGGGAGGCATGAAGGAAGGGAGTGGGAGGGCGGGCTGGACCAGAGGAGAGAAAGAGGGTGGAAGGGCCAGGGAGGAGCACAGATGGTCCAGGGAAGGGCTGGAAGAGAAGGAGTAAGGATAGCTAAAAGCACTTCTCCAACTTGAACGCGTAAGTCACTCCTGGGCGGGAGCCCTGGTGGCGCCGCGGTTAAAGCGGGAGGGCCCCATCTGAAGGTGGGTGCTTTACTGAGCAACGTAGCAGGCAGTGCTTTCCCCAAGATGTTGTCTTGGAAACGCTGTGGGAACAGGAGGACAACCTACTCTCAGCCCCAGAGGCTCATGGAGTCGCTTGGGCTGGACTCCTGGGTCGTGGGACCAAGCAAAGATCTTGAGACCTGCACCTTTCAAAGAAGCGGCCAGAATGCTCCTGATGCTGGTCGGTCCCGAGGTCATGAGATGCAAGCGAGAGCTCAGAGGGTGGGATGATGGCTGGGAGGGGCCAGACCTGGGAGAGTCAGCCACACTGCCTGCCCCACAGACACAAATGGGGCTGGATCTGCTGGGACTCAGGGTTTCCTTTGCCCTATCACCCCCCAGCCCCACCCTAGCCAATCCCTCTAAACGATACAGCTTCCCCCGTAAGGCATGTACACACACACACACACACACACACACACAGAGTAATTTGCATCTAAAAATACATCTGTACCTCTACATATGTGAAATTAGCCAATTACAAAAAAAAAAAAAAAAAACAACAACCAAACCCAAAACATAAACCCTTAAGAAAACCCAAATGTCTGCCATTCAGTAGATTCCTGATCCCAGTGACCCTAACCAAGGTTCCCCAAACTGTCAAGCTTTCCAAGAGCAGCTGACCTCATCATTCTAGGAGCCACTGGTGGATTTGAACCACCTACTTCATACCTAGCAGCCCCGTGGCTACCCTACCAGGGCTTCTTGATTACGAGGCAGGCACTTCAGCTGGTGGCTGCAGGAGAGTGGGTGGGGTGGTTGGGGGTGGGGGCATGACATAGTGCTAGTGTAGGTGGGGGGTAGGCAACCTTCTCCAGAGCTGAGTGTGTCTATGTGCGTGCAGGCCAGAAAGAGCAAATAAACCAGGACAGGGCTTGACTGATGGTGCACTTCCAGAAAGGACCTGAAAAGCCATGATGCCATGAAAATGGTTCATGTATCAAGAAGCCGGGATGTAGTGGCGAGAATGCAGATACCAGGAGGGTGGAGGGAAGGTAGGGTAGAAAGTGGAAAGTGATCACAATGATCATATAACTCCCTCCCTGGGGGGCGCACAATATAGAAGTGGATGAAGGGAGACATCGGACAGTGTAAGACACGACAAAATAATAATAATTTATAAATTATCCAGTGTTCGTGAGAGAGGATGTGGGGAGGGAGGGGAAAAAATGAGCTGATACCAAGGGCTCAAGTAGAAAGAAAATGTTTTGAGAATGATGATGGCAACAAATGTACAAATGTACTCAACACAATGAATGGATGAATGTATGGATTGTGATAAGAGTTATACAAGCCCCCAGTAAAGTGATTAAAAAGAAGAAGCAGGGATAAGAAGTACCTCCCCCAAATACAATCACTGAAGACAAACATCGACTAAAACAAAAGCGGTGGGTAGCTCCCATGACCACCAGAGGGCAGTGATGCCCCCCCCCAAAAAATAAACAAAAACAAACGGGGGGAAAAAAGCAGTGAAAAAAGCTGATGATGCCTCACTATCAAAAGCTATATCATCTGGGGTCTTAAAGGCTCGAAGATCTGAAGGTAAACAGGTGGGCCATCTAGCTCAGAAGCAATAAAGCCAACATGGAAGAAGCACACCAGTCTGGGTGACCTCAAGGTGTAGAAGGGACCAGGTATAAGGCATCAAATAACTAAAAATTATATCATTATAAATGAGGGGGAGTAGAGATTGGGAACCCAAAGCCCATCTGTAGGTAACACAACATCCCCTTATAGAGGGTCATGGGAAGGAGATGAGCCAGTCAGGGTACAGTGTAGCAATGATGAAACATGAACTTTCCTCGAGTTCTTAAATACTTCCTCCCCTCCATTATTATGATCCCAATTCTACCTTACACATCTGGCTAGAACAGAGGATGTACACTGGTACAGACAGGAACTGGAAACATAGGGAATCCTGGACAGATGATCCCTTCAGGACCAGTGGTGAGAATAGCAATACCAGGAAGGGAAGGGAAAGTAGAGTAGAAAGGGGGAACCTGTTATAAGGATCTATATAGAACCTCCTCCCTGGGGTGCAAACAACAGGCAAGTGGGTGAGGGGAGACATTGGACAGTATATGATATGACAAAATAATAATAATAATAATTTATAAATTATCAAGGGTTCATGAGGGAGAGGGGAGTGGGGAAGAAGGGGAAAAATGAGGAGCCAATACCAAGGGTTTAAATCTTTAGAAAGCAAAGATTTTGAGAATGACGATAGCAACACATGTACAAAAGTGTTTGGCATACAATGGAAGTATAAATGGATTGTGATAAGAGCTGTATTAGCCCCCCAAAAAAATGATTTAACAGGAAAAAAAAAGAAGTGCCTCCTCCATCGGCCCGCTCATCTTTAGTCTTTCATTTCAAGATCTTAAAATATCTTTAAATCGGGCTGAGCCCCAGTGGTGTAAGTGGTCGAGTGCGGGACTGCAGCCCACGGGCTTGGCGGTTCAAATCCAGTGGCAGCTTTCAGGAGTGGCACTGGGTAGCAACCACAACCATCAGAGGCAGTGATGCCCCCCCCCAAACAAACAAACAAACAAACAAAAAATATCTTGAAATCATCATGTTCGGAGACAGCTGAATCTACATGCCACCCCCATGGGGCATTAGTCGAGGTCCAGGTGCCCCACCCCACCCATTCCTTTTCAGTTGACTTAAGGCTTTGACAAGGTCAGCTCCCTAACCCTCTCACTTCTCCAAAGAACCTCCAGGAAAGCAGACATCTGTCCCTGGCTCTTACACGAAAACACATTTAGGAATGACACCTTCCCGGGTGTGAAAAGAAAGGAATAGTATACCCTCATAAGGATGGTAAGCACATGGCAGGGTTAGGAATAACGAGCTGGTTTAGTCTGAGGGGCCCTAGTGGTATGGTGGCTCACGCATTGGACTGCACTCGGTGAGGCACTCGGCTTCTGTCAAAAGTTAGTCTCTGAAGCCCGCATGGGCAGTTCTACCTGTGCTCCAGGGTCACTCTGAGTCGAGATATATTCATGGCAGTCAGGTTTGTTTGTTTCTTTCTTTCATATGAGCTTATTCTCAAGCTCACCAGACCTTTGACTGAGTTTCGACATGCTGTGGACTCTCTCCAGTTCTGTGGAAGTGCGCTGGTGGATGTGTGCCCAGAAAATGCCCCTTCGCTTCTTCACATAATACCCGGAGTGGGACGTTTGGGCGAGAGGCAGCGTTGGGCACTTTTGGCCCAGGAACCTGTTCACCTGCAGTGGGAAACTTTCTTCCAGGTCTTCTAGGACACCTTATGGGTAGAGCGATCAAGAATAGAGTCAGCTGGCCCCAGGCTCAGTGCCCCATCCTGCCTTTGTGCTCTCCCCCTGTGTCTCCCTCACCATCGTCACCCTCAGGGACTGCAGAGCAGGAGTTCACAGGAGGGAGAAGTCCAAACCTCCTTGTCTTGCTGCAGGGATAGGGATCCCTCATGGGACAAGTTCCAGGCATCTGTCGGTGGCATCACCCCTTCTCTTCCCAGCATGCCTTTGGGACGGCAGAGACCTTTGTTCCATATAACTCCCCCTCTCTTGCATGGAGCCTCCCACAGGGCAGAGGGAAAGACAACCTTGCCCATGGCACATGCCCCATTCTTGCTTCATGGTTCCTTGTCAGACCACCAGCTTCTAACACATCATCACGGGTCCAATAGGCGCAATTGTACAGCAATAATAATGAAAGATTACAGTAAAGTCATAGAAAACATGAGAGATGGAAATAATGGAATCAGACACATTTTCTGGTGGCCTGCTCACTTCAGTCCCGCTTGATGGTCCACGTGGCATGAGAAAATGCAGGAGGAGGAGGACATGGGGAGAAGGAACAGCGGGGAGAGGGAGAGGGGGGAAGAGAGGCAGCTGAGAGAGAACTCCTTTATTCTTTTTTTTTTGGGGGGGGGGCATCACTGCTCTCCGGCGGTGGGAGTAGGAGGCTCAGCCCCACTGCTGGAATTGAACCTCCATCCCAGTGGGCCCCAGTCCCGCGCACAACCACTACGCCACCGGGGCTCATCCCAAGAACTCCTTTATTCTGACCAAGCCTTATCAATGTTTTGGGGATGTGCAAGCCCCCTAATTACAGATAAGCACATACATCACAGGAAGGGGCTATCCTACACATTATACGGTAATGAGGGGGACAATCTAGGGGCACACTTGTTATAGGAAAGGGAGGTATTGGGCTCATCATGTGACAAGGAAGGCAGACCCCAGATGTCTCATGTGGGCTAACCTTGATTGCCCTTGGGCTGGAGACTCAATTCTGCCACAGTTTTCAGGGGAAGCGACCCACTGTCCTGACAGTAGGAAGTCAACCCTATCTTTTGGTGGGAGAGACAATGGCCTCTAGATAGCTGGAATCTTTAGGGAAAATATCTCTAAACACCTGACCTCCCACCAAATGCTGGCAAATATATTCTAATATGTGGTTGATATTTTGGAGGAGATATAATTATGGAAAAGTCCTATCTTCATCCGACAGTTCCCTTTGTGGTCAGGGGCAGCATTTATGTTCCACAGGAGGCTTAGAGACTGTTTTTTTCAAAAGGCATTAGGGATTAAGGCAGCAGTTCTCAACCTGTAGGTTGCAACCCTTTGGGGAGTTGAACAACCCTTTCACAGGGGTCACCCGATTCATCACAGTAGCAAAATTACAGTTATGAAGTAGCACCTAAAATAATTTTATGGTTGGGGGCAGTGGGGGGGGGGGGAGTGTCGCCACAACATGCGGAACTGTTTTAAAGGGAAGCAGCATGAGGAAGGTTGAGAACCACTGGGCTGAGGGGACCTTTTTGAGTCCTGGAGAAGCAGGAGGAGGCAAGACTCTATGATGCCTCCTTGGTGGCTAGATGGAGGGTAGGTGTTGCTGAGTGGGCTCTGACCCCTGGTGAATCCAGGTACGACAGAAGGAAACACCGTCCAGTCCCGCACCCTCCTCACAACTGTTGTGACACGTGAGCCCATTGCTGCAGTCACCCTGTCAGTCTCTTTCGTTGAGAATTTTCTTCTTTTCCGAGGCTCCTGTACTTCACCCAGTGTGCTATCCTTCCCCAGGGCCCGGTCTCTTCTGCCAGCATGTCTGAAGTACATGAGACAACGTCTCGTCATCCTTGCCTCTGAGGAATGCCCTTCCAAGACAACTTAGATGGGTTTGTTCTCTTGGGAGTCCGTGGTACTTCCAGGATTCTTCGCCAGCACCATCCCTCAGTGGTAGATGTCCCCACACTCCCAGTCTGGAGCCCTCCTTCCACAGAGGGGGGCAGACTCCACAAAGCCCATGTGATGGACTCGCAAGAAGTCTGGATGATCTTGCCACCCTTGGGAAAAGTTCTTTGTTCTTTGTAGGTTGAGGGAACTATGAAACGCAAAAACCCAATCACTTGTAATGGGATACTACCTGTGTACTTGCATGTCAAGGCTGATGTTCTACATCAAGACTAGTCTTTGAGATGCGGTGTCTCGATACAGTTCTCCAGGGGGGGGGGGGTCGCTGATTAGAGTGGTGGAAGTCAGAATTCGTGTAGCCATCCTGGTCATTAAATGCCTTGTGAGGGACCTGGTGTTCAAAGACAGTCTGCCATTCTTTGAAATTGAGGGTAGAATGTGTCCCCTTGAGGGTATTCTCTTTCGGGAAACCCCTTCCAATCAGAAGGTTGCCCCTCCTTCTACTTTGCTAGAGTTTACCCTGTCAGTCTCCTGCTTAGAACTCTTTGATAGCATCCCTGTTTTAGGACCAAGTCCAAAAGCTCTGTGTATGCTTCAAGATTTCTCATGTTCCAGTTGCTTAGCTTTCCAGCTGTCTTGCCCCAAGTTCCCTTTTGCTTATTCTGCTCTACCCATTCTTGTCTTCCCCCAGGTCTTACTATTTGCCATGCCTCCTCCTGCCACAGGGCCTTTGCATATGCTGTTCTGTCTGCCAGAAGCCCCCTTTCTGCCATCGTTTTACCTATCCTTCAGATCTCAGTTCTGGCATCACTTGGGCTAGGAAGTCAAGTCATAGACTTCCTCAGTGTCACAATACCCCTTTCTTTCCTCTGATGGACGATAGTCAGGAATTCTTATTTGGTTGTCTATGTTCCTCCCAGATTGTAACCTCCATTCAAGTAGGGTCTTTGCTTTTTGTTTACTCTTTTCCCTCCAGAAGCGAGCACTGCATCCAGCATAGACAAGACTGTTCAACGCACAGTTGAGAGAAGACATGGATAAATCCCAAGTACAGTCCAATGTCAGGTTCATTCATTCTGGGCTTCCTGAGGCAGCCATAGGATCATAGAATTTCAGAGTTGGAACTCACCCATACATCAGTCTTCAAACCATCCACTGGCACTCTTTGTACAGTGCTTTTCCGTTGTCTAAAAGAATGAAATCTCATTGTTTGTATAAATTCAGCAAATGATATACTGCTTTTCTTATCTCTCTCCCCCACACCCTGCGTCCCTTCCTGGTCTATTGAATTGGTGGATTAAACGGCATGCCAGATGTTGTTGAAAACAAGGGAAAGAAAGACTGGTGGCCTCTCAACACACATGAATATTAGAATACACACTGTCAGGAAAGAATATTCTGGAGTCCTGGAACACCAGTCACATTAGCTCTGTATTTTCCCTCTGTCCTTCTCATTTCTCTGTATCATAATGGAATCTAAAAGTCTTCCCGATCCTGTCTGCCTGGGACCTATTCCCTATGATGACCCCTGATTCAGTGGTGCAATGGAAAACTCACACACCAGCAAAAAACCGCCCTTATGTTATAAGTTCCACAGTCATGGTGTACAGTCTAACCCGGATGTGAAAGGTTGGGGTGGCAAGAGGACATGCGATGGGGGTGGGGTGGGACTGGGGTGGGGACACCTAAGCAGCCACTCACCTGCCATTCCTTTCTCCCCAGTGGCAGTCCATCTCTCTGACCGTCATTGAGAAGGTGCAGATTGCGGCCGCCATTCTGGGTTCTCTCTTCCTCATCGCCAGCATCTCTTGGCTCATCTGGTCCACCTTCAGTCCCTCGGCCAAGTGGCAGCGCCAAGACCTCCTCTTCCAGATCTGCTACGGGATGTATGGCTTCATGGACGTGGTGTGCATAGGTGGGTCTGGGGCTTGTCTCGTGGAAAGTGGGCAGCCGCGCCCTGGTGAACTGAACAGGTCCTTTGGGACACCCCCCCCCTCAGCCCCACGGGAGACTGAGCTAGGCCGGCGCTGAAATGGATCAGTGGGAGCCGTGGCTTAGATTTGAGATGTAGGAAGGGTGGAGGGAGAACACGGAAGGAAAATGCTGTGCTTCCCTCAAGGAAATCTGACTGCCCAGTCAGCCAGGTGAAGATCAGCATAAGGAGGTTTGAGAAAGCTACTGGTCAATCCATTTTGCTCTCCAGGTCCCAGGGATCCTCAAACTTTTTAAACAGGGGGCCAGTTCACTCTCCCTTAGACCGTTGGAGAGCCGGACTATAGTTTAAAAACAAAAACAAAAAAACACCAAACTATGAACCAATTCACTGCGGGTCTGGGATGAGTTGGCTACTAAGCAGGAAGGGATGGTGGCAAAGGCAGGCCTGATAAATGTTCCCTGCTGGCCGCATGTGGCCCGCGGGCTGTAGTTTGAGGACCCCAGCTGTAGGGTGTGGAAGGACACTCTTCTGTGGCCCCATGCAGGGCTACAGCGAAGTCAGTCCTCCCAGAGCAAAATGCCAGCAGTGGTTAGTGGCCTTTCTTCTTTTTGCCTTTGCTTTCCATCCACCCACTCCAGCGCCCAGGAATTCTCTAGTCCAGTGGCACTCACACTGAGTGAAGTTCCGGGGTCCCATGCAGAGCTTGTCAGTGCAAGGTGGGGTGCCGTATAAACCTGTACTCCCCCTGAATGTCTATTACTATCTCTTAACACCCCAACTTGTCCCAGGTAAGATGCTGTGTGGGTGGTTTGCAAAAAGCTTGGGAGCCCATGACTTTGGGTTTCCTGCTTCCTTCCCCCCACCCGTGATTTCTCTCTCCGACCATGTATGTGCGAGGAGGCCTGGCCCAATTGGCTTTTGTTTCTGCAGGTGATGTGGCCATTCATTCAGAAGGCCTGGTCTGGCTAGCTGACCATGGGGGGATGGTCTTCTCCAGTGAAAATAAGACACACTTAAGCCCCGGACACCCGTCCTCACCCTGATCTCTGGGCTTGTTCCCATTGCATCCGGACCAGGAGCACGAGTGTGCCGGCCGTCTTCTGCATTCGTGTGTGTCTTATATCAAATGGGCTACATTGCCCTCTTTAGCAGAGTTTGACGGGGGCGGGGGAGGGCGTAACAGGTGGGGTGAGGTGGGGCGGGAGGTGCTGATGTGCCTTTCTTTGTTGTCCTTTTGTAATGGGAACCAGAGACGCCTAGACATCTGTCTGGGAGCCCTGGCAGGGTAGTGGGTTTCAAATCGCGCTGCTAACCACAAGAGCAGCTGTTCAAAGCCACCAGCTGCTCTGCTGAAGAAAGATGAGGCTTTCTACTCCTGTGAAGAGTCGAGGCTCAGAAACCCACAGCGACAGTTGGCATTTGCTCTCCAGGGCGGCAGCGAGTTTATTTTTGTTTGCTTACTTGTTTGTGAGACTCGTGCACGCTGATCACGGCAGCAGGACCCCAGTGATGGCCGAATCGGCGAACTTGTTTAAGCCGTTGCCCCTGGGTGTGGCTATGTGAACTATGGCTCCTCAGTCCCAAGGGAGCAGGCTACACAGGCTCAGAGGACGTGTGCATGAGAAAAAGCTGTGCGAAGGGAGGAATTTGACATTGAGGCCTTCTCAATGACTTCCGTCTCTCACCAAACCCCCTTCCTGCCCCTGCCGAGGCCAGGTGGCTGATGCCAAATCCCAGGCGTGTCTCCAGATGGCAGTCTAGGGCTCGGGCATGGCAGCGGCGAGCAGCAAGGGAGGACCTTCCTGTGGGGGCCCCTTTCCCTGCCCTTCGTTCTCCTTCAGGCCAGCTATCGATCTGTCCCTGGTGTGCCCGTCGTGAGCCAGGCTTCCTGGCCTGTGGTGTCTGAGACAGCTTTGGCTGCGATAACGAAAGATTCCGGAGCCCCACTGCCTGCCTTCCGTTCCCGTTCCCGGGTCTGCCAGCTGGCTGTGACGCTGCCCCACCTGGCGGGGGCCCAGCTTCTGACGGTGGCTCGGGTTCCAGGCCTGGTCTGAGTGTCTCCTCGTGCTGGAACCAAGCCTCAAGGAGTGAGAATGACCGAGGTGTGCGGCAAGCGTGAGCATGAGAGGGTGGTGGCGAGTGGTGAAGGAGCAGTTCCCAACCTGTGGGTCGAGACCCCCCTTGAAGGGGGGTGGGGGCTGGGGGTGTCAAACGACCCTTTCATAGGGATTGCCCGATCCATCATAGTAGCAAAATGACAGTGATAAAGTAGCAACGAAAATAATTTTATGGTTGAAGGGTCTCCACCGCATGTATGAAAGGGTCGCGACATGAGGAAGGTTGCGAACCACTGCTGTGGAGCCTCTCAGAGACTCCGCCCAGAATTGGTACATTGACCTTTGCCCACAGTCTGTTGGCCAACGTCAACGGAGGAGGGGGGTGGAGAAGATTCCTCTTCCCCAGGTGGAGACTGGGCCGGGGGGCACCAGCACTTGCTGAACAGGAACACCATCTCCCACACATGAGTTTGTCGTTTTGACAGCAACAATTCAACAACAACTCACTGCCATCAAGTTGCTTCTGACTCATTGCGATCTGATCGGTGAGAGTGGAACTGCCCTTGTGAGTTTCTGAGACCGTAGCTCTTCATGGGAGTAGAAATCATGTCTCTCTCCCATGGAGTGACCAGTGGTTTCGAACTGTTGACCTTAAAGATGGAAGCCCAGCGAGTTACCACTATGCTACCAAGGTGAGGCTGAGAAAAATCCAACCTAGAGGGGACTGGGCAATAAACCTAATAACCACGTCATTTTGCAGTGGAGAGAACTGGGGCCTGGAGAAAAGCTGGAATCTGTGCTCATTACTGGCAGACGGATTGTAAGCTAGGTCTCTGGCCTCATAGCCTAGTATTCTTTC
The DNA here is from genome assembly GCA_004026705.1 of Nesogale talazaci. Lineage (NCBI taxonomy): Eukaryota > Metazoa > Chordata > Mammalia > Afrosoricida > Tenrecidae > Nesogale > Nesogale talazaci. The sequence goes on from PVJH01000888.1 coordinate 48,094, forward strand.
CATGATTCCCCTTATGTCAGGTGACAGGACCCCTCCTGATGCCACCTGTGACGTAGAGTGCACCTGGGCCCCACCAGCCTGATTTTTTAGGCTTCTAACAACCCAGAGCCCCACTCTGGCCTACCTGCAGCAGTCTGCTCAGAGAGGCTCCCTCAGTCTAGGGCATTGGTCACCAGTTTCTCCTTCTGGGCTCCTCTCTACCTGCTTCCTTCCGTTTCTAATTCATTCCCTTTGAAAACACATGGGGCACTCAGCTCCTCCATTTCTGGGATGAGCAGAATTGGGTAAGTATTCCTAATTTAGGAAACACAACTAGCCAGAATGTGAAGCCGTACTGCGTTCTATTCACTCTTCTCTGATAAGCTATTGGATCAGAGGGGAATGCATTGGGACCCTAACTACTTTGGGTACCACCCAAACGTTTTCAGACCTATTTATGTGTCGATGACGAGGGGGACTTCAAAAAGGAATGGAAAGATAATGGGATCTTTCATGAACATTTTGACTGCCCTGTCACTTGGTGTTACTGTTGTTCATTGCTGCTGAGTCAGCTTTTGTTTAATAGGACAAAGATAACAGTCCTGGGTCATGATCACTGCTATGCTTTTGTCCATTTTTCATATTGTTATTCGAGCAACCTGGGTTTGAGAGTGTGCTCCAGGGAGCAAGGGTTACTTTATTTCCATGGTTCAGATCCGCAAACCCTGAGACCGAGGCTGTGCCGTCCACAGGCTGACTTGTGCCACAGAATGGAGCTCCCAGGTCAGCCTGTGTTCATTCCAGAGATGCTTTCCCAGGGGGAAGCAATGGAGGCCTGTAGAAATGGGAGTTATTCGTGGTCTACAGAAGGGAGCATGAAATAAGAGGCAGAACTGACATTCCCAAATTCTTGAAGTAGTTGGACTCAGTTCCACTTCAGTCCCTGCTTCTCTGCACTGGGTTGCCCACCAGGAGAGCCCATAGCACTGGCAAGTGGGTACAAAAATATCGTCTTGTGACTTTCTGAAAAAAGCTAGGTAGAGCTTGCCATGCCCACCACAGAGTCAAAACAGTCAGACTCAGGATGGGCAAAACTAGCAAAACATCAGATTCACCTCGAGCAGTGGTCCTCAACCTGTAGGTCATGATCCCTTTAGGGTCCAATGGCCCTCTCACAGCGTCGCCCGATTCATCACAGTAGCAAAAGGACAGTGATGAAGTAGCAACAAAAATAATTTTATGGTTGGGGGGGGGGGGCACCACCACATGAGGAACTAGCTGTCTGAAAGGGCCGTGGCATGAGGAAGACTGAGAACCACTGACTTAGAGGGATGGAGGGCAGGAACCCCAGCCAGCAGCTTGGAGGGCCAGTCAGGTCTCTGCAGGGGAATCCTCGTGGTGCCTGCAGGGTCTGGTCAAGGGACAGTCTCTGAGCTCCAAAGGATAATGCAGGTGAAAGGAGATGAAACCATTTCACCTGAGCTTTCATGGCAGTGGGTACTGAGACCACCTTCACATAGTTCCCCGGGCTCCTGAAAAAGGTCAGGCTAAGTTACAGGAGCCCTTGTATCCAGGAATGCAGGCACCTGTGGCCTCCCTCCACACAGTCACCATCAATCTATCAGCCAGGGATTGTCCCCAACTTAGGCGTCACCATAGTGTAGGTGACACTTTAGAAAAACACAGCACCATCACCAGATTTCCAGGAGAAAAACCAGAATGCCAACCCAGGGTTCAGTTGCTTCTGAAAGGAGAAAAGGTCTCTTACCTGTCTCCCTCTGGCCTCCTGTGTCCCTCTGTGAGCCTGGCCAATTTATCCCAACAATGGAAGCCAGAGAAGCTGGAACAGGGACTAGAACCCTGCCTTGAACGGCCATAAGGTGACACCATGGGGTCTGAAGAAGGACAATGCAGGTGAACGAGCCCCAGGGGGCACTTGTGTCACTTCTGAGACATTCACTTTACTTCTAAATGCCAAAAAGTCATTTATACCCATGGGAAGGGGGACAATTCCCACCTGAATAACCTGAAGGAGTGGAGGAGGAGGAGAGCTTAGAGGAAGGGATGGAGAAAGAGGGGGCTGTTCTCAAGAAAGAATGTGTGAAAACAAATCTTGCATGAAAGCAGTTTTCTATATACCTATTTATCTGGAACCAAGTTCTTTGCTTGGTGTCTTAGGCTGTGTTATTTATTTTTTATTTATTTTTAAAAATCCATTTATTGGGACTCTACAGATATGACAATAGTCCATAAATCAATTATATCAAGCAAACTTGTACATGTTGCCACTGTCATTTTCAAGACATTATCTTGCTACTTGAGCCCTTATTATCAGCTCCTCTCCCCCCCCACCCTCCTACCTTTGTGAAACCTTGATAAACGATATATTATTATTATTTCATATTTTATACCGACTGCTGTATCCCTTTACCCACGTTTCTGTTATTCATCTCCCTTGGGGAGGGGGGAGTGTTTCAACAGCTATCATTGCTATCAGTTCCCTTTTTCTCCCTGTCCCCCTCTTCTCATGGTATCACCATTCCCATTACTGGTTCTGAGGGTCTTATCTGTCCTGGCTTTGTGCATCAAAAGCTCTTATCTGTACCGATGTACATATTCCAGTCTAGCAGGATTTGGGGGTAAAACTAGGGTCATGATCATGAAAGTGAGGAAGCATTAAAGAATCAGAGGAATGTTGTGTTTTGTCTGTGCTATACTGCACTTGGCTCAATCATCACTTCTGGGTGACCTTTTTGTGAGGGGACGTCCAATTGTCTACAGACGGTTTTGCGTCTCCACTCTGATCCCTCTCCTTCACACTGATGTATTTGTTTGCTTTTTATTTTCTGATACTTGACCCTGTTGACACCTCGTGGTCACATAGACTGGTGTGCTTCTTCCATGTGGATTGTTTTGCTTCCAAGCTACATGGTTGCTTATTTAGCTTCAAACCTTTAAGACCCAAGTACTTTATCTTTTGAATAGCCGGGCACCATCAGCTGTCTTCACCACATTTGCTTCTGCAGCCATTTTGTCTTCAGTGGTCATGTTGGGAAAGTGAGTGTCATGGAATGCCAGTTTATTAGAACAGGTTGTTATTGTGTTGAAGGAAGATTAAAGAAAAGGTCCAAAGCCCATCTGCTACCTTAATAATAATTTAACATAAGCATATGTACATAGATCAATACCCCTATCTTTATAATATTAATATATTTGCATATGTAAATGCCTATTTTAAACCTCTATATATGACTTTAGTTATGCTGGGTATACTAGATGAGCAAAAGCAGTGACATCTGTAAGTATAAATATATATTCCCAAACTCAAACCCACGGTCATCAAGCTAACTCTGATTCATAGCGATCCTATTGGACAGAGTTGAACTGCCCCTTTTGGGGTTCTAAGACTGTCATTCTTTCTAGGAGCAGATAATCTCATCTTTCTCCTCTGCAGTAGCTGGTGCATTCAAACTCCTGACCTTGCCGTTAGCAGCCCAACTCGTAACTCATTGTACCACTACAGCTCCTTATAAGTATAGAGAGAGGACTCTCTCCCCTACCCCAAGATAGTGGATTGCACAGCTGTGGAGGTTGACAAGTTCCACATCTGAAGGTCAGGAGTCAGTTGGAGGCTTCTCCAGGCTCACATGGTGGTAGCAGCTGATGATCCAAAATGACCAGTCAGATCGTGGGCTGATGGCTCACAGGACTGCAGGGACTGGTGAATCCTGACATCTTAAGATCAGGTGGCAGGCTACTGGCTGTTCTAAGAGCCAGAAACAGGATAGCGAGTGCATCGTCCTGTGGCTTGCAGTGTCCATTTATTTTGGATGCAGGCCACACCCAAAGGAAACTCCTCTTATAATTGATTGGCTGATCGCATCGGATCACATTATGGAAGCTATTATATTACAATATGAAAAAGCAATCTGTCTAATGTGTGCCAAATCACCGAGAATCATAATCTAATCAAGCTGACACATAACATTAACCACCACAGATGGATGGAGCAATTTAGTACCTGGATACAAGTTTATCATCAGGAGGAAAGAAAATGAGCATAACTCTGTGTGAATGCAACAGGCTGACGATGGGAGGGAGAGGCAATAAGCCATTTGCTAAAATGAGCTTTTCGCTCTTCACCATTTTTCAGATACTGAGAACAATTTGTTCCTGAAGGCTACTACATGATTATCAATAGCAAAGAATACGTATTGAACATAAAACGTATAGCTTTTATCGGCTCTTAATAGTATGTATGTATGTATGTATGCATGTGTGTGTGTGTATGTATATAGGCCTTTTCTAATTGTTGCTATGAGTTGGACTAGACTTGATGTAGTTGTACCAGAGTGGTATGCGGAGTTGTTGAGAGCAGCAAGGCCTCATGCAGGAGAAAGTCTGCGGGGAATGACCTCAGCAGACCTCGAGTGAGGGAGAAAGATACGTGATCTGGGATGGGGCCTCCTTGTCGCTTATGAAGCCGTGTCAGCCCTACCCCCAGCTGTGTCTGCCTGACTGGTAGACCATTAATGGCCAATGGGAAGATGCCAAAGAAATGAGCCTTGGGGAATGGCCTTTGGGTCTCACTTAGGGATTTTGTCCGAAACGATCACCAGACAGGTTGGGTTCGCTGTTGAATGTATCAAAGGCCCAGGGTGGTGGACCATGGTTCTAGACTTGGGGAGATCCGAGGGTTGCCACTACAGAGAAAACAGAGAAGCCATCTCTTGGCTTAGAATCCCAATTAACTAGACCAGCGTATGTCACCACGAAGCCAAATGTAAGTTACTGTGGGCCGGACAACCCAGGAAACCTCTGAAAGCACAGAAGGAGCTGAGGGCAGCAGCCCTGACAGGGAAAGCGGGTAGTTATTCTGATCGACATATAACAGAGGAGGAAAAGCGTTAAGCGGGTGTGCTCCCGGTCATCCAGTTCGGCAAATGGTGGACTGGAAGAAGTACCTTCTGCCTCCAATCTCAGAGCACTTTGTTACAGCTGTGATTGCACTGTGAAATTGCAGATGCAGAGCTTTGATGAGACAGGTTGAGAGAAAATTGGTCCGGTAATACGCCTGACCCATATGTAACTGCTGGTAACAATCAAAGTTGAGTGTTCCTGGCTGCTCATATTTTGTATTGAGGTTTTTAGAGGTGAGCTGTGATTTTCTCTGCCTCACAGGTAAGGTGTTTGGCTGCCAAGCGAAAGGTTGGCAGTTGGAGTTCACCCAGAGACACCTTGAAAGAGAGCTCTGACTTTCAAAAACTCAGCCACTGACGGTCTGGGGGAGCACTGTTCTATTCTGACTCTAGGGGTGTCCCCATAAGCCAGAGGTTCGTTTATTTGGTAACAGAGGCTCCTGAAGGGTGAGAATGTGTGTGGACAGAAAGGTTTCCGATCATCAAGGTAGTGAAGACAGTCAAGAATGAGATAGTTTTGACATCGTGAGCTTCCATGGGATACCCCAGAACTATTTAGAGAGCAGGCAGTTGAGGACCGGGACCCCGGCATTATCACCCATTGAAGGGTGGGTGGAGATAGAGAAGGTGACAACAGGAAGGACCGCGGCACCACACAGCCCAGAGGAGGGAGAGAGTTCTGTTGGATGCTGTCAGCCAAATGCTGCCTCCAGCTTCAAGCAAGATGAGAGCTGGAAGGGCCAGGCCCACAGGTGTCCAGTGATTGGAATGATGCTGCCTGCTGGTCTGGGGTTGCTTCATGCTCAATTTTTATGAACTTTTGCCTTTGGAGTATTTTGTCATCACCTCGTCCTCCAAGAGTGGTTAAGTGGATTGAATAAGATGATGCATATGCAGGAGCATCAAGTTACCTCCGTGCCTCATAATCATAGGTGTCTAAGCCCATGGTTGCAACCACTTAGGTCAACCCCTCTTGCTGAGGGGCTCCCTCCGTTTTTGCTGACCCTATGCCATGGCAAGGGAGTCCTGGTGGGGTAGTGGTTACACATTAGGCTGTGATCTGCAAGGTTGACAGTTTGAAACCACCACCAGCTCTGAGGGAGAAAGACTGGACTTTCTACTCCCCCGGAAACTCACAGGGGGTCGCTCTAAGTGAGTCAGGGTTGACTTGATGGCAATGAGGGTTTTTTTTTTGGGGGGGGGGAGGGGCATCACTGCGTCTGGTGAGAGTAGGAGGCCCAGCCTTGCTCCTGGAGAGTTGCTGCTGGATTTGAACTGCCAGTCCAGTGGGCCACAGTCTCACACACAACTACTACGCCATTGGGGCTCAGCCCCGACAATGAGTTTTTTCTCCTTTTGGTTTACTGAGTAAAAGTATAGTCGCTTCTGGTTTAATGTCGATTTTTCTCTAAGGCAGTGGTTCTCAACCTTCCGAATGTCACAACCCTTTAATATAGTTTCTCATATTGTGGTGACCCCCAACCAAAAATGATTCTCATTGCTACTTCATAGCTGTAATTGTGCTACTGTTATGAATCTAATGTAAATATCTGATATGCAGGATGTATTTTCATTGTTACAAATTGAATATAATTAAAGTGTAGTGATTAAAGCATTAATTAAAGCATTTACCCTATAATTATAATTCATGAAATGTCATTTTACCTCCAGTACTGCTGCTTTCAACACAGTAGCTGCTCTCTACATGTGTAACTGGTCTGCATAAGTACATTATGGCACCAACTCTGTCATTTATAATTTATAAATACAGGGTGTATGTGATGGCATTGGCGCACTGATGCCATCATGCCAGGTACTCAGATGTGGGCTTATCTGCATGTGGGCAGACCTGCCTGGAGATGGATAGAGGAGCGGTGTCTCAGATCCTAAGAGCATCGGAAATATGTGTTTTCCAATGGTCTTAAGCGACCCCTGTGAGAGGATCGTTTGACTCCCAAAGGGGTTGCGACCCAAAGATTGAGAACCACGGCTCTAAGGTAAAACCAGTTGCCAGTAAGTTGATTCTGATTCATAACAGTCCCGTGTGTGTGTCAGAGTAGAACTCGACTCCATTAGGTTTTCAGTGGCTGGTACTTTGAAGGTTGATCACCAAGCTTTTCTTCTGAAATAAACCTGGGTAGACTTGAACTATGAACTGATCTTCAAGCTAGCAGCCAAGCACATCAACCACTTACATGACCCATGGATTAAATGTGTGCCCACAGGACTGAATTCTGAATCCCGCCATAGCCTCCATAACCCGACCCTGGAGTGTCACATAGCTGAGGCTAGCTGTCAGTTGGATCACTGCCTTTTCTTGAAAGCTCTCGGTGCCTTCAGTGAGACGATCTGATGATATCTAATGTCCTTGTTCCACCTGCCTCCTCTCCTGTCATTTCTAATGATGCTGTCTGCTGCAGCCGCAGAAAAGCAGGCAGAGCCTCCAAGCAAACAAATGGGAGTTTCTCTGCTCTAGTGGGTCATATTATTAGGATTTAACAAGAGCAAATTAATTAAGGTCTTTGGAACCATATATCGTTTATGTATTTTTTTTCTCTTAAACTCCACAGACCCAAAGGATTTGGCCATAAAAAAGTCAACCCTGCCAAAAATGAAGGTCTCCTCTTTACCATGTTTATTTTTTTCTTGGACGTGAAATGGGTCAGGAGAGGGTTGACAGGGAATGGTTCTGAGATTGTTCCAAAACTTGAAGAAGAAGAAGAAGAAGAAGAGGAAGAAGAAGACGAAGAAGAAGTAGTAGTAGTAGTAGTAGGAGGAGGAGGAGGAGGAGGAGGAGTAGATCAAATAGGGCAATGTTCAAAATTCCAAGAACTCTGCACATGTCATTGTCACTGGGTGGCTTGGTGTGACTCTGGGCTACTAACCCAAGGGAAAACCTTCCCACAAGCATCTTGGAAGACACGCTTGTCAGTCAGATGCTGAAAGACTATAACCTTGAATCTCCATGGAACATAGTTCTACTCTGTACTATGGGTCCACCATGATTTGGAAATGGCGCCATAACAATTTTGTGTGTATGTGTGTGTGTGTGTGTGTGTGGAGAGAGAGAGAGAGAGACTTTCCAGGGATTTGAGACTCCTGGGTTTGAGACCAAAAGCCTCAATTCAGCTATATAGCAAGGGAGCAGAAGGTGGAGCAGCAGAATAACAATAATGTATTATTTTAAGGCTTTACTTCAATAGCTGAAAAGAAATAGTACTTTAAAGATTCCTGACTTCCTTCCCTCCTCCTTCCTTCTAATTTAAAATGAGCCCCTACCTGTCAAACCTTTTCATTTCCAGTTTAGGAGATGGCACCAGGCTCTCTTCCCAAATTTCAAAGAGAATAAAAGGTAGAAGACCCAGGTCTGGAGAGCCTACCTCTATGGCCTGGAGTGAGTTACTTCTCTTGGGTACTTGATTGTTACATTATGGATTGAATTGTGCCACCCCAAAATATGTGCTGAAATCCTAATCACTAGCCCTATAAACATGACTTTTTATGCTTTTGTTTGTTAATGAGGTCATATGACTATAGGATGGGTCCTAACCCTAAGCACTTACATTATATAAAGAGTAGCAGGAACACACATGCACACAGAAGAAAGACAGTCACCACGGAATGGCAAGAAGTGCCATCAAGTGCCTTGGTACTTCTGACAAGAACCTCCACCTAGAGCCACACCCTGAATTTGGACTTTGAGCTTCCTGAAATGTGAGAAACAAAGGGACGCTCTTTCTAGGCAGCACTGAGTCACAAAGACAACCTGAAAATCCTTTTGAGTCTGGCCATCTGTGATGTTGTGGTAACTGATACTCCCTTTGTGAGAAGATGCCACAGCTCTCAAAGGTTGACAGGTGGGTGGTGTCAATAACGTTGGCCTGCCCCAACACCTGACACCATAGGCATCAGCCTCACAAGTGGTCAGGATCCCTAGTCAATATCCAATTATCCACATGTAGCTTAGCCTAAGTCCAGCACCTCACCTCCTGCCCACCCCCTGCCTTACCTCTCCGTGGTTCTGAGTGCATGGCCACCTGCCTCCTTAGCTGAGTGACAGGAACAGCAGGAGGCTGCGCAGGATAGACTCCATCATTTAGAAGCAGACATGCCAAGTGTGCACTGTGCCTGTCAAAGAGAAGCCAGTCCCTTATACCAGATCTGCTGCCAGAGTTCACCTAGTTTGAAATGTCTCTTGGGAATGGATCTCAGTGTCTGCGAGACACGTTTGGGAGTGGTATGGCTGTCCACTGACAGTGGAGTTGGGACTGGAGATAGCCCCATGCCAATAAATAAGTTGGGTGGTCATCCAGTTCATTTGGGGAACCACAGGCAGCACAGTCATGAAGTCACAAACTGCTTTCTCAGGGGACCTCTCACCCAGCACAGAAAGTATGTTTGTCAAGGTAACCCCAGATGCCATGAAATAATCTCCCCAAATGTTTGACCAATAGAAGTTCCTGGTCAGAAGGGAGCGTGGTCCCACATAGAGATGCAGGCCTCTACTCTCCTTCCATGGAGCGGCTCCACAATCCCTTTGAAGTTCTGAGTCTTTTTGCTTCCACTTGGAAGTTTTCTTTTAAAAGAGTATGTCTCCATGATACATACTTCTTTTTTCCTTCAAGACCCATTTCTTTATTAAATCAATCTTGGCTTGATTTGATAGTGAATATCAGTCAGTCGCTTGACCCTATGACAGCTGTGAGAAAAGGGCTGAAAAACATCCCTTTCAAAGGACCACTCTGTGCTCAGGAAGCAGAGTGTGGAACCTTGGTGGGCAGTTAGCCGTCTCTGTCCCAGCAGGTCTATCTCTCTCAATGAAGAATTCCCAGGAGGGTTCTGAGCTAAGACAACCCAATCAAAGAGACCACCTGGTGCCCTTGTGGAGATTTGGAAAGACAGATTTCTTTTTGGATCTACAGTGTCAGCCTGGTTGCTTTAATCAGAAATGACTGTAACTTGACAAGGGTGCTTTTAATACAAAGTCGTGTGACCCTTATATTCCAAACATGACAAGAAAATAACTGCAAAAAGGTATTATTTATTATATACCTGGTTCTGTACAAAGTACACAATAGGCATTATCTTATGGATTGGTCACAACCAGGGAGGGTTTTTATAATGGCCATTTGTCAAATGACAAAATTGCAACTGAGAGTGAAAGGCAGAAAGAGGGGCATGCAATGAGAACTCAGTTCTCTCTGACTACAAAGCCCTTGCCCTTGCCAATGGTTAGAATGGATGTCACACATGCATTGAAATACATCAGTAGAAGACATCTTGTGAATTTCAATAGAAATCGCCTCTATATCTGTGTAGACACATAGACTTTTTTTTCTACAAGTATACTCCTCATCGTGTTCAGGGAAAGCATAGGACCTTGTGCACAGAATAAGTCCCAGATACTTAGCCCTGTCCTGTTTTGGATTCAAGGACCACAGTCGATTTTGCTTTCAGGCTCTGGGTTATGGAGTATTTAGGCTTTCTGAGTTCAGCTTCTTCTTTATCACCTAGGGCATAGGTTTCTCTGAAAAGTACATTTTCCTAGTTTTTTTGAGAGTTTTAGACCACAGTAAAGTTTCGTTACATATTGGCTGTCATCGTCATGATGAAAGGTGCCCTGGTGATGTCGTGGATCACTAAGCATAAGGTCTGCATTTCAAACCCACCAGCCTCTCCAAGGGAGAAACAAGCAAGTAGAAAGGCTTTCTACTCCTGTAAAAATTTATAGACTCTGAGGGACCGGCCCCAATTCCAACAACATGGACAGCCCCCCACCTCCATCCCCACCCCACCAAAGAATTCACTTCAGAGGACAGTACTGAAGCTACAGCTCTGGGAGAGGGACAGGTCTGACCAGAGCACACAGGAGCAAATAAAGGGAGGAAGAAGAAAAAGTGGAGCACATCTTAGCCTACCAAGCCATGAGGACTATATCCCTGCTCAAAGCAGTCAAAACAGAGAGGGCCATAAGGCCAGCCCCACTACAAGATATGACATCCCTCACTCACCCATAGTGCTTTGGGGGCAACACTGGAGACACAGTGAGGGAATTGTGCCTGATGTGACCCCATTACACAGGTGAAACACCAAGGGTCTGCAACAGAATAGCAAGGGGAACAGAGCAACAAAGTCCTCAGGAAATACCAAATATAGACTGTGGGGCCAGGTCATGGCACCCCATCAGACTCAACCAGAAAAAACTCCTAAAGGTCAACAAATGGACCTTGAATTATTTACAGGCTTTTTGTTGTTGTTGTTGCTGTGTTTGCTCTGTCTTGGTTTTTGTGCATATTATTATCTCTGCAGGTCTATCTAGATAAGATGGTGGGGGGGGGGTGGTAGTGGTGGTGGTGGTAAACAATCTGGAGGAGAAAACAACCAAAAGGAAAGTTCTAGGGGGGACATGGGAGAGGGGGAGGTGGGGTAAAGAAGGGGGTCTTAACAAACCCAGGGACAAGGGAACAAGTGATCTAAAATCGATGTCGAGGAAGATGTAGGAGGCCTAGTAGGGCCTGAACAAGAGCAATGTAACAGAGTTACTAAAATCCAAATGAAGGCTGAACATGATAGCAGGACAAGAGGAAAGTGAAAGGAAATAGAGGAAAGAAGTAGGAGGAAAAGGGCATTTATAGAGGTCTAGATACAGGCACGCACATATGTAAATATATTTATACATGAAGATTGGAAAATATATCTATGTACCTATATTTATAGGTTTAGTATTAAGGTAGCAGATGGACATTGGACCTCTACAAAATATTCCCTCAATGCAAGAACACTTTGTTCTATTAAACTGGCATTCCATGATGCTCACCTTTTGGCACGATCACTGAAGACAAAGTGAATGCATAAGCAAATATGGTGAAGAAAGGTGATGGTGCCCGGCTATCAAAATATATAGTGTCTGGGACCTAAAGGTTCCAAGACTATAACTTTTTTAAAAATCATTTTATTGGGGGCTGGTACAGCTTTTTATCACAATCCATACATCCTTCCATTATGTCAAGTATATTTGAACATCTGTTGCCATCATTTTCAAAACATTTTCTTTCTACTTTAGCCCTTTATATCAGCTCATTTTCTCCCCTCCCCCACAAACCCTTGATAATATATAAATTGCTATTATTTTTTCATGTCTTACACTGACTGATATCTCCCTTCACCCACTTTTCTGTTGTCCTCCCCCCCCCAAGGGGTTATGTGTAGATCATTGTGATTGGTTCCCGCTTCCCCCACCCCACCCCCACCTTACCTTTACCTTCCTGGTTTTGCTACTATCATTATTGGTTCTGAGGAGTTTATCTGTCCTGGAATCCCTGTGTTTCTAGCTCTTATCTGTACCTGTGTATATGCTTTGGTCTAGCCAGATTTATAAGGTAGAATTGGAATCATGATAGTGGGGGTGAAAAAGCATTAAAGAACTAGAGGAAAGTTTTATGTTTCATCGGTGCTATTTTGCACCCTGATTTGCTCATCTCTTCCTTGTGACCCTTCTGTAAAGGGATGTCCAGTCGTCTACAGCTGGACTGTGGGTTTCTACTCTGCACTCCCTGCCCCCCACCCCACCCCGCCTCATTCACATAGATTCTTTTTTGTTCTGGGGCTTTGCCTGATAACTGATCCCATCCATACCTCATGATCACAGAGACTTGTGTGCTTCTTCCATGTGGCCTTTGTTGCTTCTTGGCTAGATGGTGCTTGTTTATCTTCAAGCCTTTAAGACTCAACTCTGTCTTTTCACAATGGGCACTCCAGCTTTATTCTCCACATTTGCTTATGCACCCACTTTGACTTCAGCAATCATGTTGGGAAGATGAACATCATGGAATGCCAGGTTATTAGAACAAAGTGTTCTTGCATTGAGGGAGTCCTTGGCCCAATGTCCATTTGCTACCTTATTCTTAACATGTAAATATAGATACATAGATCTATTTCCCTATCCTTAGATATAAATATATTTACATATCTAAATGCCTGTACTTAGACTTCTATAAATGCCCTTGCAAAGGTACTTCTAAGACTGAGCCCCTCAATTACACCACAGCAGCTGGAGCTCCAGCATGTCTCTCTCCTCCCCAGTCCTCCTGAGTTCAACTTATTCAGCTTCAAAGATCTCATCCCATGAGTTCTGGCAGAGATTTCCTCCCCCAGCTCTGTGATGCGCTGGGCAGGCAGCATGACTGGATCTGCCTCAGCTGCATGGAGAAACACTCTGCCCAACTTGATCAAGGTCACCGAGATGCCCTCTCCTCAGACCTGGCAAGGACTTGAAAGAAATGAAACAGAAGAGGAAGACAAATCTTCCCCTTTATTCGTTGCTATGGACGCCCTCTCTTTGAGGATGAGTCTCAGTGAGTCTTTATCACTGGCAGAGTTGCCTAGACTAAGGTTTAATGCAGTGAAGTCAAGGAGCACCTGCCCAAGTGGAGGCCTTAGATCCAATCCTTGCCACCCTCACTCGTTATCAGGGAAAGACCTCAGAAAAATAGCCTGACCATACTTTTGAAGAGCTTGGGGGTGACACCTGCTAAGAATAGGGAGCATATGGTGGCACTGTCAATCTGGTATCTCCCAGCAGGTCCCCTGTACCTACCCCAAATAGCTATTTCCCACTCTTTCTCCACATGTTCTTCAGGGCAGGTGCTCAACAGGATTGGGCTGTGGTGGGGCAGGAACTGGGAGACGAGTGTCTGGAGACGGTGAGTGTGGTCTGCTCCACCGCGGTCTGATGGTGGGGACTCTCCAGGAGGAGGGAGCATCTCCCACTGCACCACTAGAGGTGCTTGGGGGTGGGCGAGGAGGCACCAAGCCCGGGAAGGATGGCTTCCACAGCTGCAGAACCCGCTGGTCCCTGGAGCCTCTTTCAGCGCTCACATGTTACTCATCTATAAACAATGACTCAGGCTGAGGATTCAGAAGGAGGACACATAGGAAATGTGCTTGTGACTGGGGATGGGGCAGACGATGAAGAGGGAGGAAGAGGTAGGAGTGGGCGTTTTCAGTGTCCTGTCATCCCTGCTCCACAACAGTCATGCGGCGTGATGTGGGGGCCAGGAGTCAGCATGCATGACTTCGTTGCTTCAATCCCCCAGCAACCCACTAAGGAAGGAGGTGTCCGCCCCGGTTGAGGGGGGAGAAAACAGGCTCAGGATGAGGCTGTAAGGAGCCCCAAGTGACAAGGCCCGCATGCAGCAGAAACTCTGAATACGTCATACACGCTTACCTATGAGTTGATTTTAAATGGCGGGTCCTCAAAGCCTTTGAGTCCAGGACAGGAAATATCCATTTGTTTCATTGCTTTAGTCCCCACTGCATAACACACTTGGCTGCTAACTAGAAAGCTGGTTGTTCGAGCCCAACCAGGGGTGCCTCAGAAGAAAGGACTGACCATGTTCTGCTGAAAGAACAGCCCTGGGAAAGTGTGGGAGTGGGGTTGGGGTGGGGAGTGTCGTTCTACTCTGGTACACATGGGTGGGGCTGAGTCAGAGTTGATGCCATGGCTACTTTATTTTTTTCAGTGCACAGAGTCATATACAGGTCTTCTCTTTCCAGGAGGTAGTAAACAAGGATGAGGACTATAATATCACATGTGGCCTACAGTCTTATCCCCAGACATTCTGAGACAACCCATCCCCCCAATCTCTGGGTGGATCTGGGGCATCTGTGTGGTAACTTGCCACCTTCACCTCCCCCCAGGTGACTGGGTCACACTCAAGTCAGAGAAACACTGTTCTAGGATCGTCAGCATGTCTGTGCCTTGTAACCAAGGAGACTAGCAGGAGAAGAAGAGTGGGAGGAGGCAGTGCGGACCTTCCTGCAGGGGTGCCCATCCTCTATAGATTTCCCTGTTAGCTTTCTTTCCATTCATGATGGGCACCATTTGGTTTTTCATCAGAAGGACTTGAAAAACCTGTAATAGGAATCTTATAAAGATTGCATTCCACGACCAGGGACAAGATAAGCTGTAGTGGGCTGAGCCCCGGTGGCGTAGTGGTTGTGCGCGGGACTGCGGCCCACTGGGATGGAGGTTCAATTCCCGCACCCAGGAGCAAAGGCTGGGCCTCCTACTCCCACCACCAGGGCAATGATGCCTTAAAAAAATTTTAAAAAGATAAGCTCTAGTGCCCAAAATCTAGCAGGGGAAGAAGATTGGGAACCCCATTGAGGGGAAGCTCCCGATCAAGGGGTGGTATGTTTGGGGGAGGAGAGCGGTCCACTGGACAAGCTCACGCAGAGTGATTCATCTTTCCTTCCCATCTTCTGAAGTGGCAAGTGGCCCTTTCCCATTGAGGGCCAGGGACAGTGGAAGGTTTCAGACAACCTCTGGCACTCTCCCTATAGAACTCCATTTCTTAGGGACTCTGAGTGGTGTCGCCGCAGGTTAAGATGATGAAACGAGCATCATGAAGGTGCTGTCGGTGATGAAGATGAAGCTGAAGAAGAGGAGCCCAAAACCCACTGCACTGCCCGTGGCTGGGTGTAGACTCACAGAAATCCTGTAGGACAAAGGAGAAGTGCCTTTGGGTTCCAAGGTTGGAACTTTTCACAGGAGGAGAAAGACTTCTCTTTCCATTGTAGACTATGCCGCCTGGCCATGTGAGACAGACGCCCTAAAAGTAGGGCTACCTTAAAACAGATGGTGGTGGCCAGTCTTCTCGGACTGTGTTTCCCATAAATACAGCCAAATGCATTTTGGGTGGTCATTTTTTTGGTTAGCCGCCCTCAAGTTCACCTCAAATCATGGCGGCCTCCTGGCAATGCACCCTGCGCCTGATTCGTTGGGAATCTGTGAGACGCTCATTGGCTGATTTTCAGAAGCAGAGCTTCAAGCCTTTCTTCCTAGTCCGTCTTTGTCCAGAAGCTCCACGGATGCCTGCTGAGCATCATATTGCAAAACCCAAGCTTCCGACAACAGACTGAGGGGCCTGAGAGGCCTTAAGGGGGTCATCCAACTGAAGTCTCCCACGTGGGGACACCCCGTCTGCCAAACACCAGCGTCCCATTCGGTCACTGCGGAGTGACTGTCAAATAGTAACCATTGCCTTGAGTAGAACCCCCAGAGAAAGACTCGGTAACTGTTTGTTGGCATTATGTCACCATGTACTCTCATGTCCCATTTGATTCTATTAGTCCCCTGCTTCCTTTCCCCAATAACCTCACCCATCTCTTCCATCTCGCCCACGTCACCCCTCCCACCAAAGGAATGCCACTTATCTTCCCCTCGCCCTTAAAAAAGTAAATCTGCCCCCTAAGGAAACAATCAGTAATTTGTGGTACAAGGATGGGGGTGGGGGGTGGGAAAGAAGCTGATATCAAGGGCTCGACAGAAAGTAAATATGTAGAGAATAATGATGGCAACAAATGTATAAATATACTTGATAGAATTGATGCACCTATTGTTAGAACAGATGTAAGAGTCCCCCAGTAGAAATTATCCTTTACTGAAAAGAAAAGAAACCAGGGAGAGGGGAAGTGAATGAGGTGTTCCATTTGTGCTTTCCCACCTTTTGCTAAACAAGCCTTTTTCTAGAAAAGCAGGTGCTCCCACTTTCCCTTCAGCCACCTCTCCATTAAGAGGATTTAATTACTTCCTGAACACCAGACAGTTAGATAATTAGAAGGCAATGTATAGGCCCAAATGTTCGGCCACCCTCCTCAATCAGGGTAAAATTGTGTGATCCTGATGCTAATTACAAATCAAGTTTAGGGGATCTTGCTGGAGAGAGTTTTGAGGTTTTAAAAGATCTCGCTTCTGTCTCCCCCATGCTCCAGCTCCTCCATCATCTCCTAGGGTTTATTAAGTTGCTGGTGGCGCTAAGACCTGGCCCCTGTCCTCAAAGGACTTACAGACTAGGGAGCCAACATGATCAAACCCAAACCCATGGCTACCAAGTCTGTGTCAACACACACACACACACACACACACAAACACACACACACACAGAGCCATCGAGTCAATGCTGACTCTTAGCTCCCCCTGTGGGTTTCTGAGACACTGGCTTTCCCATGAGGAGCTCCTGGTGGTCTCAAACTGCCCACCATACGGACTACAGCCGAATGTGTAGCCACTACGCCAGCAGGGCCCCTGTGCCAACTCGGGAATCCTTTACGGGGTTTCTGAGACTGGGAGCAGACAGTCTCCCCTGTCTCCTGAGACGTGGCTGGTGGTTTTGAACTGCCGACCTCGCAGTGAGCTGCACGAAGCCTAGCCTGCAGAGCCACAAGGGCTCCTTGGGACAAATCAGGTGGGCAAAATATAGGAAAGGCTGAGGTGCCCAGCGTCGTGGTGGTGCTACGCCGTTACGCTGGTTCTGACTCACGGCGAGCACGTGTACCGCAGAATGAAGCGTGGTATTGAGGGAGTGTCTCAAAGGTTGGCAGAAACGAGGCGACTCACCACATCCGGGAGGGAGCGGCCAAGATGGGGGAGTTTCCTTGTGCAGAATCACTCTGGCTGGATCATGGGTGTGAAGGTGGTCTTCAGGAGATCTAGGAGTCCCCTGCAATTGTAAGGACCATTTTTGGGTATGTCCTTTTTCATGACAATGCTCCTGGGCTTTCATCCGAACCTTGAAAGGACCCATAGCTCATGCAAAGAGCCAGCAACGATTGGGCTGCAGGGCGGCTCCATCACTCCGTCCATGAATCATGGAAGGCTTGCTGAGCGAAGTGTCATGCCAGGAGCTGCCAGGCTACGCAGGACACAGAAGGCGGCTGTTCGTCTTCCCTAGACTCATAGACTTCCCTAGACTGTTGGAGAGGGAGGGGCTGGTGAGGGGCTCGCCCCCAATCCTTTCATGTGACATGGAGGGAGCTGGAGGGACCGCC
Organism: Nesogale talazaci; assembly: GCA_004026705.1. NCBI lineage: Eukaryota > Metazoa > Chordata > Mammalia > Afrosoricida > Tenrecidae > Nesogale > Nesogale talazaci. The sequence continues at coordinate 65,823 of PVJH01000888.1, forward strand.
TGCTGTTTGTTCTCATGGGTGGGATCCTTCCCCCAGGGGCAGCAGGATAAATGGAACCTCAGACCCTGAATCACTCACCACCCAAAGCCCAAGCCTCTCAGACCACCCTCACTCGGTGGACCTCTCCCCTTGCCTGCCCTGCTCACCCCTGATGCCCCCAGCCTGTTGCCGGTGCCCTCTGGAACCCACAGCATTAGCACCTAGCACCCTGGGCAACCCTTGCATCTTCCCTTCCTTGACACACAGCGGTCTCCTGAGCGTGCCGACGCCAGCTACCTCAAGGGGAAGCTGTTTTAAACATTCTCCAAGTCCGGCGGCGCGCTCTCCATCCTTGCTCCCCACCTAGACTTCTCAACCCAGCTCATCCTTCAGTGTCAGAGTAAGCAGCCTCTAACATTATCATCACGGGTCCTGGAGGCGCCATTGTACGGTGATAATTAGAGATTATTATAATAAAGTGATAGAGAGCGTGAGAGATGTAAATAATAGAGTCAGACACATTTCATGTGTAGCATGCCCTCAGCCCTGCTTGGAGGTCCATGTGGAGAGAGGGGGGTAGAGGGGAAGAAAGAGGAGAAGACATGGGGAAAGGGAACAGGGAGGAGAGAGAGAGGAGTTGGCAGAGGAGAGGCGGCCTAGCGAGAAAGGAGGTGAGAGCTCCCTTATTCTGACCAAGCCTTAAATATCTTTTGGAGACATGCAAGACCCCTAATTACACATGACATAGGAAGGGGCTACCCTAGGTTAGACAGTCATGAGGGACAGCAGGGGATGAGCCTTGCAGCCAGAGGCCTGGCAGGCTGAAGCTTTCAGGGAGAATAACTAAACCTCTCACCTCCTACCAAATGCTGGCAAATAGTGACTAATATTAGCTTAATATTTTGAAGGAGATATAATTGTATGAAAGTCTTCTCTTCACCCAACACTGTAGTTGTTAGAACCCACCATCCCTGTGAAGCACATTCGTAACACTTTACCAGCCCCTTCCCTTCCCGGGCATCGACGCCACATTCCTTGATGCACTCAGGCACCTGCCTTCCTCTCCTTCCCCTTTCCTGAACTTGCCATCTGTCGAGAACAGGGGTTCTTAGCAGAGGTGCTGCTGTCCCCTTAGGAAGCCTTGGGATTTCTAGGGCATTTTCTGGTGTGTTTTCTAATGTTGTGCCCCAACGTTTACGTTGGCATTTATAAAAAGTCGCTGTCAGAAGAGAATCTACAACTTGCTCTTAACTGTAGAGCGGCTATGGTGAAGGGAAGAAAAGCTGAGTTAAAGGGGTTACCAGAAAAATCTCACAAGGCAGCTGGGGAACAGAGTCAAGCCCATAGTGTTTTCAATACTCTTCTACAGTACACGAATCAAATACGTTTATTCTCCCACCATCTTCCTTATTCCACATTCGACATCTTCTTTATTCCACATTCGACTTCTACATGCATCTCAAGCAGTGGCGAATACCATGGCTGGGGTCAGGCCTCAAAGAAACATCCTTCCTCTTCAAGCCTCTAAAGAGGTCCTGTGCAGCAGACTGACCTAATCTAATACACCTTTTGACCGCCTGACTGCTGCTCCCATGAGTATTGATTGGATCCAAGTAAGACAAAATCCTTGACGAGGGCAACCCTTTCTCCATTCCTCAGGCTGGTACCTCTTGGTCTGGTCGTGAGGAGCTTGGTCTTTACACTGGGCTGTCATGCAAACTGAGGGCTGCTGGCCTCGATCTTATCAGCACGCATTTCAATTCCTCTTCATTGTTAGCAAGCAACGTTGCGTCGAAAGTCGCTAATAATCATCCTGATACTACACTCACCAACATATAATCCAGCTTCTCTGTTGATTTGCTTGGCATATAGACCGAACAGGTACGGTGAGAGGACACAACCCTGACATACACCTTTCCTGATTTTATTTGTTTGTTTGTTTTGTTTTTTGGGGGGGCATCACTGCCCTCAGGTGGTGGGAGTAGGAGGCCCAGCCTTTGCTCCGTGGAGCTGGAATTGAACCTTCCATCCCAGTGGGCTGCAGTCCCACGCACAACCACTACGCCACCGGGGCTCAGCCACCTTTCCTGATTTTAAACCATGTGGTATGCCCTTGTTCTGTTTGTACAACCGCCTCTCGATCTGTGTACAAGTTCCAAATGAGCAGAGTCAAGTGTTCTGGAATCCCCATTCTTCTCAAAATCATCCACAGTCTATCATGGTCCACACAGTCAGCCCCTTTGCAGAGTCAACGAGACACAAGTGAACATTGTTCTGTTGGTCTTGCTGTCAACCAAGATCCATCTGACATCGGCAATGCCATCCCTTGTTCCACGTCATCTTCTGACGCCTGCCTGGACTTCTGAAAGCGCCTGGTCAAATGTGCTGCTACAGTCATGGTTGGAGGATCTCACGCAAAATTTTCTTTGTGTACAATTAGCAACAATATCATTCTATATCTATTGGGTCACCTTTTTTGGAATGGGCACAAATAGGGATCTCTTCCACTCAGTTGGCCAGCTAGCTGTCTTCCAGATTTCCTGGCATAGACCAGTGAGGGCTTCCAGTGACTCATCAGCTTTCTGAAACATTTCAGTGGGTGTTTCGTCCCTTCCTGGAGGCTCGTTTTTGGCTAATGCCTTCGGTTCAGCTTGAACTTCTTCCTTCAGCACCGTCGGTTCCTGTGCACATGCTTCCTCCTGACATGGTGGCATGTTGACCCATTCTCTGGTACTGTGACATTGTATCTTCTTTCCATCTTCTCTTAATGCTTCCTGCATCAGTCACTATTTTGCCGACAGGATCTTTCAAAATTGCAATTTGAAGCCTGCATTATTTCCTTGGGTTCTTTTCAGTTTCTGATGTGCTGAGCATGTTCTTCATTGTTGGCTTTCTGATTCTAGGTCCTTGTGCCTTTTAAAATAATATTTAGCCTCCTACTGCCACCACCAGAGGGCAATGATGCCCCCCCAAAATAAAAACAAAAACCAAAAAAAAAGTTATTATTAAAAAAAGAGGCTGAGCCCTGGTGGCGTAAGTGGTTGAGTGCAGGACTGTGGCCTGCGGGTTTGGTGGTTCAAATCCAGCGGCTGCTCTCGGGAGCAGCACTGGGTAGCGCCCACAACCACCAGAGGCAGTGATGCCCCCCAAAACAAACAAAAGACAAAAAACAAAAAACAAAACCAAAAAAAAAAAATATTTATCTTTGTCTTCTTGAGCCACCCTTTGAGATTTTCTGTTCTGCTCCTTGACTTCATCCTTTCTCCCATTCGCTTTAACCACTCAGCGATAGCAAGTTTCAGAGTCCTTTCTGACATCCATTTTGATCTTCTCTTTTTTTTCTGTCTTAAAAAAATCATTTTATTGGGGGCTCATACAATTCTTATCACATCCATATATATGTACATTGTATATAAAGCACATTTGTACACTTGTTGCCCTCATCATTCTCAAAACATCTGCTGCCCCTTAAGCCCTTGGTACCAGCTCATTTCCCCCCTTGCTCTCTGTTCCACTCTCTCTCATGAACTCTTGATCATTTATAAATTATTATTATTTTGTCTGTCTTACACTGTCTGATGTCTCCCTTCACCCACTTCCCTGTTGTCCGTCCTCCAGGAAGGAGGTTCTTTCCTGTCTTTTTAATGACCTGTGCTTTCTTCATAAATGGTGGGCTCAATGTCCTTCCACAGCTCATCAGCTTCTCTGTCATTAGTGTGCAGCGCGTCAAGTCTTTTCGTGAGATGTTCTCGGAATTCAGGGAGCTAGAGTCCAGGTCGTATTTTGGTTCTTGTGGAGATAGTAGAACCCAGAAAAGGACATCCTTAGATCTGCGGCTCTCAACTTTCCTCACAAGACCCTTTCATACAGTTCCTCCTGTTGTGATCCCCAACCATAAAATTATTTTTTCTTACTATTTCATCACTGTCATTTTGCTACTGTTATACATTGGGTGACCCCTGTGAAAGGGTCATTGTATCCCCACAGGGGTCGTCACCCACAGGTTGGGAACCGCTGCCTTCGAAGAACACAATCTGCTTCCAAAAACTCCACCATTGAGATCGCCTCTGGAGCACAGTTCTACTCTGATGTCAACTACTCTGGGGTCAACTTGACAGCCGCTAGGAGCTGGTAGGCCACCGTCATTTCCAGGTTGAAGCACTCTCGCACCTCATGCTGCGTTTCCCACTCCGACTCTTGTCCCTGTTCAGCCCGTTGTTTCCTCAAAATGGACTTTCCACAGGGTAAATCTGGTCATATCCTCCTTCCTATCAAGACCCTTTATATTCAGGCTTCCTATTATATTCAGTCCCCAATACAGACTCTTTACCAGGACAACCAGGTCTTGACATCACCCAGCCTCTTCCCACCTGAGCTGCAACTGTCTCCCCACCTCCCCCTGCACCTGAGTCATGCACACCTTCCTTTCGACGTTTATTCACGTCATTCCCACCTCATGATCTTTGAGCTTGGAATTCCTTCCACCAAAGTGTCCTCTACCCTCCTTCGCCTCATTGAAGTCTCAACTCAAATATCACCTCCTCCCAAAGACTTTTCCTAGCCCCACTAGCGAAAGCAAAACTCCCAACTCCTATAGCTAGCTAGTGGTTACAGAGCCTAATTTTATCTTCCCTACAGTCTTTATCAGCATATGGAATCGTTGATTGCTATAAGACAGGTCTCACCAGGTGAATTTCTACTGTCTGTAAAGGCTGGTGCATCCCAGGTTCACAATGAGTATTTGACCGATTTCCTCATGGGGTTTGTTTCCAGCTCCACTTATACCACCACTTCTGGCCAGTACAACTGCTTCCAGGTTGTTTTTCCTTGGGGGTGTTTGTGTCTCAGTAGCATCGGGCTGTTGTACAAAGCATTAACCAGTTACATTACAGACATCATTCAGCAAGTATGAAATGTTTGTGGTTTCTTTTGAGATGTCTTTGAAAAGGGGCTTCAAAGGGGATCATTCTGGTTCGCCAACCTCTTCCCCTTAGATGCAGGGGTCCTCAAACTTTTAAAACAGGGGGCCAGTTCACTGTCCCTCAGATTGGTGGAGGGCCGGACTATAGTTAAAATGAACAACCACAACAAGAACTATGAACAAATTCACTACGGGCCTGGGATGAGTCGACTGCTAAGCAGGACAACAGCAGGGCCAAAAATACCCAGTGGGTTGAATAAATGTCTTCGGTGGGCCACATCTGGCCCACAGGCTGTCGTTTGAGGACCCCTGCTACTGTCTCACCTTTCTTCAGTATTAGAATCTTTGCTTTAAGAACTTCTCCAGCTGATTCCTATAGATTCCCAGGTGACTCTTAGGTATACATAAAACTTGTTCAAATGTAGATTCTGATTCTATACCTGAAGTGGAGATGCAAAATCTCAGAAGGGGTGGAGTGGGTCTTGAACCAGAATGACCAAGTTCAAAGACCTGCTTTGAAATCAAACAATCCATTCAATACCTGCTAAGTACCATAGCTACGTGGCAAGAGTGAGCAAAAATATTTATGCTGTGTTTCAAAGACTGAATTTGGGTTTTGTCAAGCTGAGAAGAGGGAAGGAGGAGCAGCGTAGCCAAGGGCAGTGGGGGTTGGAGGCCGACCCTATCAGGAACACAGAATGGGGATCCTTCAGCTTCTACCTCTCCAACACTCCTTGGGTCCTAGGGATCTAAAGATGATAAACGTGATTAAGAGTTGAAAGATGGGTTTGAAAGAAACAAGTCAAAGGTGCTAACAACCTAGTTCATGCCCGTGCCTGCCCCTGTTGGTAACTAAAAGGAGCCTCCGTGAAACGATTCGTGCAAGGCTGCGAACAGCAAGGCCAGCGGTTCGAGTTCACCGCTGATCCCCAGGAGCAAGCTGAGGCTAGCCGCTCTCATAAAGATTTACGGCCCCAGAAAGCCTATCTAGAGCTTTCCAGGCTTCTGGATTGAACTCGGAGGCAATGGGTTTGTCTTGGGGCTTTCTCCCTGCAATCGCCTGCTCTTTCTCACTTGGCTTTTCATTCTCCCCCTCCCCCTGCTGCTTCAGGCCTCATCATCCACGAGGGACCCTCTGTGTACCGTATCTTTAAACGGTGGCAAGCTGTCAACCAGCAGTGGAAAGTGTTGAACTATGACAAGGCCAAAGACCTGGAGGACCAATCGTCGGGAGGCAGGGCCAACCCCCAGACCTCCTCATCCACCCAGGCCGACGGCCCCACTGAGGAGGCTGTGGTGGCGGCCGAGGGCACCCCTGCGCCTGAAGAAGGGCCCGCCAGGGCTGCCAGCCACCCCTCGGGCCCCCTGTCCGACCACCACTGTGCTTACACCTTCCTACACATCTTGAGTCACTTGAGGCCTCATGAACCGCGGGGCCCCACGGGCAGCCGAGAACTCGTCATGAGAGTCACCACGGTGTGAGAAGATGCCTGGCAGGGAGGCCTGAACCACGCACAGAGGGGCCCCGACATGGCGGCGGGGTGGGGAGTCTCAGGACACCTGTGGGGAGCAGGTGTGGGGAGGTGGGCGGTGCCCCTGAGGGCCTGGACAGAGAGCAGCAGGCAGGAGCGCTGAGGCCAGGGTTCGAGCTGGAGCCAGGCTGGCGAGGGGCCGCCTTTGCAATTTCCAGTTAGTCTATAGTGTCGACCATACTCCCCTCCCCTGGCCACAAAGCCCAATCCCAGCTCCACAGCACCGTGCAATAGAGACCAGATCTCAAAAAAGAAGCGCCCCGGGCACCCGCACAGCTCCTGGAGGAGCAGCAGTTGGGTTGGGCGAGACAGGTGGGTCTGTGGTTACAGGCCTGGGGTGCTGCCTGCTGGGCCGCACACATGCTGGGAGAGGAACGGAGAAAGGAAGGGTGAGTGTTGCCAGAGTGCTCCCGCCTGGAGGATACTGGGCCGCTGCCCGGGCTGCCCCACGCAGGCAGTGGGGTGGGAACCGGTAAGCACCGGCAGCCTCTGGGTTCCCCCAGAATGTTCCTTAAGCTCACTTAAGCAGCTTAAGGTGTCCGGGGTGAGGGTGGCAAGGGAAACGCTGCTGGGACTTGTCCGAGGAGGGGGGTGGGGGGAAGGGCTTATCTCCCCACTCCTAAACCCTCTGGAAGGGGAACTCCCGATTTCACAGGACTCTGATGAGGACCTGGGTGTGAACGTGAATTACCTTTTTGTGCCCCTGTTGCTTTGTTTTATGGTGGTTAGACTCCAAGGGTACAGGAACCGTGCATGCGTGCGCACGTGTACACTCCAAAGTACACACTTCCGTGGGCTTCTCAAGCACAGCCAAGTGCTGGGCCCGCGGCCCAACACACTGTCCTCCGGTAGCCACCCTCTTGACTTCACCCCTGGCCGTGTTGTGTTTGGTGCCATGCTGCCCACTGCAGCCTTGACACATGCCGAGCCCCCCTCCCCCCTTTTAGGCGGGTCCCCTGGGGGTGCTGCTGCAAGGGATGGGAGGAAGATGGTGAAGATAGTGTGGAGGTCCAAGCATTCCCTGCTGGGGGCCTCCTAAGCGGGGCAGGATAACCCTCTCAGGGCCCCAGGGTGCTGGCCCACAGGTGGTTCCCCTTGCCTGGACACAGCTAGGCCAGCCCAGGGCCCCTGGCCCAGAGAGCGCTGTCCCTGGAGCCCACCTGCTGGTTCCAGGGACCTGGCAGGGGACAGCCCTGGGTGGCACCTACAGAGTTTCTCTCTGTCAACACCCAGCGCCACGTCATCTGTGGGGAGGAAAGGGGGGCACTGTCGAGTACTTTTTTTAAACTAATTTTTAGGGTTTTTTTAAAACTCTCTGTTGTTTGTACTATTCTCTGAGAAGCTTGACAATAAAATGGCTTTCCCTACGACAAGTGCCCTTTTCGATTGGGGAGTCCTTCTTCCTCTTACCCATGTTCCTTTCCTCCCAGTGTGGGTGCTCCACTCAGCACGTAAGGTCCCCTCAAGAGCCAGAAATGAGGGTTTCCATTTCCTCCCCGGAGAGCGAAGGGTCGGGAAGAACTCAAGAGCTTGAGCAGAAATGTCCCCTTCATAGCCCTCTGCCTACATAGGGCGGTATGTTGTGCAGGTATGTGTGCAAGTTTGCGTATGTGAATGTAAGTATGTGTGGGGGGGGAGGGAGGGAGTCAGGGGGAGCATGCCTGAAAAGTCCACCAACTCCTGGACTAAACTTCCTAGAAGCTGGAGCCTGTGGCAGTTACATAATTTCATGTCAACTTGTTACACATTAATAGAGGTGGAGTGTAGCCTGTCAATCAGGTCATAGCCAATCAGGCCTCTGTGTGGGCGGGGCCTTCTCCTGAGGATTCTGGGACCTCCCCTCTTCTTCCCTGGAGGCAGGACACAGACTGTCGCTACTTTGTCTTCCTCCTAATAAGCTACGCGGATGGAGCCAGAACCCTAAAGCTGGAGAAGACACGTGGAGACTCACGCCAGCGCTGAGATGCTTCCACCGCCACTGGATCCACAGGACTTTCCACCCACTGGCCTATGATCTTTCTGCATTCGGCATCATTGCATGTGTTGTGTGAGCCTGAAGAGGAATTTTTGGGCTGGTATCGGACATAAGGGTTAATATCAGACTTAGGGACTTGAGCTGGACTGGGTTGGGGTGTTTTCTTAAGATACAACTGCTCGGGCTGATCCCCGGTGGCGTAGTGGTTGTGCGCGGGACTGTGGCCCACTAGGACGGAGATTCAATTCCAGCAGTGGGGCTGGGCCTCCTACTCCCACCACCAGGGCAGTGATGCCTAAAAAAAAAAAAAAAGATACAACTGCTCTTTTATATTAAGTTTTGTCGTATACACATATGAGTATCTATGAATTTGTCTCTAGTCTACTCAGACTAGCACAGAGTCCTTCAATTAAAAAAAAAAAAGAATGACTCCCAAACTCTCATCAGGCTTCCACCCAGGAACCCTAAAAGCACAGCATTTGTGCTGGAAAGCCAATTGGGTGGAGAAGAGCCGTCAGCCAGCCCATGAGGCCATGGCACAGAGAGCCACTGGAGAGGGAGGTGTTAGGACTCGTTCCTTCACAGCTTTCCTTTGAGTGTCAGGAAGTAGCATCAGGACAGGGCTCTGGGACAGCACTTGGAAATGCAACAAACCAGCAGATGAGACTTTTCCTCTTTCCACTTGGCTCACCGCCCACCCCTACCCTTCACAGGGTGGCAGGCAGACATGCCCTGTCGTCTGTGGGATGAGGACAGTGGTTTGGAAAATTCAACATCATTGGGGAAGGGATGAAAGGGAACGTCAACAGGTATGTGTGCTTCATTTGACCAGGCTCAATCAAAAGTGTTAGCCAAAATCATGCACACCTTTCTTCAGCATAAACATCAAACTGTGAAGCTGTTTGCCCCACACGCACACATAGCCCCTCTCTGGGTCTGTACATCACTGAAGGGGATGTTTCCATCTATCCAATCTACCCTCAAAGAATTTTGTGCCCTTCCATCCACACCACGTTAAAACAGAGTCCATCCGTGTTTCTGTTCAATGTAGTTGGTGCATAGAGAACAAAAAGAAGTTTAAAGGGGCAAGATTAATTTCGACAGGTAGATGGGTGTGTTAGGGTTAGGGTTGACTAGAGAACCAAATCCAGGGACACCCATACATGTATAAGAGCTTTGCATCAAGAAGTAATTCTAGGCCTGAGCCCCGGTGGCGTAGTGGTTGTGCACGGGACTGGGACCCACTGGGACGGAGGTTCAATTCCAGCAGTGGGGCTGGGCTTCCTACTCCCACCACCAGAGAGCAGTGATGCCCAAAACAAACAAACAACAACAACAACAAAAGAAGAAGTAATTCTCTATCAGGAAAACAGTGCAGCCCAGATCAAGTCCATCAGTCCATAAATCCCTCTCCAGACTCACAACAGCCACATGCAATGAGGCAACACGCAGGAAGACCACAGCCCGGTGAGTACAAAGTCGTGAGGATCCAATGGCAGTGGACGTGTCTCCAGGGCACGTGCAGGTCTCCGTGAGGCTCCTCAGCAAGAAGGTGAAGACACAGAGAGAGAGAGGAAGGATCCGCCTTAGGAGGCCGCACCCACAAGGAGGCATCATCAGGCTGTGACCTGGTTGATAAGCTAGACGCCACCCCTACCCTTCTCTATCAAGCCGACATAAAATTTTGTAGCGACCACCATGGGGTAAGGTTTTCCCATGAAAACCTCACAGATCAGTCCTTGCTAGCCTCAAAGAACCAGCAGGTGCACTGTGATGGGGAAGGAAAAACACCGCTCAGTGCAACCCTCTTGGAGGTGGCTCACCCACGCAGGTCTCAAGTTTCTTAAAAATTCTTTCTGCTAAGTCGCTGTGATGAGCCTGTGTCCTTTGGGGGCGGGGTGGGGGAGAATAAATCTATCAAGATTACCCCACTGGCATCTCAGAAAACAGTTGCCGTAACCTTCTGAGCAGTGGCTCTGCCTCGAGTTGAACTGGCCAGGGATGCCCTGGGAAGTCACTCTTCACTGCCCCTTTCTCGGGAAGGGATTCTCACGAGAAGAAGACATGGGTAGGATGGGGAGCATCGGTCTGCAGTCATCCACGAGTCGCCGGGAGATGCGCAGACTAAACTCGGGCATGCATCCACCGCAACCCGGGTGCCGATGGGTTTCTACTCACCCCTGTACAATGCAGAGTTGACGATCTCTGGGTCCTGCAGGATTTTGAAAGGGCACCTTTCTTATCGATGAAGGACCAGGTCTTGTAAGTGCTTGCTGAAGTCTCTGCATCTGAAGAAAAAGAATGTAAAACAAACAAACCAAAACACCTGCCTTGGGATCGAAAGGCCTGGCCCTGGTTCCATGTGAGTGGTGCAGAGTTGTAAGCGGGGGATTCTGATCATGGTCCATAAGATTTAGCAGGACCTTACAATCAGGAGCTGTCCCTGTGTCTTAAGATAATGCAATAAAAAATGCAATCACGAAAATCATAAGAGTTTCTAGGACAGCCCATACCCTGGCTACAATATGCAGATGACACAGTCTTGCTTGCTGAACCCAGAAAGATGTCAAGGCACTTACTGATGAAATTCAAAGGCTGCATAGCCTTTAGTATGGCTTACATGCCAACGTAGAGAAAACACACTGAGGCCCCACACAACATCTTGATGCATGGAGCACAGCTTGAAGTTGTGGAGGATTTCATTGAATTACTTCCACAGTCAGCACCCATGGAACCAGCAGCCAGTAAATCAGATCTGCGTTGCCTCAGGCAAATCTGCTGCAAAAGATCTCTCGGAACTCTGAAAAGATGAAGATGGGAGTCTGATGACTAAGTTGCACCTGACCCAAATGCTGGCCTTTTAACTTGCCTCCTATGCGTGCAACAACTGAACAATGGAAAAAGAAGACAAAGAATTGACACACTTGGATGGCAGGTCAGAAGAATGGCCCATTCTGCCTTGGAGGAAATACAGCCAGAAAGCTCCTTGGACATGAGGATGGGGAGACTGTGTACAAGTCCTCAGAATATGTCACCAGACGAGACTGATCCCTGAAGGGGATTAGGCTGGTAAAATAGAGGGTCAGCCCAGAGAAAGACCATCCTCAACCAGCAGGGGGACAGTGAGCTCCAACACAGGCATAATTGTGAAGACGGCCCAGGACCCGGCAATATTTCTTTCTGTGATAAACGGTCTTCCTATGAGTTGGCAGCAACTCAATGGAATTGGATAACAACAGCCAGCTCGTTCATTGCTCTTCTTTGCTTTGCCGTGATAGCAAAGGGACACGATTTACTACGACGATGACGACTGATTCCTGTGCGTGCTGCTATGCTTTGGAAGAGGACTTTGTGGAGGTGAGGGCAAAGCGTGGCCAAGTGGGAGAAACGCACGCGGCTCTGTTCTCATAACCCTTTCTCAAAGTCTTGCTAAGCAAGCAAGATCACTTTACCTGTAAGCATTGGATCCTACAGTCGCCAAGCTGTGCTCTAAACACCTTCGTCTACGGCCTCACCCACCTTTATTGGTCGGATGGCATGTGGGAGCTGGGATGTGCTTCGGCAAAAAAGGATTGTTTTTTTCTCTTATAATGGACGTCTAGGGCAGGCAGTGGATAGCACCAGTCCAGGATGCCGAGATGGTCCTGGTGACGCATGCTCTTTCTAGCTCTCTCTGCTGCCATCCTTGCTGAGGGGTGCCATCAAGTCAGTTCTGACCCGTAGTGACCCAGTGCACAACAGACAGAACCACTGCTGCTTCTGCACCATGCTCACCATGGTTCCTGTGCCCGAGCACATTGTCGCAGCCACTGTGTCTCTCTGTCTCAGTGAGGGTCTTCCTCTTTGTCACTGCCCCTCCAAGCATGGTGTCCTTAACCAGGGACTGGTCTCTCCTGACGGCATGTCCAAAGTACCTGAGATAAAGTCTCAGGACTCCTTGCCTCTAAGGAGCACTCTGGCTGTATTTCTTCCAAGACCAATTTGTTTCTCCTTTTAGCCATCCATGGTATTTTCTCTCTCTCTCGCTCTCTAGTCATTTTACTGGAGGCTCATACAACTCTTATCACAATCCATCCATCCATCGTGTGCAATGCACTTTGTACATTTCTTGCCATCGCCATTCTCAAAACATTTACTTTCTCCACGAGCCCTTGGTATCCGCTCCAATGTTCTGCGCCAGCACCATGGTTCAACCACTTCCATTCCTGAGTGTGCTGATTTGAAGCCTCAGTCCCACCGGGCCTTCTGGAGGACAAAGCAGGAGACAGGGGCAAATGTGTGGCCTCAGTTGTGACCTCCTTGGCTTTGCCAGAAATGTGTCACCACTCCTCACAGCAGGCCACCCTGGGGCCATGATGCCTTTCCATTTCTTTGTGGGTGGTGGAGTCCCTGGGTAGCCACGAACACACTCAGCTACTGAAAGTTGGGGGGGTTCATCCCGCGGTTCTCAACCTGTGGGTCACTACCCCTTTGAGGGTTGAATGACCCTTTCGCTGGGGTCACCTGATTCATAACAGCAGCAAAATGACAGTGACGAACTAGCAACAAATATTTTTATGGTTGGGGGGGAGTAACCACACCATGAGGCACTGTGAGAAAGGGTTGCGGCAATCAGGAAGGTGAAGAACCACATGCCGAGGTGCCTTGAAAACGAGGCTTGGTTATCTTCCCCTGGAGCAAACCCCTGGGGTACAGTTCTCCCCCGGCCCACATGGGGGGTCCCACTGTATCAGGGCTCACATTCCATGTGGCAGCTGCTCTTTGGGTTGGGGAAGGCAGCCTGGGACAGGAGTAGACATGGGCACTGGGGAGGCCAGCCAGGGGCTGTTGCCACACCCCATAGGTAGGCGGCAGAGTTAGGGTGCTCCACATACCCTTCCACCCAGGGCCTTTGTTTCCTCATAAAACTCCTGGAGACAGCACAGCAGATGGTGCTGCACACAGAGCCGAAGGGATGAGTGTCAGAGCAATGTCATTTGTAACCGTGGAGAAAAAATTGGAACTCACTTAATGTCTGTCACACGGAAGTGATGAATTCCGAGAGATTGAATCACAGGATACAGAGAAGATATTGAATGCCCTTCTGAGAAGATGTCCTAAGCCCGGGAGGGAGGACAGTGCTCGCTGGACAAAGAAAGACACTGTAGAGCCATCTGCACAATGGCCTGAGGAGCAGGCCCCCCACACACCCACCCTCCCCCCATACCTACAAATGCCCTTTTCTAAAACGATACGGAGGCTGCTACTGCATGGATTAGAGCTATTCACCCCTGGGAGAGGCTGAGACTGGGGAATAGGAAAGGGAACATCACCGTGTTTTTGTTGTCTAATAAGAATGAACTTCTGTAGTATTTGTGGGGTTACAAATATATATGGTGTCAGGGCATATTTCAGAAAAGAGCTTGTCTGGTTGGAGCTACAGAGCACATCTGGAGCCAGGCAGCTTTGAGAGTGAACCCAGCTCCATCTGTGCCCCTAAGAAGCCACAGACAATGCCGGTGTGCCTGGTATCACCCAGGCTACAGGCACTTGGTCTTGTTCCCTGCTCCCCACTCCTTTTTCCAAATCTTCCCTAAGCAAGGGTCTCCAAGTGGCAACCAGATGAGGCCTCCCTGCAGCAGATGGAACAGGCCGGGCATGGCCAGAGCCTTGGGAACCACTGGGTGTTGACAAGGACACAGCTCAGGGGCACGCCAGCTGGGGACATTCACTGACGAATGGCCCCAGAGCCTGCAGATGTGACTGCCAGTGCCAGGCCAGGCAACAACGTGGAGCCAAGGACACACAAGGTGCAGGCTGCACCCTGGGCTCTGGGCAGAGGGAGCCACTGGGGGCCAGGCAAGTCTGCAAACGGAAACCAAATCCTGCAAGGCTCAGCCAGACACGGTGACTCCTCCTCCCATTCTGAGCCTGTGTGAAGAAGGTTGTAATGGAAAGCAGCAGCAGGGCTCTCTCATATCTTCTGTGGCCCTTGCTCACCCATCTTCCCAGCAGGGAGCGCTTTACCTTCAAGATCCCCCATTGATAACTCTTCCAACACAGTGGCTTTGCACTCCTAAAGAGTTACAGTGTTGGAAGCCCACAGCAGGCAGGTCTACTCTGTCCTGTGGCGTCCCATCGGGTCAGGATCAACCTGATGACAGTGAATGGGGTGGGGGCGGGGGCGGTTGATAACTCTCACGGGTCCCACATTGCCAGGTCCAAATGTTCCTGGATCTAGGATTCCTTGACTTCCCACCTGCAGCACCCTTCCCCTGGCTTCTGACTTCACTGTGTGGCGCTGTTTTGACACACCAGTCATTCCGTTCGTACACACACACACCACATACACACGATTCTGAGAGTGCTTTAAGGTTAGAATAGGAGGAGTCTCAGACTCCAGGTAAACTTAAGAAAGGACTCATCATCAGACCAATGAGTCCTGAAGCCAAAGTTGTCTGCTAGAGGAGACCCGAGTCTCCCCGGAGGGGTCTGCCTTACTTCCTCACTGTGCTTCCTCTCTGGCCGGAAGTGGCTTACAGGACTCATGATCTCCTTGGGGACATGGTGGTAGACCCAGAAGAACAGTCACTGGGATATTATTAATTATACTCTCTGCAGAAGATGTGAGTGGCTTATTTTCATGGTCCCCACTCTTAGTTTTTCTATTTAAGTCAGGATCAAAAGACTAAGAGATTAGGGGGGAAAGGGGAAAAGATATTTCAGGAGGCAGGAAGGGCATAAGCAGAGACATTAAAGCCTGAAGCAATGTGATTTGTTTTCTTGTTGGTCAGGGCCATCAAGTGGGCGCCGACCCCAAGAGACCCTATGGACCCAGAGCAAAGCTGACCCATTCCTGCACCGCCCTCACAGCGATGCCTGTCCTGAAGCCATTGCTGCAGTCCTGGTGCAAACCCATCATCTCAGTGAGGACCTCTTAGCCGCTGCTCCTCTACTTTACAAAACACGATCTTCTTCTCTAGGGACTGGTCTCTCCTGACAACATGGCCCAGGTATTTGGCTGAAATCTCAACTCACTCTGGCTGTCCTTTTCCCAAGACAGATGTTTGTCCTTTAAGAAGTCCTTGGTACTTTCAATAGTCTTCACCAGCAACGCAATCCAAACAAGTAGATTCTTCTTTATCATTTCTTTCTTCAAAGCCTAATGCTCACATGCATTAGAGACCATGGAAAATGCCACGGCTTGAGCCAGGCTCACCTTTGCCCTTAAAGTAACACCCTGTGTTTCGACGCTCCAGAGAGGTTTTGTGCAGCAGATCTGCCCAATATAGCACACCTTTGGTCCTCAGACAGCTGCTTCCATGAGCATGGAATGGGGATCCAAGCAAAATACAATCCTTGACACCTTCCATCTTTCTATTGGTGGAGCTGTACGGAGTCTATCCTCGGTGCTTGGGGTGGAGGTGACCCAGGGGAGGTGAGGTCAAATCAGCTGGTCTTTGCTCTGCCAGGAGGGGAAGAACCCATTGCAAGTGCACAGCAGAGAGTCCCGGAAGGGCTGAGAGCAGAGGCTTACTGGAGAATGTTTGGTCTTTGGGAAGAGGCCTCTGGCAGCCACATGGAGGAGGGTCCAGAGGGACACAGGCAGGCTGGATAGAAGGTTCTAACAAGTATTCAGAAGCACCCTCATGAGGACCAGAGCCAAGGAGATTAGTGGAACAAGAAAGGAAGAGACAAGAATGGATGAATGGAAGGATGGATGTGCACGTGGGTGGATGGAAGCAGCTGGATGCAAATGAGCTATCAGTCAATGAGGGGACAGCACTGTTGGCTGCAGACCCCTGCCTTCTGCTCTGCATGCAGGTAGAAGTGAAACAGCCACTCTGACTCCTTCCTGCTAAAAAGTCACCATCAGATGGAACGCGCCTTGTTAATTTACCAAAGAAAAAGGACATATCTCCTACATGCTCTACTCTGCCAGGCTGGGCTAATCACCAGTAGGCATGGGGGCGACTCTGCATTGGGTCGGAACATCCCCCCCAGGAGGGAAGACTGTCCCTTCTGCATCATTCCTTCTTAGGACCTGACACGTGTTTTCCTCCTCGACTTTCAGGACTGGTCTTGTCACGTTCATGGGTTTTCCTTTATTTCAGTCCATCCTTCTGCCTGCCCCATGTCTGTCCCCTGCACCACATTCACGGCGATGGCAGAGTGACAACTGGAGCTCCCGGAGAGTGGAAGTGTTCAGGAAGCCAGCCAAACCCCCTTCCTACACATCCTCCCTGGTGGCTCTGGGCAAGCAGCCCGCAGTGTGAGCCCAGTGGAGACAGAAAACGCTGTTTCCTGGATCAGCAAGGTGGGTAAGTCTCCCGGCACAAAGTCACTGCCACAAGGTAGACTTCAGGTCCAAACTCCTCCCTTCTGCCCTCTCTCTCGGTTATCGTCTTACACAGGCACGAATTCTTAAGAGCAACTACAAGGATGCCCCCCACCCCCACCCCCACCCCACTCAGGTGCTCTCTGACCCCCTTCTACCCATTTTGTAGCCAGCAGGACACTCAGCTTACCTGCTGATGCTCTTCCTAAAAAGTGCCTATCTCCATTCAAAAAGCCCAGCTCTTCTTTCCAGTCACACAGTACATAATGACATGCACAGATCGTTAATGCACTTAGCCATGAAAAGAAAGATTGAAGGTTCAAATTTCCTCGGAATAAAGACCTGGCGATCAGCTTCTGAAAAATCAGCCAGCCAAAATCCTGTGGCACAGCCTGCTACCGGGACACGCATGGGTCTCCATGCGTCGGTCAACTGGGCATCAGTGGCTGGTTGGTTTGACCTTTAAACGTGTTTTATTCCATTCTATTGTTTCTGGCAGTCACTCTGGCTCATGGACTCCCAAACTCACTTCCATCAAGTCAACCTGAACTCGTGGCAACCCTATAGGGCAGATTGGAACTGCCCCTGTGGGTTTCTGAGACTGCAACTCCATATGAGGGTAGATAGCCTCGTCTTTCTCCCATGGAACGGCTGGTGGTTTCAAATTGCTGACTTTGCAGTCATCGCCCAACAGGGAATGGCGCCATCACCATGACAGCTCTGGTCAATTGTGGTTTGAGTCCCTTTGGGCACTGGATGGTCTGCTTTCGCCACTGCCCTCTACACAGCTTCACAGTGAGGAGGAAGTCTTTTCTCTCCCTTTGGACCTTGAAGCATCCAGAAAACAACCTACCATTGATGTGCAGTTGAGGGATATTGTTGCCTGTCTTGTAAGCCTGATGTCTACTTCTGCTCTGGTGATGTAATGAGGTCACAAGTCACCCCTCTCCTCTCCACTAACCTGGAGGACCAGCTTCTTCTCATCAATGGGGCCTGTAAAGTGTTCTCAAATGCTAGGAAGGACTGGAACACAGAAAGGTATGGTCAGTTACATAAAGTGATCAGTACTGACATGGAAAACCTGTCTCATGTCTATCACCTTCTAGTCTCAACACCCTTCTGTGCCTCAGTCCTCATTCCTTGTCTCCGCCATTTGCTTTTCTCCCTAGTCTCCCTGTGAGTGTTCATAGCATTATGTAACTGTCTCATATTTGGGTTTAATTGACTCTCAGTGTCTTGTTAACCAGATATTTTTACTGTCTAGCTCATGACTCCCTGGGCACTCACTCTGCATTTGTATGGCAATAGTTGTAGTGGCGCTGTTGTGTGTGAGCGAGACAGACAGAAAGAGCCATCAGCAAGTGCCAACTGGCAGCCTCTCAGAATCAGTAATATTAATGATCTCAGAGACTTCAGAAGAGTCACTGCCAAGTCTTTATGCTTTTTTTTTAATACTGTCATTGCTGTTATGAAGACACTCCAAGGCCCTTTAGCTTAAAGGCAGGACAGAATGCCCCAAATGAGATGGTTGTTGGTTTCTGTCTCCAGAGGCACCCTCATGGTTTCCTAGTGGAATGAGTAGCTGGGGCTGGGCTTGACTTTCATTTGGAGGTCAAGGTTTTGGATGCCATGGTCTCCTGAAAACTTACTTCAGGCTAATACTCAGGTGACCACCTACTCTGCTTCATCTTGAGAATGTTGGCCACTTTAGGAAGACTTGCTTATAAAATCTGAGAGTTCCGTGGCAAACAAGATAGTATTTTAAGTTTCTGGGCTGCAGAACCAATATTCTGGACCCACTCTCTGCTCTGTCCTTTACTGAGTGTGCCTTAGTCTCAAGCCCCTCTGTCCCTCTGGACTTCCACACTCAGTTATAGGTGAAGGTAGGGAGGCTAGAAGGATAGCTAAATGGTGAATGGGAGCAGAGGCTCTAATGGGTATTCATTGCAGGGGTATGGAGAAAGAGAGACAGAGATAGACAGACAAGGGGCAATAGTTATATTGAGGAGACACAGGTCTGAGAAATCTATGGAAATCATTAATTTATGTATTCAATATGTAATTCCTGAGAGCTCACTCTGTGTCAGGGATTGCTCTTGGTTCTGGATCAGTGCTGCTAATCAGTTCTGGATCAGTTCTGGATCTGGATCTGTCAAGTGTGGGGTCTGGGATCTCTCTCTCTCTCTCTCTCTCTCTCTCTTTCTGTCTGTCTGCCTTCCTGCTAGAGGGGACTCTGCCACTGAACCTTCCATGTTTCCAAAGACCTTGGATCTACACAGCTCTGTGATCTTCCTGCATTCTGGATCATTGCATATGACTACATAACTACACAGAAAGACTTAGGGACTAGCATCAGACTTAGGGATTTGGATTGAATAGGGCTGGAATGCTTTCTTGATATATAATTACTTCTTGATATAAAGCCCTCAACCCAGCCTGACACAGGGACCTTGCATGTTTGTAGTGTTAAACTTAGTTCAAAAGTAAAAAGAACTAAGTGAACTTCCTTTTAATAATAGACTTGGTTTAATCCACATAACTAAAACACTATCGTTTCAACATGCAACCAATATAAAAATACTCATAAGAGATTATACATTCTCTTTTTCCTACTAAGACTTGCAAATCCAGTGTGCATTTTATACTTTGTAGTCTCCGGGTAGTGAACTGGAGCTCTGGTAGCACAGTGGATTATGAGCTGAATCAGTAACTGCAAGAGCAGCAGTTCAAAGCCCTCAGGTACCCGATGGGAGAAAGAGGAGGCTTCGTGCGCCTAAACGGACAGTTATACTCAGTCCTCCTCGGATAGGGTCACAAAGAGTCAGACTGGACTTGATGGCAGTGAGGGAGGGTGGGACAAAGGCTTCTGGGTGTGACCACTAACTGACACCTCAGTTTTGAAGCTTTGAAAGAAAGGCTTGCCAATCTCCTGCTTAAGATCATAACCTCCGACCTTCAAAGCTCAGTCCCCAAAACCGTACATGCACATCTACTCGGAAACAAAGGGTCACCACGAGCCGAATAGACTCCACAGCGGCCTTTTCCTTTATTTTTATTTATTTATTTATTTATTTTTTGGCATCACTGCTCTCCGGTGGTGGGAGTAGGAGGCCCAGCCCCACTGCTGGAATTGAACCTCCGTCCCAGTGGACCGCAGTCCCGCATACAACCACTACACCACTGGGGCTCAGCCTTCCTTTATTATTTATTTATTTATTTATTTATTTATTTATTTATTTATTTATTTATTTATTTATTTTTTGCTTTTTCCTCTTTAAAAATACTTATGACACACTTCCATTCCACCTACCCACATACTGAGTGCATTAAAGCCACAGGCTGTCACTCCAACTTACTGACTTCTACTCACAGTGACCCACAGGACAGGCGAGAGCCACCCCTGTGGGGCTCCAAGACTGTCCTTCTTTACAGGAGTTGAAGGCTCGTTGTTCTCACGCAGGCTGGTCGCAATGCTCTCAGTGGGTTGTGCCTTCCCCAGTGGGATGAGTGCAGATGAGGTACCCTATCTGAAAGGCTGAATCATAATTCAGGATAATGCTGCCAAGCAGAGCCTAGCACGGAGCTCAAAGAATGGTCACATGGGTCTTGTTTGTGGAAAAGAAGATGAAGCTCTTACTGAGTGTATTAGTTATCTGGTGCTGCTATAACAGAAACATCACTAGTGGGTGGCTTAAATTAACAGAAATTTAGTCTCTCACAATTTATGAGGTTAGAAGTTCAAATTTAGGGAACTAATTCTAGGGGAAGGCATATTCTCTCTCTCTCTCTCCTCTATTCCTTTCAACATCTATGGATCCAGTGTTCCTTGAAGATGTCAATGTGTCTCGGCATCAATCTTCCCCTGTGTCTTCATGGGTCTCAGCACACAGACTCTGGTCCAAAGGCTGCACTCCACTCCTGGTGTTTCTTTCTTGCTGGTAGGAGGGTGGTAGGGAGAAACTACTCTGCTCCATTCTCTTGTCTTTCCACTCTTCTAAGAGGTTATACCCTAGGAAAACTCCCCCTTTACATCTTATATCGATCAGTGCTGTGCCCCGAGGGAGGGTGTTGCACCCAACCCTACTTCCCTAAAAACTAATCACATCAAATCACATCAAATCATATCAAATCACATCATAGGGGATGGTTCTATCATTACACAAATCCAAGTGGCAGGACTACATATCTTCCAAGCCATGAGAATCATAGCCTGACCACATGAACACTTTCTGAGGACCAACGAGTCACTTCATCAATGACCCTGAGTTTCTATGTGGATCACGCCTCAATGTAAAGAAAATCACACTCCTCATAACGGGACCCACAATCCACATCATAACAATGGAGAAAAGAGGGAAATTTCACCAATTTCCTTGTATCTGGATAAAGAATCCACATCCATGAAAGTAGCACTCAGGAAACCAAATGACATATCGCATTGAAGAGATCTAGTGCCAGTGCTCCTTTTGAAAGTCTGAGAAAGCAAAACTGCTCCGTGGATGACTCAGGTGTGCCTGACCCAAGCCACACTCTTTTCAATGGTCTCATCTGGATCCCGAAAAAGGAAAACAGAAGCATGGATGCATTTGACTTGTGATGTTACCAAAGAATGTCGAATAGACGGTGGACCGCCAGAAGAATGCGCAAATCCACTTTAGATGAGATACAACTGGAATGTTCCAGAGAAGTGAGAATGGTGAGATTTGGATTTGCTTACATTGGACAGACATTTCACCAGCAAAGACCAATGACTCAAAAAGAAGATCACGCTGGGGGGGAAAAGAGGGTCAATAAAAACTGGGAAACTTCTCAGTGAGATGGACGAACGCAGGAACCACAACAATGGATTCAAACATACGGTCACGGAGACAGTAAATACCAGTCAGCACTGTGTTCTGCTGTCCGTCAGCTCACCGTCAGCCAGAGTCCAGACACGGGCAGTGCACAACAGCAGCATGCTTGGATAGCCAAGTCCAAACAGTTAAACCTGAATAACAGCCATGACAGAGAACACTGACTATTAGGGGAGAAGCATCATGCTGAGCATTTTCATATATTAAATTACTTTGTCCTCCAACAAGTACAATTTTACACTTCTTTTACAAAGATGAAGACCTGGCAGCCTAGACACTGTAAATGTCCTAAGACTAAATGGTTGCTGAGAAGTGAGCCAAGGAGCTCAGTGTGTGTGCTTCTTTGTGCTTGGGCATGTCGTTCTATTCCATTTACCAAGTCCCGTTGGGCCAGTTAGCCCATCCGAATCTAATGACAACATGTGGTTGCTTCTCAGCCCTCTGGGTGGTTATGGGGGATAAAATGAACCATTGCGGGGAGAGGTGTGGGATTACTTGCTCTACGTCACCCAAGACACCAAGAGATTGGTCACATTGCTTTGATTTTTCTGAGTCATATTAAAGCAAATCATCAGGAAGTTCATTGTCACGCTCCTGGGGTCTGTCCCTGGGACTCAGAGAGTCCTAAATGACTCCACAGCCTCTCTGCCCTTGCCTCTGTGTGTCATGCAAGGCCAAGTTCAGTCTCTGTGAACCCGCTCCCAATGCAGGCGGTGATGATCCAGCACCGAAAGTGGCCATCTTCGACAGGGCTACTGTCCCCAACCAGGGGGTTCTTCAAGTTAAGGAGAAGCAGGCAAACTGAAATGTCAAATTTTGAAGCCCATATTTTTAAAAATTGGCCAAGACTCGAAAGTGAAAGCTCCGAGAGAGATATGTAAGCCAATTGTTTTAAGCTGGGTTGACTGGAGAAACAAATTCAGTGACATTCATATATGTGTGAGAGAGCTTTATATCAAGAATTAATCACATATTCAGCAAACATCCTAGCCCATTTCCAGATCAAGTCCATTAGGTCAGATCGTAGTCTACAAATCTAACACTAGTCCATAAATTCCTCTTCAGGCTCACGCAGCTTCATGTAAAGATACCGAATAGAGGGAGATCACAGGATGGTGGGTGCAGAATCTTGTGGATCCAATGGCGGGAGAAGCATTCCAAGGCTCTGGCAGGTGTCAGTCACGTGGCTCGCCAACAGGAAAGTGAAGCAGTAGGGGGGAGGGAGGTTGTTGTTTCCCAGGACCCTCCTTATAAGGAGGTCACACCCACAAGGAAGCATCATCAGGCTGTGACCTGATTGACAGGCTAGATTCCTCCCCTACCATTCAAGTTGACACAAAAGCAGGTAACCACCACACCAATGTTCATTGTAGCACTATTCACGTTGCCCAAAGAGTGGAAGCAATCTAACCGTGCATCACCAGGTGAATGGACAAACAAAATGTGGTACGTGCACCCAGTAGAATCCTACTCAGCCTGTAGGATACATGCTACAGTATAGATGGAGCTTGAAGATGTTACGCAGTTAGGTGCCATCAGAACTATGGTTCTGATCCATAGTGACAACAGAACAAAACATGGCCTGGTCCCGTGTCATCCTCACATCTGTCATAACGTTTGAGCCTATTGTTGCAGCCACTGTGAAGACATTATGCTGGGCGAAAGAAGTCAACCACAAAAAGATTAATGTAGTATGACCTCACTCACATATAAGACAAGGAAGGGCAAATGTGTGGAGAACTGAACTGATTAATGATGACAAGGAGTGTGGAGGAGAGGAGGGGGTTAAGGATGATGGAAACAGCATTGATCAGCAATGCACAGCCAATTATTCTAATTGCCATACATTAAGTTGTAAGACTGCAGAAGTTATGAGAGATACATGGGCATACAAGGGTGCCTCAAGTTGGTGCAAACACTGAAGTAGACGGTAATGGAATCTTTCCACAAACGTACACGCATAAAGCAAAAAAACAAAGTCCCTTCTATTCCAACAAATATCTCATGGGATTTGGTTCTTTGCTTTGGAAGTGTAGAGTCACGGGTTCTTGGGACATCTTCATTAATTAGCCTAATAACAGGTTTCTATCTCCTGGTTTGATAAATGGCAACTAGGGTCATAAAAACTTGCAAGTGGTCATCCAAGGTCTACTCATTTGTGTCTAGTCACTTGAAACAGCAGAGGAAAGAAGGTCAGGAAGAGAAAATACAATTTGTGACTTTCCACAAAAAAACTGCCTCTTTTGCTATGAGACCAGACCACTTGGCTATCATTACAGAAGATTCTCATCACTGATTCCGGAGAACTGTGATCAGTGTGTTGATGCTATCCGGTGCCATCCTTGTCACTATGGTGACCCTCCTCTCCCTGCACCTGCCACTGCTATGAGTGAGCAAATGACCCTTCGGGGCATAACAGCTGGGTAATGCAGATAGCTACCACTCCATAGTCCCCTGACATGACACTGTCTGCCTCACGAGCGAAGACCGTCATCATGTAGAAGTTTACAAGGGAAGAGACCAACTATGGTATTCATTCCCCAATGTGCTCTGCATGGTCACCCTCACTTTGTGAGTGACGTGGTCTTCTCTTCTGATGGCCAGCTTGGGCTCTCAGACTCCTGGGATGGAACACCACATCTCTGGGATCTCACAACGAACACCACCACACGCCGCTCTGTAGGCCATATGCCGACTGAGGTCTACTCCTCTGACAACCGGCAGATGGTCTCTGGCTCCCGAAATAAAACCATCAAGCAGTGGACTGCTCTGGGAGCTTGCAAGTGCACCGTATAGAACGAGAGCACTCTGCACTGGTGTCTTGTGTGAGTTTTCACCCAACAGCAACAACCCCATCACCATCTCCTGAGGCTGGGACTAGTGGGTCAAGATGTGAAACTTGGCTAATTGCAAACTGAAAACAACCACGTTGGCCCCATGGGCGACTTGAACACTCTGGCAGTCTCTCCAGATGGATCGTTCTATGCTTCTGGAAGCAAGGATGGCCAAGCTATGCTGTGGGACCTCAATGAAGGCAAGCACCTCCATATCCTGGATGGAGGGGACATCATTGACACCCTGTGCTTCAGTCCCAACTGCTACTGACTGTGCTGCCACAGGCCCAGCATCAAGATCTTGGAAGGAAGATCACTGTCGCGATGAGCTGAAGCGAGAAGTTACCAGCGGCAGCAGCAGGAAGGCTGAGCTGCCCCAGTGCACCTCTCTGGCCTGGTTTGCTGATGGCCACTCTCTCGGCAGGTTACAGATAACCTGGTGCGAGTATGGCAGGTGACCATGGGCACTCGGTAGAAATCTGTGTGGCACAGCTGTTTTGAAATTAAAAGACTGACTGTCTGGAGAAGAAGGAGAAGAAGAACAAGGACAAGAACAAGAAGGAAGGACTGTGATCAAAAGGTGGGAAATGCAAAATGCAGAAGAGAATGTCAACTTTTATTTATTTGTGGGGGGCATCACTGCCCTCTGGTGGGAGTGGGAGGCCCAGCCTTGCTCCTGGAGAGCTGCTGCTGGATTTGAACCGCCAAGCCAGTGGGCTACAGTCCCGTACTCAACCACTACACCACTGGGGCTCAGCCCCGAGAATGTCAACTTTTAATGGATTCTAGACATTCTGCAGCATTGGAGACTAAATGTATGCTAAAACTATTGCCTTAAGATGATCTTGAAATCTTACATTTAAAATACTCCTGAAGTTATCTTGAACTTGAACAACAGTTTGGCCTAACTAGTAACAGAGGCCTGCCTTGAGGCCTCCCTAGGTTCTTTTAAGAACACTCCATGTGGGATCAAATCGATACCAGCAATTCTAAAGATTAGCCAGAAAGTGTGTGTAGGTTTATCAGGGAGGGTGAGAGTGGTTGCAGGAATCAAAGAATATAATTAATGTTATTAAGCCGAACAGGCAGAAATGGATCGATGTAGGCTTTGCTGTGTATACTCTCCAACAACACTAACAAAATCAAGAAAACTTAAAGAAAAACGTGAAAAGCAATTTGGACATTTTGCATACAAACTCGGATCTGTGGTTTCTTTTGAGAGTTTTTTTTTTTTTTTTACAATAGCTGGGTGGCATTAAGTCCCTGTTCCCATGGGACAATCCCCAGGTAGCTGAGCCATGTTCTGCAGTCAGCCACAGTTCACACCACCCATATGGCCCTTAACAGGAAATTCATTGCAGTTTTACTTATCACATTTTCATCTTTCTTTAAACTGTAGAGGCCTATATCTTTACGATCATGTCTCCACAAGGAAGACGAAGAGGGCGTGCATCTCTTAAGGCTAGCAACCACAGCTTTACCTTTGAATTACCTGTCACCATACACGATCTGTCTAGCTCGTGGTGTACAGACCTTCAGCCACACACAAAGCCAACTTCCTTCCCAGACTTGCCTGCCCAAAGGCCCAATGACAAGGAAGTGTCCAGTTTCTACCCCTTCAGAACTGCAGTCTCCTCAAGGCTCTGAAGATCCTTGGCAGCACTAAATTCACTTTTTCATAGACACTTTGAGGGTGTGAATTTGCTTCTCCCAAGGCAGACCCTAAGACCCCAGCAGGCTGTTTTTACCTTTGCCAGGAAGTAGAGAGTGCCAACCATGCCCTCATGGATGAGCTGCCTTCCTAAGAGACCATTGTAGCCGTGTCGACAAGAACACAGACTCCAAAGTCAAACCCAAAGGAAAAACCCAGCTCCACTGCCTTGGAGCCAGTCCTCATTCACCATAGCCCTACAGGCTGTGCAAGACTGTAAACCTTTCTAGGGCTCATAGCCTGGTTCTGCTGTGGGCAAGGTCCTTGTGGTCGTTACACCATTTCATGTCAACTTAATAAAAGAATGAAGGGGTGGAGTTTAACCCGTCAATCAGGTCACAGTCTGAAGATGACTCCTTGTGAGCGTGGCTTAATCATAGGATTCTGGGAACTCCCTCTCTTCCTCCCTGGAAGTGGGGCACATTCTCTCTCTGCTTCACCTTCCTATTGACAAGTCACATGAGCCACGATGATGGCAGACAGAGGCCTGGAGCTGGCGGGGTCATGTGGAGACCCATGACAGCACTGAGATGCTCCTACCACCATTGGACCCACAAGACTTTTCATCCACTGGCCTGTGATCTTTCTGCATTCAGTGTTATCGCATGGCTGCATGACTCTGAAGAGAACTTTATGGACTAGTATTGGACATATGGGCTGGTATTAGACTTATGGAGTTGATCTGGGCTGGGCTGTTATCTCCATATGCAATCGCTCTATGCTCTAAAGCTGTCTCTTCCACACGAGTGGCCAATGGATTTGTTTCTCTAGTTAACCCGGACTTACACAATCCTTTTGGGTTAGAACCAACTCGATGACACCTAAAAACATCTTCGTATGCCTCTTATGTGCCAATCATGTTGAGTGATATGGTGGGGTGAACTTTGGAAGGCTTGGCTTGTGATTTTGTAAGACTGAGAGCAATAGCCTTCAGAGCACTAACTGTCAGGGGCCCCGGCATCCACACCAAATTAATTTTCCTCCTTTGGAAAGCCAAAGTACAGGGAGGCCAGACAAGCAGTGGGTGGTGGAAGTCAGACCTGGATCTAGGTGTTCTGGCTTACTCGTCCTGGTGGCACAGCTCACTGACTGGCCGAGTGAGGAAGGCAGGCAGGAAATGTGGCAAGAACAGGGACTAGGAGTTGGGAGCTCTGTCCTCTAACTTGTGCCACTGACCTCCGACAAGCCCTTCACCTCTGGTCCTTCACTTCTGGACCACTTACACATATCCTCTATAGTAGTGCTCTCAACCTGTGGGTGGTGACCCCTTTGGGGGTTGAATGAGCCTTTCACAGGAGTTGTCCAATTCCTAACAGCATCAAAATACCAGTGATGAAGTAGCAACCAAAATAATTTTATGGTTGGGGGTGGGGGGTCACCACAACATGTGGAATTATTACAGGGCTGTGGCATGAGGAAGGTTGAGAATCACTGCTCTATAGACTTTTCCAGCTGGGCCTCTCTGAGAACATTTGTTGGCTTCTCCTACTCACGTGGCCATACTTGCTATGTTGGACATGCTCTGTTGGTCCCGGCGCAGTCAGACTCTATCCTAACCCTCCCCACCCAAAACGTTGTCTATGACAAGAACCTGATTCGTCTGTCAGATGTGGCTTTCAATCTCAGGCTCTTTGCTTTAATAAAAATAGTTGTGGATGATGAAATATGCAACTTTCCTCTGGTTCTTTAATGCTTCCTCTCCCCCTTGCCCCACTATCATGATCCCAATTCTACCTTACAAATCAGGCTAGACCAGAGCATGTACACTGGTACAGATAGGAACCAGAAACATGGGGATCCAGAATAGACGATCCCTTCAGGACCAGCGGTGAGAGACGCAATACTGGGAAGATGGAGGGACGGTGGAGTAGAAAGGGGAAACTGATTATAAAGATCTACATATGGCCTCCTCCCTGAGGTATGGACAACACAGAAGTGGGTGAAGGGAGACATCAGTGTACGATATGACAAAATAATAATGATTTTTAAATTATAGAGGGTTTGTGGGTGCAGGGGGAGTGAAGGGGGAGGGGAAATATGAGGAGCTGATACCAGGGGCTTAAGTGGAAAGAAGATGTCTTGAGAAGGATGATGGCAACAAGTGTACAAATGTGCTTTGCATACAGTGGATGGATATATGGATTGTGATGGGAGTTGTATGAGCCCCCAATAAAATGATTTTTAAAAAAAGTTGTGGCTCCCTCGTTGAAGTATGCTGGGGTTCATCTAGTCTCTGACGCATCTGACCAACATTTACTAAGCACTTGCCAGGCATAACATGGTGTTGCCTCTGGGGAGGCTGGATGAGACAATGCAGGGACCCAAAGTCGACGATCCGTGACTTCTGAGAAGGGGGTGTGGCCGGCGTAAGGATGAACGCCACGGCACAGCCCGTGTGGTCCTGGCTTCGTGAGCCAGGTGGGAGCATGGTGTCCCAGAGAGCCAGCACTAAGCTGTCCGCTTTCCTCCAGATCAACTGGAATCCTCTCCCACCCTCTACCTCCTCTCCTTTCCAAGGGTCAGGGGAAGGTCTGAAACTCCAACCTTTCCACAGCTGCCACCCCAAACCTGCACATATCCTGGGCTCTGGCGTCAAGAGCCTCTCTTCTTTCCCCAGAAGCCTGGACCCCCTTCCCACCGAGGGAGCCTGCCTCATAATAAATGAGTTCATTACCCTGGCTACTGGGGCCCATGACAGCCCATCTGGCAGGATTAATTAAAACCGTGACTGCCGAAGGAGGTGCCATCTCAGGACCGGGAAGCAATTCGTCTTCTAGCCAGTCGCTTCAGCTGGGTCCCGGAGAGTCAGACGGCAGGCGGGGAGCACGGCGTATTCCTGGAACAGCCCCACTACCTTACTCTCCTCGATGCGCGCCGTGGGGACTCCTTCCTCCGAGAAGCTTGCTGCCCCCCTACAGAAGTAGGGGCAGAGGGCTGAGAACTGGACCCTGAACTCCTCTAAGGGAGCAGGAGAACACCCCACAGGTGGGGAGTGCTGGGGTTCACAGGAAGGTTTGATCCTCTCTTTCTTGCTCCCTGTGCCCAAGCACTGTGTCTGCCCCACTTTCTGTCTCCACACGGAGACTTAACTTACCATCTTCCTCTCTTGCTCTCCCGTCAGCGTAGAGGCGTGGTAGGCCAGGCTCAGCCTCAAAGAAGAAGTCAAGACGCCCCAAGGGCCTGTCTTTGGGGGACCCACCTTCACATCCTAGGAAGCTTCAGCATGGACCTCTCGGCTGAACCCAGCCAAGTGAAAGATCTATTATGCCCCTTTTTGTGTCCCTAAATCAAGACACAACGGTCCCGTGGGCTATCGGTGTCCCACCTCTCCCATCACATGTCACACCTGCCCTGCTCTTTTCCAAACACCAAACTCCCTGCCATCGGGTCCGTTCTGCCCCAGGAGTGCCCGAGAAGGGGCTCTTGACCGGCATGAGGAGACACAGCCGTCTTCTAAGCCTGCTCCTCGACTCCCCTGAAAACCTACTGGGTTCATCACTCACACCCAGGGGACATAGCTGCCACCAGGAGTTGAAGCTAGGACCTTTCTGGGGAGCATCTTCATTTTTTTTTTTAAGTATTCTTCAAATTAAAATACACTTTTCAAAATGTTACTTTTTTCAATAATTTTATTGGGGGCTCTTATAGCTCTTATAACATTCAATACATCATTTGTATCAAGCACATTTGTACACATGTGGCCATCTTCATTTCCAAATATATATATATATCACTGCCCTTTGGTGGGAGTAGGAGGCCCAGCCTTGCTCCTGGAGAACTGCTACTGGATTTGAACTGCCAGCCCAGTGGGCTGCAGTCCCGTGCACAACCACTACATCACTAGGGCCCCAAATATTTTCTACTTGAGCCCTTGCTATAAGCTCCTCTTCCCCACTCCTTTTTTTTTTTTTTTTAATAAATCATTCCATTGGGGGGCCCACACAACTCCCATTCTGATCAACACTCACGTCAATTGTATGCAGACCACATTTGCATGCCTGTTGCCATCATTACCTCCAAAACATCCTCCCTCCACTTAGGTCCCCCAGTACCAGCTCCCCATATTTCTTTCTCCCCCTTCCCCTCCCCATGAACCCTTAATAATTTACACATTGTTCTTACTTTTTCACAAAGAGTTACATATTTATTTTAAAATCATTTTCTTAGGGACTCATACAACTCTTACACAATCCATCCATACATCTATTATTTGCAAAACACATTTGTACTATTGATGCCACCATCATTCTCAAAACATTTTCTTTCTACTTAAGCCCTTGGTATTGGTTCCTCCTTTTTTCACTTCCTCCCCACTCCCCCCTTCCTCATGAACCCTTGGTAATTTATAAATTATTGTCATATCAAATACTCCCTTCTTTCCTCTATTTCCTTTGACTTTCCTCTTGTCCCACCATCATTCTCATCCTTCATTTGGGTTTCAGTAATTTCTGTTACATTACTTTTGATCAATCCCTATCAGATCACTTATACTCACCTTGCCCCTGTTTTTTGGATGACTTGTTCCCTTGTCCCTGGGATGGTCAACACCACCTCCTTTCCCTCACCTCCCCATCTCCCATGTTCCCTCACTCCCTACCCCGGAACCATCAGTCCCGTTGCTTTCTCCTCCAGACTGTTCATCCAGCATCTTCATTTTAACCTGGACCCAGGCTTTGAGCTGTGGGAATGGGACAGGAATGACTGAATGGAGGGAACGTCTAGAGGCAACCTTTTATGTGAACAAATTAGACAAACTTACCATATATATTTGTTTATAAGCCGAGATTTTTTTTAGCACATTTTGAGTGCCATTTTTGTGGCAAAAAGAGCAGCCTCGGCTGATATTCGTGTGGGCTTACACTCGAGTATATACGGTACATTTTTTCTAATATATTCAAATTACCTTTGACTGGAGCCGTAGGTACCACCAGCTTGTCCCACGATGACCAGGAAGAGAGTGGAGTACAGGGCTCCTCTGCTGGATGGGCTTGTCGTGGGAGACTCGCACGGAGAAGGCCTCGAGCGGAGCAGGCCTGTGGATGAACTCATGGACACACTTGGTAACTCCCACACGGTGCATTCTGACACCATGAAGTGAAGAGGAGATGGCGTGGAGACGGGAGGGGTAGACTAAGAGAGTGTCGCTGGGCTGAGCCCCGGTGGCGTAGTGGTTGTGCGCAGGGACTGCGGCCCACTGGGATGGAGGTTCAATCCCAGCTCACAGGAGCAAAGGCTGGGCCTCCTACTCCCACCACCAGAGGGCAGTGATGCCTAAAAAAAAAAGTGTCTGGGCTGAGCCCCGGTGGCGTAGTGGTTGTGCACGGGACTGCGGTCCACCGGGACAGAGGTTCAATTCCAGCAGTGGGGCTGGGCCTCCTACTCCCACCACCGGAGAGCAGTGATGCCCCCCCCCCCAAAACAAAACAAAGAACAAAAACAAAACAAAATAAAAAGTGTCGCAGTTACATAATCTACTGTCAATTTGAGGAAGGGGTGGAGTCTAGCCTGTCCATCAGGTAGCATCTTAATGACTTCAATTGGAGGCGTGATAGAGATAAATGGCTCACTGGAGGTCAGACATACTCTCTGCTACACGTTCCTGTTGAAAAGACACACGGCACCACACTGAGAAAGTCAGAGCCCTGGAGCTGGAGGAGCCATGTGGAGACCCACACCCGCATCGAGATGCTTCCACTCCACTGAATCCATAAGACTTCTCACCCACAGTCCTGTGAGCTTCCTGCATTTGGTGTCATTGCATATGTTATGTGAGTCTGAAGAGGAATTTATAGACTGGTCTGGGACACATGGGCTAATATCGGCTCTATGGACTTGATCTGGACGGGGCTATTTTCTCAATGAACAATTACTCTTTATAGAAAGCTCCTTCTTATACACATAGGCATGTCTATGAATTTTGTTTCTCTAGTCTACCCTGACTAACACAGAGAGCATAAACAAGCATAGCCAAGAGAGAGAAGGATGGACAGGACAATGGGCCATTCACGAGGGACACTGACTCACACCACGAGACGACCGCAAGAGGATGCCAGTTCTGTGAACCCCATGAGCCCACCTTGCCATCAGAAGGAAAAGTCTCCCACCCCTGCACCTCGTTCACTTATATCCCCACTTGGAGTCTTTCTTGATTTCCTCTGTCTGAATGGTAGTGGCAAGGTCCACTAGACTGCACGGGCTGGACATTTCTAATGCTCAAGATGGGGGTTGGGGGTGCTGGGAGGCTACACTGTTTCCTAGGCATGTCCACAGGCACTCTGAGCATGCAGGGAATGCTGGGGCCTCAGCAACTGTCTGCTTATCGACGAGTCTGGAAAGGTGTCCGGCACATGCTGACAGAATGAGAACTGACTGGGAGGCGACCGAGTTGGTCCGGGAGCTGGTAACAATGTGTGCCACGAAGCCCTCAGAGCGACCCACCTCTCGAATGTGTTCCCAGGAAAGAGAAGGTGCAGCTGTTGTGGTTTGACCGTGTGTGGGGAAGCAAGGGGAAGATCTCAGGAACCTGCAGGGTAAGTGTGTCTGGGAGGGCTCTCAGATTGGAAGGGGACCCCTGTAGGAGGTGCCTGGCTTCTGGCATCACAGTGCTGGGCAACGCTCCACAAGGTGAGAATGTAGCCCCAAGCTTCAGACAATGGCTATGCTGGCGTCTTCCTCCGCAGACAAGGGGCCACAGAGGAGAGTCCTGCAGGAGGAGGGGAACAAATTGGGAGTTTGTGAGCACTAGCCCTTGACCCTGAGCCTCCTTTCCAGGAACTCCAAGACCCAAGGGTGAGGGGAAAGCAGTGTCTTAGCACCGGGGCCTGTCTGGTCAGGCTCTTGTTCAGGGCCCGGCCCCTTTTCAGCGACACAGTCGAACTCTGCACACAGTCAGCATGGCCTGGTGGACACTCTCTCTGGGCAGCACGTCTCTCCCCCAAAGCAATGGGTCTACATGCAGCCCGAGTGCTCCCCATTGCCTACCAGGAACTCCCTGCTTCCAGCCAAACCAAACCACTAATCTCTCCTGAAGGGGACCAGAACCCTGCTGTCCTCTGAGAAATGCCCTGGCCCTGCCCCTCTTTTTAAAATACTTGTTCCATTCATGGTCCAGAAATCCCAGCAAAGTCTCAGTGACTAAGACAGAAATCACCCTCTCCTTTAAAGGGGCTGCTAATGCCCTGCCTGCCCCTTCCCTCAGGGATGCTAATTATGTAAACACTGGACTAATTACCAAAAGACTAGCTGTCCCAAGCCGTAGGTCATCACTTGTTTGAAAACAAGGTGGCTGTCCCCTCCCAGAAAGGCTTCTAGCCCTGGAAGACAGTTGGACTTTGTGTTCGTGAGTCTCCAGCTCGATAGCACTGGGTCTGGTTTGGTCTCTGGGGTTTTTCTCCACTGGCCTGGAAATTTCTGGATGGCAACGAACACAAAAAGGGTTTCAGGCACTCCAGGTGCCCAATGTGCATGCATTCCATGGGATTTTATAGACTAGGAGCCTGGTCACATGTTGGGGAGTTGCCTTAGTGATAAATAAGCTCCCGGAAGCTACCCAATACCCAATACCAACAGGGCACGTGGCTGGAATCAGCTTCAACCCTGGCTACATGGTCCCTTCCCTCACAACGTCCACAAATGAAGAAAAGCTACACACCAGTCAGGCAGATGGGCAGTTCCCTTTCTGGTCACATGCTCAATACATGCAGACCCACAGCGTCCTGCTGCACCGCTGGGCAGCCCAACCCCTCCCTCTCACTTCCAGGAGATGAACAGTGTCTGATGCCAGCCTCAGATATCATGTCCCATACACAAGCTTTCATTTCTACAATTACAGAAATAATAGGATGGCAATTATTAAAATATTGCAGGCACTGTTTTAGGAATCTAACACATACAAAGACCCGGGACCCAAAGGCCTGCTTGCTCATGTGTGTCTATCAAACCCCGCCCCCCTGCCCCTGTTCTTCTAACTCCACACATGGATAGCCAATCTCAATGGCCCAGTCAAAGAATGTGTGCATGTGTGTGCGCACACAGGGACACCGGGATGATGCCGTGTCCATGCGTGCATGTGATTGAGGATCCAAGTCTGTGTATACACCAGAAATTATTCTTGTCTCTGCACTATCACACGCTTTCTGTCTCCATCACTGACACTTCGGGTGTCCTCTCTGCTTGGACTATTAATGAGATCCCGGTACCTCCCCAGCCTCCCTTAGCCAGTGGGCGGGCAGCAGCTTATGAGTGATTAAACCACATTTGGACACTAATCGAAGTGGCCCATAAAAGGTATCTAGGAAAAAAAAAAAAGCCTCTAGTTCTGACACTGCTGGAGGACCCAGGGCCCAGGAAAAGGGGGCGGGTGATCTTTAAACAAAGGAGCCAGGTGGAGTGACACATTGTGGTGTGACCCATCTACTGATGTTCCAATACTTGAGCGTAGACACGCGTGTGCACGCACACACACCCCCAGCGCGCATCCTCCCATCTAGAACTCAAGCGGTCTTTGCGTTTGTTTCCCATTCTTCATTTTCTGCCTCCAACATCTCGGGAGGCAGCTGTCCATTTTGTAGGCGGAAAACAGATGGGCTCTGGTGGCGAGGCTCTGGAAGCAGAGCCAGGAGAGGGACAGTTGGCTCTCTGAGAGCCTTGCTTACGAGCTAATCTGTCTAGTGGATTAGTGGGCAGAGAAGGAGAATTTTAAAGCCAGCCGATGTTGGTGTGGAGGAGGAGGGGTGGAATGGGAGGGGCTGATAGCAACGGAAAATATTTACTGGACACCTCATCTGGGTGCCAAATATTCCACGTGAATCACGTCACGTCACCTCGGCAACCTTGTGAATATGATGAACAGACGCTGTCACACAATTCATGTGACAGTTGCAGGAACTGACTCTGAGGGAGGGTAGGTTGAGTAACACGCCCCAGGACAGATGGCCAGCAAGATTTGGGAGGACCAAGCCTGAGGGAAGATGACAGGAATCATAGCTGTCTTCCTACCGTGGCCTGCCAGAGGACACATGTACTGGTCTCAGAAGAGATACAATGGGAAACAGATTCTTGGAAGCAACTACAGGGAGGCTTTGGCCGCATTCCTGAACACGTGTGTTAGTCCGGGTAGACTAGAGAAACAAATTCATAAACACGCATATGTATATAAGGGAGAGGTTTATATACAAGAGGAATGGAACATTAAGAAAGCATCCCAACCCAGTCCAGTCCAAGCCCACAAGTCTGATATTAGCCCATATGTCCAACACCAGTCTACAAAGTCTTCTTCATATTCATGAGGCACATGCAATGACACCAGGACAATCACTGGCCAGTGGGTGCAGTCTTGTGTATCCATGGTGGTAGAAGCATCTCAGAACTGGCAGGAGTTTCTATGACTTTTCCGGCTTCCATCAGGGTAAGACCATGTGGCTTCTCCACTGGCTCCTCCAGGATTCAGGATCTATCAGCATGCTTCCATGTTGTCTTGTCAGTAGACTGTCTACAAAAGACTAAGCCATGAGTCTCTCATCTCCAAGAGGAAAATCCCATGGGGTTTCCCAGAATTTTCAGGAGAAAGTCTTGTCCACCCAGAGGTCTCATTGGCTATCTCCAGATGGACAGGCTAGACTCCACCCTTATACTCCCAATCATGAAATTGACACAAGAGTACATGACTGCCACAACATGTCATCTGGAAAGATCAATTGCTAGCCAATGACATCAGGTTTGATGGAGTAGAGGTTCCCTAAGAACAAATGAAATTCAGTGAGATGGACACACAACCACAGCAATGGACTCCAAGGTACCGACAGTCAGGAAGTCGGCACTGGACTCGACAATATTTTGTCCTGTTGGAGGGAAGGCTGCCCTGAGTGGACACTGAGTTGCTTGCCAGGAACCAAGGCAATGCCAGCCCCAGCATCAAAGGTGGAAGAGTGAGCGTCACTTTTTAAATCACAGGAGGCAAGCTGGTTCTTAGTGTGGCCCAGGATGCCCTTTAGGGGACCATCAGTTTCCTGCTTCACCACCTTCTTGATATCATTGCACTTGGCAGCTTTCTTCAGACAACAGGTGAGATCCACGACAGACACTTTGGGGTAAGGACACGGAAGCCCACGTCAGCGTGTTTCCCATTCAGCTCCAGGATAACCCTGCCCAGTCTTGGGCGCGCCAATAGATGCTGGGATGATATTCTGGGCAGGCCCACGGCCGTCACACCAGTTTCCCAGAGGGGTTGTCCAGTCTTCTGGGTGGCAGTGATGGCATGACAGTGGTCATGAGTCCAAAGTTGTCATCGGTGACATTGGCCTGGGAAGCTAAGTAGTTGGTGCAGGAGGCATTACTAGCAATCTTGAGGGAGTTGTCATACTTCTCGTGGTTCATGCCCATCACAAGCATGGGGGCATCGACAGAAGGGGCAGAGATGACCATTCTTTTGGCATTGCCTTCAAATGAGCCCCAGCTTTCTCTAGGGCTATGAAGACGCCAGTGGGCTCTACGACATACCCCACTTGATGTTCACGGGTTCTTGCTCCTGGAAGACGTAGATGGGCTTCCTATTAATGACAAGCTTCCCGATCTCAGCCTGACAGTGTCATTGAACGTGCCATGAGTGGAATCATACTGGAACATGTAGACCATGTAGTTCAGATTGATGAAGGGGTCGTTGATGGCAATGATATCCACTGTGTTACATGGGACAGAAGTCCTGGTGATCAGGCGCCCAATTCAGCTGAATCTGTTTGCTCCGACTTTCACCATCGTGTCTCTGGGATGCGGCTGGGACTGCACAGGAATAGGAAAACGCAGCTAGCTGCTGCGCACGGAGGGGCAGAGAGCCTGTACTTCATTTAAAAATTTTGTTTGATATGGTCCAAGTCTCCAACCTCCCCCACCCCACCCACCATTTGTTGCTTCCACTTGGTGTACCGTATCTGTGGTTGTCACTGATCTGTGTCAATTTCTGCACTGGGAGTATAGGGGTGGAGTCTAGCCTGTCAATCTGGAGATAGCCATTGAGGCCTCTGTGTGGGCATGGCTTTTTCCTGAGAATTCTGTTATGTCTCGCAGTATTTTCCCAATTGGAAGAAAGAGACTTGACTCAGTTCCTTGGAGATGCACAACTGACAAGATAAGATAGTAGCATAGACCCTAAGTCCTAGGGACTGGAGGAACTGGAGAAGTCCCATGGACTTACCCCGGTGGAACCAGACCTCTGGGACCGGAGAAGCCATGTGGAGACTCTTGCCAGTGCTGAGATGCTTCTACTGCCAATGGATACAGCTAATGGACTCAGTGCTGGAAACGAGGAGCCATGGGGAGACCCCAGCCAGCACCAGGATTCTACTGCCGCTGGACACACAAGGCTCAGCACCCACTGGTCTTTGATTGTCCTGGTGTCATTGCACATGTTTCGTGAGTCAGGAGACTTTATAGATTGGTTATCGGACATAAAGCTAATATCAGACTTTAGGCTGGACTGGATTGGGATACTTTCTCAATGTTCTATTCCTCTTGTATATAAACCTTTCCCTTATATCCATGTATGTTTATGAATTTCTCTAGTCTACCCGGATTAACACAGTATCTTACAATTCTTGGTCAAATGTAAGGTATTCGAGCTTTTCCCATTGTTTTACCCTGCCCCATCTTTAAGATCCTAATGAAAATCACTGTTGCAAAAAGAAAAATTAATTCTGTCAATGAGCAGAGCAGCAGTGTCTTCCGTTTAGTATCTGGCTTCATTGAGCATGGCTGCCCTCTCTACCGTTAGTGTATCTGACCTGTCACCAAGTTCATCCTTTTTTGCTCTGTCACAAGCTAACTTCACCTTGGTGGCTTTAAACAGCACACAGTTGCTATCTCTGGGTCAGGAATCAGCTGGATTCTCTGCTTCATGGCTCTCATGCTGGATGTGGGTCAGAGCTGAGGGCTCCCCCACAAGCTGGACCAGGGAAGGATGTACTTTGTTGCTTCTAAGTTCTTCACAGGATGCAGTTCTTGGGAGCCATGGGTCTAAGAGCTTCAGCTCCTCCTGAGGCCACGTTCAGTTCTGTGGCCCATGAGCCTCTTCGCATGGCTTCTTGAATTTCTCCCTCCACATCAGAAAGCGCATCCGAGAAGGTAACAGAGTGGGCTAGCAAGGCAGCAGTCTTACACCACCTAATCACAGGAGAGACAGCCCGATTTCTGCCATTTCTAGTGACAAGCTGCAAGCCACAGATCTTTTCACACTCAGTGGAAAGTGGGGAAGCATCTGTGGCTACCCCAAAGCCAGAATTTCAGGGTAGCAGGATCCCTGGGGTACACTGCAGATGGTGCCTACTGCACACACCATGTGGTCTCTGGGAAACCCCACTGTACATTTTTTCACAGTGGGCACCTGGTGTGCTTCCCTATCTGCATTCCTTTTATTATATTAACAGCACCTGACTTTCATGGGAAGGACTGTTTCTTTCACAATCACAGTCTAAGATGTGTGAGAGTCACACTTTAGAGCCACATCATCTTGGTTCTTATACACAGGTCACTGATGCATTTTAGTCTTCACATCAGTGGGAGGTTTATGCCCAACTTCTTTCTGTGGATGCAGCTGCCCCCTGCACCATTCATTGAAGTGACTATTTTCCCCCATGAATGCAACCGGAACCCTTGACAAAAATCAACTGTCTACTTTACTTCTGGATCATCAGTTTTATTCCATCAATCTACACACCAATCTTTTTGTTTTTTTTTTTGGGGGGGGGAGGCATCACTGCCCTCTGGTGGTGGGAGTAGGAGGCCCAGACTTGCTCCTGGAGAGCTGCTGCTGGATTAGAATCTCCAACCCAGTGGGCCACAGTCCTGCGCACAACCATTATGCCACCGGGACTCAGCCCCACACCTATCTTTATACAAGTACCAGCCTGTTTTGATTACTATCGCCTTACAGAATGTTTTAAAATCACGAAGGGTGAGCATGCCGACTTGGTCCTTTTTAAAAGAACATGCTATTCATGACCCTTTACAGTTCTGTATGAATCTGAAGATCAGCTTTTTCATTTCTCCAAAAGAAATATGACAAAATTTCAATAAGAATTACACTGAACCTTTAGAACATGTTGGGTATATTGATATTTTGATAATATTGTTTCCCAACCTATGAACACAAAACGTCCAGTTATTTAATTCCAACATTGTTTGAATGTTTTCATAATTTTCAGTGCATGAGCCTTTCAACTCCTTGGCTAAGTTTATTCCTCTACATTTTGTCCCTTTCAGTGCTATTATAAATGGAATTTTCTTAACTTCTTTTATAGTTTGTTCAGTGCTGGGATACGGAAACCATCGATTTTTGTGTGGTTTGTACACGCAATTTTGCTAAGTCCATTTACTTGTCCCAGTAGCTTTCCTTGGGCTGTTTGGAATTCTTACTACATAGGTTGTTTCTAATCTGAATGTCTTTTATTTTTCTTGCTCAATTGTTACGTCTAGAACTTCTGATACAACTTTGAACAGAAATACAATGACTAGCAGTCACTTTATTCTTGACCTTAGGGTAAGTTTCTGCAAATGCTTTTATAATACTGAGGAACCTCCCACCAGCATTTGATGACGGTAATAGGTTTCAGTATGGCTTGAGGTTCCTTCACCCCATGGCTCACACCCACATCCTCAAGGGAGTGGAGCATGTCTCAGTTCTTTTGAGATCTGAAAACCCCAAGCCATTATTTATGATTTTGAATTATAATCCCCCTTAATAAAAATCATCAGGATTGGATTGTATCTATACTCCTTTGCACAAGAAATCTCCTACCTTAGTTTTTTGTTTGATCCAAAAAAGAAGTTTCTTAGAGGTGAATGTATTTTTTTGCTTCATCTGGCAAACATTGGCACACAGACAGGTACTTGATGTGGACAGACAGTTCTTGGGTGCTGCTAAAGCTACAGAAATGACTGGACAACTTAGGGCAGCATCTGCTAGTTGTTTTCAACCCTTATCACACATTTCCAAGCGTCCAGATTATATAATGGGTTAAGCAGTGGGCACTACTGGGTGTCTTGCAGTATCAAACCACAACAGCTCCATGGGAACTTTCCATTGAGATTACAAAGGGGCAGGTCTACCCTGTCCTATCTAGGGTCACTCTATGTCCCTGAATCAACTCAATGGCAGTTAGTTGGCTGGTTATCAGACATTTCCGAGGGAGGTAGGGGTGTAGGGGTTATTGCATCATCTGGCTTCAGAAATGTCCTAGGATTTACTTCTACTCAGACTGCCAAATTTGGAAGGTGCAAACTGATGGTAAAGCTTTAACATCCTTTATACTTCCTTGGATGGAATGCTCCTTAGAAGTGAGGAGGGCTGAGCTCTGGTGGCGCAGTGGCTGTATGCGGGACTGCAGTCCACAGGGTTGACAGTTCAAATCCAGCAGCAGCTCTTTAGAAGCAAGGCTGGCTTTCTACTCCCACCAGGGTAAAGATGGGAAAAAAAAAAGTGAGGAGGACACTCTATCACATACTGTGGACACATTCTCTGGAGGGGCTAGTCCATGAAGGAGGACATCGTTTGGTGGAGGGCAGTGAAAGAGAGGAAGGCTGCCAGTGAGATGGGCCTGACAGCGTGGCAACTCCAATGGGATCGAACAGCTGCTTTGTTCTATTGTAGACACCATTCCTATACATCAGCACCAACTTGAAGACAAGAAGGGCAGAGACAGGAAAGTACAGGTATATTATATAAAATTATTTAATTTGTTGGGACTTACCTTATCTTTCTCTCTCTGCTCCTGGACAGGACTATCCTAACAGTGGGGGAAGACCCCAGAAATGAGGCAGAGGACTTCCCCTTCGTGTTCCCAAAACCTCCAGAGGACACTCCTCCTCAGGGCACAGGGTGCTACACTAGGAATGGGCAGAGCATCCTCTGAAATAAACAATGAAAGGGATGTGGCCACATGGAAGGTGCGTGTCAATCTTGGACAGTGTGATCCTGCTCCAATCTGCCGTCTCATATTCAAATTGCTTGGAATGCAATTCAAAATTTGTAAGCAATGATGTTTACATGTGTCTCTCACACCCTTCCTTTCTGCTTCCTCGACTGAGCGGTTACCTGTGGTCACTTTTTAGGAATACTCCTTCTGTACGGCTCTGTTGCTGGTGGGAGGTACTGCGGAGTCGATTCTGACCCAGTAACCACCCTGAACAATCCTGCTGGGTCCTGTGCCATCCTTGCAATTGGTCCATGCCAGAACCATTGCTGCAGTCATTGTGTCAATCCATCTCAGTAAGGGCCTTTTTTTTTTTATGCCCCTTCACTTTACTGAACTTGATGTCCTTCTCTGGGACTGGTCTCCCTTGGCAAAATGTCTAAAATATGTAAGATGAAGTCTCGCCATCCTTGCCTCTAAGGAGCACTCTGGCCTTACTTTGTCCAGGACAGGTTGGTTTGTCCTTTTAGCAGTCCGTGGCACTTTCAGTGTTCTTCTCCAGCCCTGTAATTCAAATGCATGGATTCTTCTGTGGTCTTCCATATTCAAGGTCCAACTTTCACCTGCATCTGATGCAGAATACCATGGCTTGGGTCAGGTGCACCATAGGCCTCAGAGGAATAGCCTTGTTTTTCAATACTCTAAGAAGTCTTGCGCAGATTTACCTGCAGCAATGTGGTTTGATCTGGCTGCTGTTCCCATGAGCATTGATTGTGGATCCAGGTAAGACACCTACCACCTCTTGGTGCAGTTGTGAGGATGTTAGTCATTCTGACCTTCATTGCAATCCAATGGAAGGCTGCCATGCTGGATTTTCATCCGCAAGTGCTTCCAGTCCTCCTCACTTCTGCGTATCTCAGGTTATTTATAAGCTTTCCTCCAATCATGATGCGTCATCCCTCCTCATGTCAGCCTCACATTCTTCAGCTTCATTTGCTCAACATACAGACTGAATGAGTCTGGTGAGAGCCTATAGCCCTGATGTCACACCTTTCCTGATTTTTTTTGGGGGGGGCATCACTGCTCTCCGGTGGTGGGAGTAGGAGGCCCAGCCCCACTGCTGGAATTGAACCTCCGTCCCAGTGGGCCACAGTCCCGCGCACAACCACTACGCCACCGGGGCTCAGCCCTGCCTTTCCTGATTTTAAACCAAGCAGTCTCCCCATGTCTAAGTTCCTCATGAGCACAATGAAGTGCTCTGGAATTCCTGTTCTTTCCAAGGTTAACCATGTTTATTACAGTCCACACAGTTGCGTAACTTGGCACAGTCAATAAAACACAAGTGAACACCTTTCGGGCATTCTCTGCTCCCATGCTTCCTGTCCTCTTCTGAATCCGGCCTGAACTCCGGAAAGTTCCCTGTCAATGTACTATTGCAATCAAAGCTGTATGATATTTGGCAAAAATTTACTTGCCTAGGTCATCAATGCTACTGTTCTATAGTTTGAGCATTCAATTGCATCACTTTCCTTGGAATGAGTGCAAATATGAATCTCTTCAGTTGGCCAAGCAGCACTCTTCCAAGTTTCTTGACGTACATGAGCGAGTGCCTCCAGTCCTGTCATTGGCTTCTGAAAGCTAATGATCTTGGCCAAAACAGATCTTACAAATATCTGATCTTGGCCATGACAGACAAGTACAGGGAAAGTGCACATTGTCACCTACATTTGACTGGCTTCAGGTTTAAGTCACAAGACAGCCGTGCAAGCCAGAGACACACTCCCCTGGGCATTCTGTGCCCACCCTTTTCTTTAGTGCAAGTCACGGGGTCGAGGACCATCGTGCATCCTCGAACACAGCTGAACCCAGGGAGCAATCATTGTTGCTGGAGAGCTGGCAGGAGCTGGAACTCACTGACATGCCAATCGAGACAAGAAAAAATCACATAGCTCATGGACATTCCAAATGGCCCTATCCTGCTTTTGTCACCCCGACCCCATCTCTAAGATGTGGCCCTTGTTTACAATATTCAGCAGAACAAAGGCTGGTAATTAACCATATGACCCCCACCTTTGTTGTTCCTCCAGGCTGTCCCCAGAATGTCAATTTCCTTCTATCGCTCCCCTTCCTACCTCTGCCACTCCGGTCCCCCAAGTTACTCTAACCGGACTGAAGCAAACCTGTGGCTTTCCACGCTGCTATGCCAGCATACTCTATGCCATTAATATTAGCCCCAACCCAAACCCTATCCTCGCACCACTCAACCGCTAAGTGCCAATACTGGCACTCACACCTGGGAATAGTTAACCTACAGGGGGTCTGTGGAAGTACCAAGCCATCATGCCTCTGTAAAGAAAAGCAGCGCAGTAAGTCTATTTGTGAGTTACGCTTTAGAGACAAAGGGTATTTCTCTTCAACAATGACCGAGATGTCGACCGCATGTATCCAAACAGAGATGATCAGTCCTACTGACAAAGTGACCCGCCCTGGTGAGGGTGGGATTTGGGGTAAGGTCTTGCTTTCCACTAACCTTTTATTAGTCCTCTGCCCACGGTTTGCAAACGTGACTGAGAGCTGGGCCCTATTTACCAGGATCATTACGAGCCCTAGTAGATTTGGGGTTTGGTTCAATTTACCTGCACCTCCCGTCAGCTCCACACTGCGAGTCTGACAAGAAAGCTAGGTTCTCCTCCTCGCCGTCTTGGGCTACGGGGGAAGATCTGGAGGCAGGAGGGAGATT
Organism: Nesogale talazaci; assembly: GCA_004026705.1. Taxonomy (NCBI): domain Eukaryota; kingdom Metazoa; phylum Chordata; class Mammalia; order Afrosoricida; family Tenrecidae; genus Nesogale; species Nesogale talazaci. The sequence goes on from PVJH01000888.1 coordinate 109,585, forward strand.
ACAAATCTGTCTTCCAAAGGAGGCCACACGAAGGTAGCATGCCGATGTCCATTTCATTTCCGTTGCTTGTCTTTGGCTCCAGCAGAGTTTATGGGAGGGGAGGGGCGGCTGACAGGGCAGGGGCACTTCTTTCCCTAGCCGTGCTGGGGGCAAACAGGCCACCAGCTCAGGTTCTGAGGCTGAGGTCACTCGGGGAGCAGAAAAGGACAGTAGGAGAGGAGTCCAAGGGGGAGGGCCATAGATCAGAGAGAATCAGCTGTTCTCTGAATGGAAATTCGCGGCACATTGGTACTGCATACATTAAAAATAGAGTATCCGTGCCGATTTATTTTTCAAAATCATTCTGACTTAGGTTAGCAAACAACTTAGTGCTAACCTGGACTTCAAAATAATTACCCACGAGTCCAAATTCAGCATGTGAATTAACTGCATGACGAAGACTGAAGGAGCGCTGGAAATGCATGGGACCTCAGGGGAGGGACTGGAGGGTGCATTTCCTCCTTCCTTCTAATAGAGTTTAGTGCTGGAAGACTGAGGGTGACGGCACCACTGTTGGGGGGGAGGGGGAACCTCTGGCCTCACCCCCAGGCTGCACCACCTACAGGACACACGTAGAGCCCACAGCTCTGCAGGGCCCCCTTGGCACAACAGCAGGGGGTCTGTGGGTCTGAAAACCTCATTTCGGCTAAATGGGACTTGCATGTGTTCAGCCAAAACATGGTCTGCTCAACCCGGTCTGTTGTGGCCACGTCCCCTGTGTCTTCGGAGGGGACGGCGAGTGGGTTTGGAAGCGACAGGGCTAATTTAGTCCTTTCTCTCCCCAGCTCTGCTAATTTAGGGAAAACGGGGCTTAGGGAAGCACAACGACATCCAACCTAAATAAAAAAGGAATCAGATGATCCAAAGACTCCACCTGCCTCAAAATGTTCCTGGTTGCGGAAGGTCTGCGGGGGGAACGGAACTCATTGAGGCAATCCTTACTGCCAGAAGACGCTCTGAAGAGGATAAGACAGAACTTAAAAGGATGCCGTTTCCTTGCTTTCGGATTCCAAGGAGTGGCTTTGTTTTGACCGCATCACAAACACCTGCTGGTCTTTATCCCACTGGACAGTAACATATGGTACCTTCACGGGGATGGCTCTTAATGAGCATCCCCATGCCTGTCAGGACTGCGGCATGTCTGAGCAGCACTGGCGGGAGGACGGGGAGACCCGTTTCCATCAGCACGGAAGTCATAGTTGTGAGTCAAACTTTCGTGGCCTGTTTACAAAATCAGGTGTTGTGTTACTTGAATGGGGGCTGCAGAGGATAGGTGAGGAGGTCTGTGTCATCAAAAAGGAGTGAGTTACGACTCAGGGAAAGAATGGGAGAAGACATAAAAAAGGAGGGTCTCTGCTATTTTCTTCGTTTGGGGAAGAAAATGATCCAAAGAGAGAGATGGACACAATAGGGGGACTAAAGGAGGAAGTGCTCTGACACAACCAAGCTTCGTGCGAGATGAGTGAAACCATACATTCCTAGGCAGTGACAGTGGATTTCTCTGTTTTCTTTACGATTTGTTGAGATGACGGGGCGGGTCCCAGAGTGGGTCTTTTCTTCCAGAGAACATCAAAGCCCACTTGTGTACAGACCTACCAACACCATGTCCCCTCACCCCCTCGAGGCACGGACTCTGGGGTTGGTGACGACAAGGCTGAGGTCTTAGAAGAAAAAAGGTTACCCTTACCTGTGACATCCCTGACCCAGCTCTCCCGTGATCGGCAACAAAGGCCCACCTTGTGAACCGTATTCGAGGAGCAGGGCAAGGGCTCTCCCTGAGAGGCTCTCACTCCTGGGACGGTGGGGAAACGTGCCCGGGCGGGCCAGATGCCAGAAGATGTCCAGAACCTGTGAGGGTGGAGGCTCTCACCACGACACCGCTGGGCACCATATGGGAGGTCAGGCCGGCTTTTCAGAAACTTCAAAGCCGTGTGATACACGTGGAGATCAAGAAGACCACACAAGAACGAACACTCGTATAAACTCTTTATAAACTCGTGTCACGCCTCAGCAGCCCCGCAGACTCTGCGCAGATTGCCTCCGAGGCCTCGTAGGTCTCCAGGGCTTCGGGCTCCCTCCTGCTGGCTGCTCTGGGTGAACTCGCAGCACGGCGGCCGTGACGATCAGCTCGTCTCTGAGACCCTCCACACGCTGCAGGCCTACATCATGTCGAGCTGCAAACAACAACAACAACAGCAGCATGGTGAGGGGGGAGCCGTGTAGAGGCAGGAGTTCACCAACGCATACACAGGCTCTTGGACACCCACGTCTACAGAGGCCCAGAAGTCTGCCAAGGCTTATCCGTCTATTTTGTTTATGTTAAGTTAATTGAGATCACTTAAGAATTAGGCTTTTTAAGGGCTGTTTGTATTTGTCGGCCCACGCAAATTGCATGTTGTCGTGCTCACTTTGGGTAAAGAGCAGTTTCAGTAAATTGTAACATTTTCCTCATTCTTTTTTACCCCTTTAAGGAGAGGATTAAGCTGAAGGAACAATATACTAGAAGCCACAGAGCACAGGAATTTCTGGGAAGAAATTACCTATGGACTACACTTATAATGGCATCAAATAACAGTGTAGGCGCTGCTGGTGAATCAGAAGTAAAAACATACACAAGAAACAAGCCGACACAACAATAAAATATGCAACTTTCCTCTAGTTCTTAAATGCTCCCCCCCTCCTCACTTTTATGATCCCAATTCTACTAATAATCCGGCTAGACCAGGGGATGTAAACAGGTATGGATAGGAGCTAAAAACATGGGGAATTCAAGGCAGATGATCCTTTCAGGACCAGGGGTGAGTGGTGATACTGGGAGGGTGTAGGGAAGGTGAAGTAGAAAGGGAACCATTGCAGGGACCTACATATAACCTCCTCCCTGGGTATGGACAACAGGGAAGTGGGTGAAGGGACACACTGGACAGTGTACGATACGACAAAATAACAACAATTTGTAAGTTATTAAGGGGAGTGGGGAAGGGGAGTGGGGAGGGAAGGGAAATATGGGGAGCTGATACTGGGGGTCAAAGTAGAAGGATGTTCTGAGAATGATGGCAACAAAGGTACGAATGTGGTCTGCATACAATTGATGTATGTATTGATCGTGATAAGAGTTGTATGAGCCCACAATGAAATGACTTATTAAAAAAAAAAAAGAGGCTAAGCCCTGGTGGCATAGTGGTTGTGTACGGGACTGCAGCCCAAAGAGTTGACAGTTCAAATCCAGCAGCAGCTCTCCAGGAGCAAGGCTCTGATTCCTATTCCCATCAGGGCACTGATGCCACAAAAAAGATAGAAAGAGAGAGAGCGAGAGAGAGAGAGAGAGAGAGAAAGAAAGGGGCTGAGCCCCGGTGGCTTAGTGGTTGTGCGCAGGACTGCGGCCCACTGGGACGGAGGTTCAATTCCAGCAGTGGGGCTGGGCCTCCTCTCACCACCGGAGAGCAGTGATGCCCCCCCTCCAAAAAAAAAAAAAAAAAAAAGAAAGAAAGAAAGAAACAAGCCCACAGTCAGCAGCCTGGGTGGCCGTGAACTGCAGCTCAGGGGACTGCCATCGAAGGAAGAGCACGGGGCCCAGATGGCACTTACCAGGTCATCCACGTCCCCGCTCTCCTCACACCGGGCCACCTCCTCCACTGGCTTCGTGTCCAGGGTCAGAAACTATGAAGGGAAAGGCCATCAGGGCACCACAAGAACATAGTCTGCTAGTGTTGCTATGGGAAAGATGTGCTTAACTAAGTCTTCCTGCAGCAGCAGCACCTTGACATCCCTCCTCTACCTGACTCTGGACTGGGGAGGCCCGGACTGGGAGAGCAATAGCACTTGCTAACAAGTCAACAGAGAAAGTTGGTGGAAAGGGGGAGGCGGCGACTGTGTGGAGGGTTCTCTACCAGGCTCTGGGGAGACCTGGGGAGGCCCCTGAGGCCTTCACTGGGGCAGGGTGGCTTGTGGAGACTAGGAAAATAACCAAATACCGCAAATCAGCATACCTTGGTGTGGCAGTCATGTGCTTATGTTAATTTTATGATTGAAATGTAGAGGTGGAGTCTAGCCTGTTAATCTAGAGATAGCCATTGAGTAGCCAATGAGGCCTCTGTGTGGGTATGGCTTTCTCCTGATACAGCTGGGAAATCTTGCGATATTTCCGTGGTGAAGATGGGAAGCTATTTCCCCAGTTGTTGTGAGTTAGTCGGAGAGACGGTGAATCACGGACAAGATGGCAGCGTCCAAGAAGCTGGAGGAGCCGGCAGGGAGACCACACGGCTTTGCCCTGATGGAGCCAGACCTCTGAAGCTGGAGCGGCCACATGGAGACCTCTGTCAGTGAGGAGCCATGTGGAGACCCCTGCCAGCGCCAGGATTCTGCCCCCACTGACCTGTGACTTTGTGAGTCGGAAGGAGACTTCATAGACTGATATTGGGCATATGGGTTAATATCGGACTTATGATTTTGAACTGGACTGGTGGGGATGCTTTCTCAATGTCCCGTTCCTCTTATATATAAACCTTTTCCTTATATCCATATGCGTGTCCGTGAAATTTGTTCCTCTAGTCTACCCGGACTGACATACTTGGTCTCTGCTAAAGACAAATCTCTTAACTCAAAAAAGGTATTCTCTGCTAGTCTTCAGCTCTACCATGGTCAAAGGAGGTAACAAGTCAGACTTAATTGAAAAAAAAAAAAAAAAAGCAAAACACAAAAATGGATGGGTGAGCATGGGAAGTGGATTCATGTCCATTTGTGTACACTCTCCCCCCTTTGTGTTGGGGCAGTTTTTGAAAGCAGGGCGGTGAGTGAGAACTCGTGGATTGCGCCCTCTGTTCAGTGTCGGGCTTCTAGACCTGCAGCTTCTGAGTGTGTGAGGTGCAGAGAAAAGCAAGGTTCCTGATGTTCCCAAGGAACTGGGACTCCACCCAGCTTTACATACAGCATGGCCTTGGAGAGGCTCCCAACACTCCTGCCTGCCCTCCTGGCTCTCCCAGAGGCAGCAGTGGGATTCACGCCCACCTGGCGAGTGGTGATTACATCTAAGCTCAAGGGTCCATCAGCCACAAGACAGCGATAAGGCGCTCGCTACAGCAGAAGCACTTACAAGGGTACCCGACAGTGAAGCTCGGGAGAGGCTGGTCAGAGCAGGTGTCTACAGAGGAGGGTGGGTCCCTTCTCAGCGACACCGGGCATGGAGCCCATAGCGGCAGAACCTCCCCCCCACCTCTCCTCTAGGAACAAGAGTGGTGAACATTTGTCACACTTTTGAAAAACAAAAGGCAAGACTGGTTTTTCCTAGATCTACCTCTTGTCTTTATGGTGCAACACAAAACTCGGAAGCCTTTGAAACCCGAGGCTATAAGTGAACAGAAATATGTCTCCTTAGCACACATAACTCAAAGCCACCCTCTAAGCATTAGGCTGCAAGCAGTAAGACTCAGGAAATAGGCTCGGCATGTCCTCATCGGTAAGCACCCAAATCATCTGCATACATATCCTTGGGGGCGCAAAATCCCCGAGTTGACCATCTACCCCACCATGGTCAGCAAGAGTACTGATATAAACACAAATCCTTTTTGACGAAGGAAGTTCAGCTTCTAAGTGAAGAATTACTCATCCTGTCTTGACCTATCACAGGCCCAGACCCCTCACCCACCAACCGACTCTGGCCTAGAGCCCGTGGCTCCAGCAAAGCCCCGTCCCCACACAGAGACTTCCCAAACAGCACAGGCCAATGACAGATTTCATAAAACCAAGTCGAATGAAAGAATTGGAAGGATAATACGATGGTAAGAGAAGTATAAAACGTGGGCCCTCTTTATGTTTAGGCTTTACAGTGAAACAAGAGGTAAGCTTACAGTGACTATCTCAACGCATGTCATGAAGTAAGTTCCTTCTCTTTGCACTAGGACTGACTTCTGTTTCTCAAAAGAACCATCAGATCCACGTTCTAGAATAGACTGGAGGGACGTGGCTGCTGTGGAATGTAAACTTACAGTTCATTTTGCATTTAAAAAGGAACATTCCTGGATAATCGGTTCTTGAAAGCATCAACATTAAATTGCAAGTATCTGATGATAGCTCGCTAACTTTAAATAACTCCCGGTAAATACCATGAGACCACTTATCTGGACTGTGAGGGCTGCCCTCCTCCAGCCAGATTATAGTTCAGTTCCCTTAACTGATTAAGTGGGAAGTGACCAAACTTCACGCTTGCTCAGAGGCCTGGCCCGGTCAGAAGTGATCACAGGAACCTAACTTCACTGAAAAGAGGCTTAAGGGCATAATGGTTACGAGTTGGGCTGCTAAATGCAAGGCCAGCGGTTCGAAACCGCCCGTGGGCCCCTGGGAGAAAGCGCTGCAGAGCAGGAAACCCACAGGGGCAGTGGTCCCCTGTCCTGCTAGAAGCATGCCATGAGTCAGAAGGGCCTCGAGGGCCGGGAGTCACAACTTCACTGAGAGACAGCTGAGGCCGCCTGTTTGAGCTGCGGTCTCAATCACCCTCCATCCTCAAGATCATCTGTGTACATGCTCCAGCTTTCATAGAACGGATCAAGTTTTCAGCCTGAAAAATGAACTCAGGGAATCACGGAATATGACGACAGCCCTAAAAACCTCAGCTTGCACGTCAGACCCCATCGTAACGGAGAGCACCGAGGGAATGCGGCACCCTGGGCTCTACGCGGCGCCCACCCTACTAGACAGCCGCTGTGTGAGCAGCAGCAGGAGACTGCTGCGCTTTGAGATGACTGGCCTAAGGGCCCTGGCTTCCACATTGGACTGCTAACTATACGGTCAGTGGGTCAAACTAAAGGGAAGAAAAAGATGAGGAAGCCTTCTGCTTCTGTAGATTTAGTCTTGGGAACCCTATGTGGTGGTTACGTAAGCGGTTGTCAATTGGAGACCTTAGAAGGAAGGGGTGGAGGTTAGCCTGTCAATCAGGTTGCGGCTTGATGACCTCATCTGGAAGTGCTAAGGAGATAAATGTCCTGGTGAGACATTCCTGTGAACAGGGCACATGGAGCTGTGCTAGAGCCCGGGAACAGGGGGAGCCACATGGAGAGCCCTGCCAGTGCTGACGTGCTGCCGCTGCCACGGACTCTCACTTACTGCCTATGACCTTCCTCCACTCGGCATCACTGCATGTGCTGTAAGAGTCTGAAGAGGAATTTATAGACTGCTATCAGACATACGGGATAATATCAGTCTCAAGGATTTGCCCTGGACTGGGCTGTTTTCTCAGTATTCATGTGCTCTTGTGTATCAAGCTCTTTCTTAGATACACGTGAGAGTCTCTGGATCTGTTTCTCTAGTCAAACCAGACTAACACACCACACATAGGATTTCTGTGAAACCAAATCAACTTGTTGGCAGTAAGTGAGCATGTAAGGTACGCCATACACCCTGGTGGAGTGAGCTAGTTTCTGCTCTGCCACGACAGTGCCTGGGACAGGGTACTGGCAGGCCCGGCTCGCCTCGGAGAGGCCATCCCTGAGCTCCACAAGTGAGAGGCCAGTAAAGCCAAAAGGGGTGAGGATTCTCTCCACTTGCTTGCTCTCTCCCTTCACACGGTGCTGAGGTTGTCTTAAACTCCAACTAACTGAAATCAGTACTGGTGATATTAAAGGGACACCACCTCACACGTACTCATTAACTGAGCATCTCCTCTGTGACTTAATGATCTGGCACTATTCCTGATGCTTGAGCTCCATGTCATTAAGCTGAAAAGCTGACCGTACCTTGGCAATCTAGAAGCCTTATATGGGATGTGAGCAGGACAGTGTCGCTCCTTGGACGTCTCTAATCGTCTGAATTCCCTTTACTAACATCCCTTTGGGTCAGGGTGCCATGCAGGAGGAACAAAGACCTATTTATAGACCAGTGCTCCCTTCTTCTTCAAAAAGTTAACGGGCACTCAACTCTCACTGGGAAGGTGGTTGTTTACATTGCAATATTGGCTCAAATTAAGTCGTGTCTTGATTTGTCTTACCTGTTTGGTAAAACTCATCGACAAACTTTCTTCCCCAGTTGGACGGGCAAATATTGCCATGCCACTATGTAAATTGATGAGCAGGTAAACAATCTACAAAACCAAGTCATTAATTAGGGGTGCTTGGTCCTGATGTGGTGGAAAGAGGCACAGATACTGTGGCTCTCCTTTTCCAGAGAATAATCAGTGCTGTGAACCAGACCACTCACTGCCACTGGGAGGCTTCCCACTTTGAGCAACCCTTCTGGGCAGGAGAACCACCCCGCTCTTGTGTATCTTCACAGGAGCAGAAGGCCTCTCCCCTTTGAAGTGGCAGGCAAGTTCGTGCTGGTTGGCAGTCCAACCCCATACCTCATTGAGCTGCTTGGGAGTCTAGTACTCCTGCCCCCTCCTTCCCTCACAGGGGTCCTACAGGGGCGAGATATGTCCTGAGCAGGCCTTTGTTTGTGGGGAGTTTTTCTAGTCTCCCTGGTGATTGTAATTTGTGGCAAGATAGAGAATCTCTGGTGTTCTCGTGTATGGGATACCCACCCGGGGGTTCCAGTAGACGATTCTGTGTATGCAGACCCCGTGAGTTTTTTTACTAAGATAAACTGAAGAACAAGATCAGGGATTCTAAGGTTGGTGCAGGAATTGAATCTCATTCAGCTTTGAGTGAAATGCATATGGCTCCTTAGTTCAGTAACCCTTTCCTTCCCAAGGTCCCAGATGATTGACAAAGTCTTAGGGGGATTCCACGAACTGCTGGATCTCACAGTCTACTCTGTGTATGACTCACGTAAGCAGTCACTGATTGCCCTGGTCAGTAGCTGCTCGTTAGGCACTGAGACCAACTATGTTGGCCACCGTGCTAGACAGTGAGACAGCCCCGTGAGCTCTAGAGATTCACACCAATCGGCTTCAATGTAACATGATTACAGAGATAACAAAGAATTAAAAAATAACTGCACACACTACCAGAGTGCTCAGAGCCGGGACTAGAGCACACGACTGCTAGGGGAATGGCACAGAACAAGGATGGAGATGTCTGGGGCTGAATCTGGGCCAAACTGCAAACGGCCCTCAATTTTCAACTCGATCACTTGGTTTTGAGAAACCATGATACTGTTTGAAAGGATCATCAGAAAGAGACAGGACTTCTTACTGAGGGTTTGGCCTGGCATAAAGAACAGATATGGTTCCTGCTTTCCGGCCGTGAAAACCTGGCATTTTTGAAGCTCCAATGTGCTGATGGGAGCTGGGGAGGGGAGGGGGGATGCCAGAGTAGTGGGCTACATACTGGGCTGCTTACTACAAGGTCAGGAGAAGGAACCCGCCCGTCACTCCCCGGGAGGAAGATGAGGCTTCCTGCTCCAGCCTCGGAAGCTCAGCAAAGCAGTGTGACTCTGACCTACGTCGTCACGATGATGAGCCGGAAACCGCTCGATGCTGCTTGTCTTGCTATAAGGACTAGTGCGAGTGCAAGGACAGAAGTCCTGGGGTTATGTGGATTTCACAGACTTCACCAAGTCGAGGTGACATGTGCTACGTGTTATGGACGTCAGGAGCTCTGGAACTGCGGTTCTCAACCTGTGGGGGTCGAACAACCCTTTCATAGGGGTGGCCCGAGTCACAAAAGTAGCAAAATGACAGGAAATAGCAATGAAATTAATTTCATGATTGGGAGACACCACCACATGAGGAACTATATGAAAGGGTCAAGGTCTGAGTAAGGTTAAGAACCCTTGAAGGAGATTACAGGTGAATTCTCAGATAAGCATGGCCTCTGGGGAACTGTGGAGATCACCTGTTCTCGCAAGGTGCTGACAGAGTGCAAGTAATTTGCTGGCTGGTTGACTAAAGGATGGGGGCTTAGTGACTCTTAAAATGTAACTTCTTCAAAGAAGAATGGGTCTCATGAAAGGAAGGCCCACTGCAGCAACCCGGGTCAAAGATGGGAAGTCCTCCCGCCGTACCTTTCTAGCTTCCTCGGCAGTGACGGAGCTTCTAGAGGCTTCGTCGTTGCTGATCAGGGTGATTCCATCTAGGAAAGCAATTCAGAGTAAAATCCAAACCCAACCCCATCAGTCCTTTCCACCACACCTTCTCCCTCCTTCGGGCTGAAGACTGTTCACATAATTCCTACCATTTTACAATCATCTTTCTATTTTGGCCTGTACAAAAAATAAGCCAAAAAAAAAAAAATGGGCACATTTCAAAACAGCTCCTTGAAACCTTCTTTGACGAACTCCAGATACAAATTTGCTCTGCCTCTTTAGAATTCGCAAATCAATTTGTGCATCCCTTTGAAATGGAATACACCTTCTTAAGCCCCCTGTACATACGTTCCCTCTCCTGTCAGATATACGTTCCTGGCAGCAAGAACTTCCTTCAACTCATCTTCATATCCCCCTCCATGTTTCACACAGCAGACTCAACAAATTGATGATGCCTAAGTGAATGTATACGTGAGCTCCAAAAAGCCCGCAGAAGGATGGAATGAAAGGCAAGGGGATTTTCCCATGAATTTTGGAACCCCCTTGTATCCCTTGTCTACAGCGATGAGGTGGGAATCTGCACATTCTGATTTCCAGTCACGTTCCTGGATACTGGGGGACCGGGAGGACGAACCAGAAGGAAGCCTCTCTGAGAAGGACCATCATTAAGACAGGGCGTCAACTTCAGCTTCGGGAGAACAAATCCAGGGCAGAGACCCACCCACACTTTAGTTTAGTTTTCTCTTCACCCCAAGACTTTCTTCCAGCTCAAATAAGTGATCTATAAAGTCTTTCTAGAAAAGCGCCCGCATTTAACATCCATTTGTTCCCAGAAATGTCACAAGCCATGTGTATGCTCTCAGGAGGATAAAAGTGCTGAGAAAATATGTATCTTGTGTATGTCCTGTAAGCTTTCTTTCAGCAAATAATATGCTAGAGGCATTCAATAAATACCAAAACCAATCTCTGTCATCTACTGGGTCTGCAACAGACACACAAAAGTGATTTAAGTAAGCCCCATTCACCACCTATCCTAATTGCTTTCGCTCCCCAGTGTGGAAGTTAAAGGGCTGAAAAATTAACTGTCACGGAACGGCTGCCTGTGTGATGAGAAACTGCCCACCAGAAGCAGGACAGGTAGGTACGCAGCTCCTCTGCTGCAGAATGTGCACAGAAAGTGCAGCTGAAACTAATTTGGGGGTCCTGGGATTAAGTGAAATCTTTCACATCTTTTCAATATCATATATACATAAAGTAATAACTTAGACTTGGGTCCTGAAAGGAAATCAAGTGAGGTTAAAATGAAACAGGCAAAATCCATGAAAGGACTCATTCATCAAGCCTGAGACAGAAAAGGTGACGTTGCCTTCCGTTGGGTTTTGCTGCCAAAGGCTTGCTACTCTGAAGAGGTTAAACCCGTGGCAGGGAAGGCTGGATGGAGGAGGGCAAAGGTGTGGGTGAGGGCTGGCCAGGACTGGCACCGAACTTGCAGCAGAGGCACAGCATCAGGGTCTGGGACAGGGACTGTTGGCCCCTGTGGCCACAGCAGAAGGCACCAGCCTGGAGGTGGGACTCCAAGCTTGCGTACTTGCTTTCACCTGGGATCAAAGCAGGATCCTCAAGCTTCTTGAATCCTGAGCACTTCCCAAATCCACAGAGAGAGGCAACAGGTTGCCCGTCACATGACCCAACTCGACTTGCATTAAAAATTTAGATTTGATTTGCGTTTAGCGAAGAGCATAAAGCAAGCACGTGGAGGAAAATACCTGCGAGAGCTTACCCTGAATGATAATTTCCCAGAAGTGACGGAAGGGTTTCACTTGCACTTTCTCTCGAAGGTTCCTCAGGAAACTGTTAAAGCGCTGCTCTTCTGAAAACTGAGGAGGGGTGAGAGTCAGAGGGACACGGACCAAAGTTCACCGCCCCCACCCCCTCCCCGCTAGGTTCTGAATCCACCAGCTTGCGAAAATCAAATCAAATGTGGGTAAATGGTGAATTGGCATTTCAAATTTAGCTGTTTGTCTAGAATCAGAAGTCCTTCCATGTCAAGGCCCCAGTGCTGCACAGGAAGATGCTGTAATTTTGCGGCCTGGAACTTGGTCTTGTTTCTTAACTTTCAGCAGAGACAAATGCTCACAGAAGCAGTAAAAAGGCTCTATCAAGTGCTCATGTACCCATCACTCCGCTTCAAGAATTACCCACCCAAACTTGGTCAACCATGCTCCATCTATACCACCCAGCCTCCTTCTACTCCAAACCTAACATAAAGGTCACCTCCACCCACCCACTCCTGTCTCCCCTCAGTGACGAGTAGTAAAATGAGGTCAGTAACTTCTACATCTCTCTGGGCACATCGTGCCTAATACTGCGATCCTTTCATACAGTTCCTCATGCTGTGGTAACCCCCCAACCACAAACTTATTTTCGTTGCTCCTCCATAGCTGTAATTTTGCTATTGTTAAGAATTAGGCCACCCCCGCGAAAGGGTCTTTGGATCCCCAAAGGGGTCGCGGCCCCTAGGTTGAGAACCGTGGTCTAGAAAGAGAAGGCGGGCCGGGGCAGTGTTACCCGGATGGCTTCTTCCCGGAAGGCTTTGATGCAGTCCACGCTCTTCATAAAGTACAGTGTCTCGTTAGTGTCCAAAAACTGCTCAATGTGACTTATTAGCTGGCAACTCACTGGAACATAACACATGAATTAATTTTCTTAGGTTGGAGGGACATTTGTTGAGAGATGCCTTTATGCAAAAGCGTGTATAGGTTCAAGAGCCTCATAGTGTGCAAACAGCCACATGTCGTTTATGAAGCTGAGGAGAAAGTTCGGGTGAAATGTGAAAACGCCAAATTCAAAAAGCCCGTAATTGAGAAACTTAAGCTGATATTTGCTCATTATTTGTCAAGAAGTAAAATATTCCTTCCTGAGATTATTTGGGGTTATGGCTGTGTTCTTTTAGAGCTTTTAACACTAGAGTCTGCTGTTGCTGTTGTCTCTTTTATTTTGTCCCCAGAATTGAGAGGCCATTTGGGCAACTCCACACTCCCTTTCCTGCCAGAGTCACAGAAACAGATCCACTAGTCCCCGGGGAGAGCGGTCAGACAAGTGGCTGATGAAGAATAGGGACCAGGGGCACGGCCCCTCTTAGACCAGTCCCCGGTCCAATGAGAAAAGACTGCCCGAGTCTTAAATCAACAATATCCCTATAGACCAAGAAATCGCATATACCCATCGCGGGACCCATATATCATGTGTTGCTCAGGACTCCACAAGCCATCAATACTTAAAAAGCAGTATCACGGATACATCTGAGAGAGGAAGCACAACAATGCTATCATTTCGAAGGTGGCTAAGAAAGGGGTACAGCTTGAGGATGACACACAGCACCAGCAGGGTGGAGGGCGACTCCCACAACAGAGTAAAAAAAAACAGCAGAGGAAAAGAGAAATATACAAAGTTATCTGGGGCCTTCATTTGCTGAGATCTCTGTGCAAGAACTAACCAACGGGCTGGAAGAGCACATTCTTTGTCTAAAGGCTCAAACCTTACTTGTCCCTATCCTCCGCCTGCACGCTTCCCGGGGTCCCAGCCCGCGTGCGTGTGCGCACAGGTACGCGGCTGAGGGGCAGCGCCCGACCCTGGCTCCCTGCCTAAGAAAGGCCCCGAGAGTCAGGGCCCGTGGCTTCTCGCTAACCCGGGGTCTCCAGCACATGGAAAGGAATAGGGTAACTGGACGGTTGTTTCTAACACAGTAATTGTGCAGCAAGAGAAAACATTCTTTAGTAACCAATTCACACGATTCATGTTATTCTACAGCACTTCACCAACTCGAGGGGTTAGAGAACTATCTCCCAGCAATTTCAGAAATCTTAACCAATGGACCTGCAGCAGTCAATCAGTATCTCAGGGCAAAAAAAAAACAAACAAACAAACAAAAAATGAGAAAAGTTGTTGGTTTGGAGGAGTCTTCTAAACAAGGTATCTTAAATAATAGCCCTCTGCTGGGTCTGCAAGCACCAGACCATCCACAAGAAACCAATGCCGCTGAAGCCAGCCACCTCCCAGCTCCCTCTGTCGGCTTGGGAGAGAGAAGGGAAGCAAACGCCCTACACATTCCATGCTGCTCACAACACACAGCTTACCTAGAGCTATGCTTGTGGGCACACAGGGGCCTCAAGCTTCCCCAATTTCTTAAAAAAAAAAAATCCCACAGAAAACAACCCGACTAGGGAGTCTTAGGAAGCTTAACGTAGATATGTTTCTCTCTGCCTGGTTTAACAATCAATTCCACCAATTTACCTTATTATGTCTACTGCATCACAATTGTAAAAGACACTGCGCTCTGTTCTGTGGGGGCCAGGGTTAAGTTACAGAAACGACTTTGGCCTTTGAGGACATATAGGGTCAGAAGGGACAGAGCCCACAGCAGATGGTAAACGTGAAAAGGGCTGATGATCTTTTGTTGCTTTGAAATACATTCACTGACGTAAATTTTAAAAACTCTTGGGTGATTGTAGAAAGCTTCAAGAATTTTGCATGGCTCTTAAGGCTGAGATAGAAAAACAAAAGTTGCTTGTCAGACACAGGAAACAATAACAAGCAAACGTATGAAGGACAGAAGTGGAGAAGGTCCCAGGTGCAGAGGGCACACACAAAGGGCTCTGTCACTAGAGCTCGGGGCATGGGGAAGGGGGAACAGAGGAGGGAAAGGAGGAGCACGGATCCAACCAGAAAAACCGGGAGGGAAAACCTCCACGAGGAAGGGACGTCCTGTGGGGGCCCCAACAGCGGGGTAGAGCTTGGCTTCTCAGAGTGTAGAGAGAAGAAAGGGCTCAAAACCAAGTCTTTTGAAGCTGGAGAGCCCACTGGACTCAGGAAAGTGACTGAGAAGTCCAGACAAGGTTGGAGCTGGGAGGTGACTGGGAGGATGTGGCCTCGCAGCTATGAGAGGCGGCGGCGGAGAGGTTCCCTGTGTTCAAGCCAGTAAACAACACCTGCACGGAGTGGAGCATAATGAGCACAGGGTATAATGAATGAAATGAGAGGCCTTCAGGGAACCTCTGGATCCAGGTCTTGCAAGGAGGGAGGAGCCCATGAAGGAACCAGAGGGGCTGAATCATTTTGTTAAACTACCACCACCCCACCTCACACAACTTCCTCATTTTCTTCTGAAACGTGCACACACACAACTGCCATCTTACAGAGGAAAGACATTCAAAAGCAAATGCAAACCTAACAATCCAATATTACAAAGGTACATGAAGAAGAGAAAGGGTATCTTTAATCCAGTTTCTATTTGCAAATGAAATCCAGTCTGTCTACAGGCTTTAGATCTGATTTTCCTTATATACGTGTTAGACTGTGCTGTTCTTCGCCTAGAAGATTCTATAAGACAGGAAGATAAACACATGCAAACTTCAATAATTCCAAGAAGCTTCTTCTGCCAGTAGTCCTCAGTCATACGTCCTTTGCACCAGGCCAGGTTCTGAATGCCAGCCCTCAGATTCCAGTCTCTTGTATTCACCGACTCTCATAACCATTCAACTTGATGAGTAAGTGGCTGTGATGGATGATGTTTTAACATTTGAGGATCAGACCAGTTGTGGTAGCAACATAATCTCTTGTCAACTTTAAGATATTAATAATAATGGGGTATCATCTAGCCTGTCAAGCAGGTCACAGCCTGATGATGCCTTCCTGGTGGGCCTGGTCTTCTTGTGAGGATTCTGGGAGCTTCTTCTCTTTCTCTGGGGAGGTGGGCCTCTCTCTCTCCTTTCACATTCCTTTTGAAAAGCCAAATGGAACCCCATACCAGCACCGAGATGCTTCGACCATGATGGCATACACAAGACTATGCACCCACTGGCCTGTGAACTTCCTGTATTCTGCATCATCGTATTGGGCTGTGTTAATCTGATGAGGTTGCTTGTGAACTAGTACAGGACTTAGGGACTTGATCTGGACTGGGCTGGGTTGTTTGCTTCATATATACCACCTCTACTCCCGTATAAGCTGGGGGTTGGTTGGTTGGTTTTTAAGCACATTTTTACCACATTTGTGGTAAAATTAGGTGCCTCACCTGATATTCAGGTCAGCTTATTACTTCTGGATATACATATGAGTGTCACTGACATACAACACTACTATGGAACTAGGGTACTTGAGACACAAATCATGAAGATGAAAAGTGGACGCTTGTCTAACCTTTCTGCCTCATGGCAGTGTGTCTGGCTAGCTGGGCCATAGATAAGGCCATACTGTTTATTTTTTCAGAAAGGACATTGAAGTGAACATTTTGATTTCTAGAGTTGACTTTGGACATGCCTGTCTGAAATGATGAAAATGAATGTGATAAATGTAAATTTTTGAGTTGGGGGAAATAGCCCCGTGAATTTCTCTGAGGCCATGCTGTTTAGTCGCAATGGCTGACAGAAGGTCTGGCCTTGGCTTTCTTAGCCAGAGCCTAAGGCCATACTGCATATGAAAGGATAGTTTATATAAGGATCGAATTGGACAGTTTCAAGAATGTGTTTAGAATCTAGGCTGTACTAGAACTGACCTTTTCTACCTATTATTATTGGTATAATGTGTGACAGACATAATTATTGTGAAGTATGAGTAGAGTTGGTAAACCCACTGCCTGCACCATTAAATTGGATGTTAAAGGGTTAGTTGAAAACACCTGCAAAGAAACTTTAGAAAAGGTAAGCTTCGGCCACTGCCTTGAGTGCTCAGGACATTTGCACTTGACGTGGAGAGAGCTGTTAGCAGACTGAAAGGAACAAGGGAACCATTTGATTTGGGGAATTTTGAACTTGAGGCTTACTGCTGAAGCTGGAAAAATCTGGAGCCATAAAGGAACTCTCCTCTCTAGGACTGAAAGTTAAAGGGAGCTTGTGAGCAGCCTGAAATGCTGAAACAGATGACCACCTGTGTCCACTTGTTGAGGGGAAGTTGTAGCAATAGAGAGATGGGTTGAGCCTGGCCACTGACACCTGTGGACCTGGTTCACAAGCCCTAGGCTGGTCTGAAAAGTAGAGAGTTGAGCAGAACCTGAGTCTGTGGCATGACTGAGCCCAAGGAGGCTAGGGATGTTGAGAATCTGTGACGGGGCATATGGTCGAAAGGTAAGCCAGCCAATGGGTCCCCTGGAGAGGCTAAGTAAGTGAGGTGGCCTGCACTGAGGTGACCAGAACCCTACCAGGTGAGGACACGCTGTTTGAGCCTTTGAATTGGTACATACTGCTGACATTATGGACGGCCTGTTCTAATTTGACTTTGCTAATGGATGCGAACTTACAGGTTCCAACAGGAATGAAGATACTTCACACCAAAGAACACACTTGTCTCCTCAGAGCACTGGGTTGATATAGAAGGTAGTATAGAAATCGGATACCCAAAATGTGGGAATAAGGCATGAAGTGGCTGGCTTATAAACTTCCATGGGTGGAGAAATAAATGGATATGATTATAGAATTAGGGTGTAGGTGTTTGCATAACTGCGATTGTTAGGCATACAATTCTTTTGTCCACTCATAGAATATTATGCTTAAATGAGGCTGGTACATTTCAGTTGAATACATTCTATACATTTTGTACTGTTAGGCATGAATATAATTTTTATTTCTTATTTTTTTTTAATTAAAAAAAATTTTTTTTTAGGCATCACTGCCCTCTGGTGGTGGGAGCAGGAGGCCCAGACTTTCTCCTATGAGCTGGAATTGAACCTCCATCCCAGTGGGCCGCAGTCCCGCGCACAACCACTACGCCACTGGGGCTCAGTCGACATGAATATAATTTTATTGTTGTTTGGTTTTAAAATTATGTATGGCTGAAGAGTTATATTAGGATGTCAAGTTGACAAGGAATAGTCTGTAGTAGTTACAAAAATTTCATGTCAACTTGAAGATATGTAATAGTATGGGAATGGAACTAAACCAGTCAATCAGGTCACAATCTGATTGTAACTCCGTGTGTGTGTGTTTTTGTGTGTGTACACTTCTCATAAGGAGGATGCTGGAAACCTTCCCCTCTCACTTTGCCTTTGTCTTCCTGCTGGACAGCCACTCTGAGACCTGCCAGAGCCCTGGAGATGTGTCTACTGCCACTGCATCCACAAGACTTTGCACCAACTGGCCTGTGATTCTCCTGCATTCTGCATCACTGCATGTGGCTGCATGAGTCTGAAGAGAGACTTATGAACTAGGATGGGACTTATGGACTTGATCTGGCCTGGCCTGGGGTGTTTGCTCAATATATAATTACTTCTAGATATAAAGCTCTCTTACACATATGTGTGTCAATGGATTTGTTTCTGTAGTCAACCTGGCCTACCAGAGTGGGGAAGAGGAAGAGGGCAATTTTCATGTTTAATTTGAAATGCATGTTTTCCTTCTCTACAGAAAACTCAGCAGCATCCTAAACCCTGCTAAATGAACCACCCTCCTGTCACATTCCATGGTGGGGATACACGGCTGTCTACTTTCTGCATGCTTAGGGAACAGTTAGTTAATCGAGTTCTCTGCAAAGATGCTTCCAACAAGTGAAAAGAAGCCATTTCTTAGGTTTGGCAGGGCCAACAAAACAGGAGGTCCACTATCTATCACATATTCAGCCAACTCAAATGCCTGCTGAGCCAGACACCATGCAGCATGCTTCTCGGGTTCATTTTTTCATTCCAGAGCCTCACCCGACTACTCTTTGGCTGAAAAGGCACACATGTTGCAGATGCTGACAGCTACAGCATTCTTATGGGCAGATTTATGTATCCAATGACAATGGCCTTTATAAAAAGAAACTATCAAAAACTGACAATACTATATAGCGAGATCTGGCATGACCACACGAGAAGAAATAGATACCCATTAATGGGTAAAATTCTAAGCAAAATAGTCCAATTTTTCACAAGTAACAAATCCATCGGTGAACGAAAACAATGGCTTTAACCTACACGTTATTAGATATCCAGGAAACAAGGCTGTGCTGTAATATAGGCCACTATCACGAAGTGGATCACAAAGTGGCCTCTCTCTTCGTCCTTTGCTGTTGTTCTTAGGTGCTGTCAAAGGGAGCTCTGACTCAGAGAGACACACAGAAAGAAACAGTGCCCGGATACAACGTGACCGCTCTGGGGAGGCACGGATAGGGATGCGCTGTACAGGAGAATCAGCCAGCATCTAACCAGAAGAGAAATCATTCTAAATACTACCCAAGGAAATTGAAAGCGGGACTGGTTGGCCAGGCAGTTAACAGCTGTAAAGTCAGCTGCAAACAGTGTAGTCACGGAGGTTAGCAACACACAAACAAGAGCCCTTAGCACCTCTTGGGTGTGTTGGGAAACAGAAGGGGTGGAGCTAGAGCTCAGGGACCTGCTCCATGGGTGCTGAAGCCACCAGAGACCAAGATGCTCCCCAACACACAAAAGAAGAGCAATGCTTTAGAGTCTCCCTCTTTCTCCTTCCCACCAGTTTCTCACCAAGATCTCCAAATGGCCCAAGGCAGCTGGAAGCCAGCTGGTGTGCTAGCCAGGAAGCTCACCCGGCAGGGACTAGCTCCTGGCCCTTCCTGCCAGAACCACTGTAGAGCAGGGGCAGGATGAAGTGCAGACAGAAGGGCCACCTGGTACCGTGTGTTAGAATGCACTGGATCCTTCCGGGGGATAAATGAACAAGGCATTCTTCCAGTTACGTAATAAGGGCAGATAAACTAATTGCACAGGGGGTTTTGTTTTATTTTCCTAGTGAGATGGAGTACAATGTAATTCAAGTAAAAGTTATTGAAAGACATTACTAAGCCTATATTTCAAAATTTTCCCCAGTCACTTTAATGTAATTAGGAGTTTTATGTCTACAAATCAGAATTATACTCTCAAATGTGGTCTTCATTTGTGATACCTTTAAGAAGACCAAACCAAACCAAACTCACTGCCATCATGCCCGCCTCATGGTGAGCCCCTCAGATAGGGTGAAACTGCCCACCTGCCACCTGTCCACTGAGACTCGGACCAGGGATATTTGAGACATAAGTCGGCATTCTGCAGCTGGGGGGGGGGGGGGATTAGCATGGACAAGCACAACAGGCATCTGTCCACTGTGTGGCTCAGGATTAAAACTTGAAGGTCTGGCGAGCTAGAACACATGGTTCAGGGTTCACAGCCTTTCGTCAGTGAAAAGCACTTCTCACAATGTCTGTACAGAGAGGCCTCCTAGCTGTTTACCTTTTAAACAACAAGATAGATGCCGACTTATGTCTCAAATACCCTTTTCTGCTCCTACTTCCCAAAAGCTTTCGAAGCTAAGTTCCCAAGAGAGAAAGGCCCTTCAGGCCTATTCTTTGCTCTGCACCCCAGTTCCCAATCCTGTGGTATCTGGGCAACACTCCTATTTGCCTAGGGGTTGGAAGAGCGGGGGTTGGGGGGGGCGGGGGCGGAAGGCAGATCTCTGGGTGGTGACAAAGGAACCAGAGAATTAGGGGGTGGGGAAAGCCCAAACTTTGGGAACCTGAAAATGATGTGTAAATGCGGACTCTTCTCTCGGTCATGCTCCCTGTCCAGCCCAGCATTCCCTGCCTGCCTGCCTTCCAAAACTAGACCCAGCTGGAAGACACGACCTGCAGGAGCTGGCCCTGGCTGTAATAACATGCATGGTCACTGGCCACCACAACGGTGTACAAACCACCCTATTTTGAAAATTCTTTATGATTATTTTTCTTACCAATAACTAAAAAACTCAATGAAAACCTCACCATTTGAGCTCCACAAGTTCAGTCACAACCCATTTTTTTTCATGCTTAACGATTTTCTCATTAAATGCAGTAATTTCTTACAAATTGCACTAATAAAAGTAAGTCCTGCTGGGTGTCTCCCCCCCTGTTAAGCACTGCCTTCTCACTGATGTGTTAAATTAAAACCCCAGGCACAGGGAGCAGAGTAAATGCAGCGTTTATTGTCAGCATCCCTTCCTTTTGTTTTTATTTGAGTTAGCTTGAGTCCTACTTTGAAGCCATGGGAGGGATGGCAGTGCAGGTCTCTTGGCCTTAGCTCACTCTGGACAAGAATGGGGCGGTGAGCTAATAAGAAATGAGACAAATGGCACCCAGTTAGCCTACTGCCTATAAGCTCATTTTATCTCAGAGAACATGACGATGTGTCTTTTTTTAGTCTGAATGACTAATACTTTTCACCTAAAATAGCTTGGGTCTAAGATCAGAAGAGTTTTGAGGTCAGCTGAACAGTTCTAAAGGCACTTGGTCAATGGGCAGGCTCTGTGGACTTCCATGCTTCTTAATCTTGATTTAAAACTTTCAATTTAACCATTGAAGATGCACTGACCATGTCCTGCAAAGCCTGAAAGTCATAGAGTGATATTTGCAAGGCACGGAGCAGTTAGTTAAAAACCAGCGAACATTCACCCTTGAATACAATTCCCAAACCCAACACCATATTCACTGTCAGTGCATCGATGCTGCCTCATGGGGACCCTGTAGGACAGGGTAGAACTGCCCCCGTGGCTTTCTGAGACTCTAATTCTTTACAGGAGGAGAAAGCTCTCATCTTCTCTCAAGGAGCTCCTGGTGGTTTTGAACTACAGGCCTTGTGTTTAAGAGGCCAAATCGTAACCACTACACCATCAGTCTCCCCCAATTCCGGAAAGAACAGATGGAACCCATCGAAAACAGAGCATGGAGGCACAGGCTTCCCTAAGAGGCCAAATCGTAACCACTACACCATCAGTCTCCCCCAATTCCAGAAAGAACAGATGGACTCCATCGAAAACAGAGAATGGAGGCACAGGCTTCCCTGCAGCAGACACGAAAGGAAGACCTCATCAAATGAGGGAAGGGCCTCTTTGGTTGGATTATGCAATGCTTGCTGTATACGCCAGGCACTATGTGTCAAGAGTGAGGGCAGAGAGTAGGTTGGACTGTGAAAGGGAGTTTTCACAATGTTCTAATATCCCAGAATTCTAAAGTTTGATGAAGCTTATAAAGACAAGAGTGTCACAGGACTGAGAGTCTTACCACCTAAACTTGATCCCAAGGCAGCTGGATGATAGGAGGAATCCGAGTGGAAGGTAAGTGTCTGGCCCTGGAACCATGTGTCAGTCCACTACTGGCTTCACAGAGAAGTGGTGTCATCCGACTAAACGCAGGAAGGAAGCCAAAGGAACCACGTAGCCATAGTAACAATGCAGCCAAGTGGAAACACTCTGAAACCCGAGACCAGTCTGGCAGTGGGATCCAATTAAAAGTTGGTAATTGAATGGACTGTAACCTCACATGTCAGCTGAAGAGACACTGGGAATGACGCGTCAGGCTCCTGACCAGGAAGTGAACCGGGCCCTGTTGAATGTACACTGGCAGTTAGAGTCAGAGGACGGAAGCAGCACACGTGGTCTTTGGATGCCTCCAGAATCGGAGTCTCTCTTGAAAGGAAGTGGCAGCGAAAATGTTAGAACCATCCAGTCCATGCAGTCGACTCTTCTTAAGAACTGTTAATCAAGGATGTCTACCGCCGACAGGGGTCATCCAGGCTGACAGGGTTCATACAGGCTTCTTCCTTATGGATACTTCTTCCTTCTTCCTTTTTACCTCCTCTCTCCTTTCCCGAAAGGTGCCCTGTGGGTGCAGTTGTTAAGTGCTGGGGTGTGAGCCTCATGTACTCCGTTTGATGCTCAGTTTGAAAGCGGCAGCAGCAGCAGCTCCTCGAAAGAAGGGGCTTTCTGCTCCCATAAGCGACTGTGGTCTCAGAAACCTACGGGGGGTCGCCATGAGACAGCCCTGACTCAGGGACAGCGAGTTTTGTTTTGCTTTTTTCCTGGCCTGAAGATGCTCTGATGGCGCAGTGGGTTACGAGTTAGACTGCTAACCACAAGGTCTGTGGTTCACACCCACCAGTGGCTCTACTGGAAAAAGATGGAGATTTTCTGGTAAAAGGAAACAAAGAAGTAAAAAGCAAAGGGCATTTAGAGAGTATAAACCTAGGCATGGATATATGTAAACACATTAATATATGATAATAGGATATAGGTCTATGTACATATATTATAGGTTAAATATTAAGGTACCAGACAAACATGGGCCTTTACTTAAATACTCCCTCAACACAAGAGCTCCTTGTTCCAGTAACCTGGCATTCTGTGATGTTCATATTTGCGACACGATCGCCAAAGACGAAAGGAGTGCACAAGCAAATGTGGGAAAAAAGTTGATGGTGCCCAGTTATCGAAAGACATAGCGTCTGGGGTCTTAAAAGCTTGAAGATAAACAAGCAGCCATTTAGCCGAGAAGCAACAAAGCCCACATGGAAGAAGCACAGCAGCCTGAGTGATCACAATGTGTGATCACGATGTGTCAATGGAATCAGGTCATCAAGCATCAGAAGACCCAAAACAATCACAGTCATGCAAACAAAGAGTCAGAGTGGAGGCCCAAAGCCCATCTGCAGACAACTGGACGTTCCCTCACAGAAGGGTCCCAAGGGCGGGATAAGCCAGCCCGGGTTCAGTGTAGCACCAACGAAACACAAAATTCCTCTAGTTTTTTAATGTTCCCTCCCCCACACTGTCATGACCCCAGTTATAACTTACAAACCCAGCTATACAGGAGTATGTACACTGGTAAAGCTCTCGATACACGTAACCCTAGATAAACAAATCCCTCAGGAACAGTAATGGGAGTAGCGATACCATGAGGGTAGGGGAAAATGGGCAGAGAAAGAAGAGAGGGGAATCAATCACACAATGATCTACTTACAACCCACCCCAAGGGGGATGAACAACAGAACTGTGGGTAAAGGGAGACAGCCTATGGTATAAGATATGAGAATAGGGCTGAGCCCCAGTGGCATAGTGGTTGAGTGCGGGACTGCGGCCCACTGGGACGGAGGTTCAATTCCAGCAGTGGGGCTGGGCTTCCTACTCCCACCGCCCGAGAGCAGTGATGCCCCCCCCCAAAAAAAAGATATGAAAATAATAACGTAAAATTTATCAAGGGTCACTAGGGTGAGAAGGTTGAGGAGGGGAGAAAAAAAAAAGAGCTGATATCAAGAAGTAGAAAGAAAAGGTTTTGAAAATGGCAAAATATGTAAAAATGTGCTTGATACAATTGACCTATTGTAAGACATGTAAGAGCCCCAATAAAATATATACACAAAAGGTGGAGGGACTCTGTTCCCATAAAGACTTTCAGCCTTGGAAACCCATAGAAGCGATCTGAACCTGTTCAATAGTGTTGGAATCGACTTAATGGCAGGAAGTTTCACTTTAGTAGTCTTCTCTGATTTTAGAAAGATGCTTAGCATAAATAGATCAACAGTTTGCTCACTTTTTTTTTTTTTTTTGGATAGGGCTAAGGTTTATGAATTGATTCAAAAAGTCAGAGAGTCAAAGTCCAATATAATTCAGAAAATAAAGTTGTTACTCCCAAGCACAGCTTTGTTCGCATTAACCTACTACTCGCCCACAATCCCCAGAGAACCTCGTGGCGGGCTTCAGTTTGTACCACTGCCAGAGAGCAGCAGCACCAACAGAGCCTGGCAGACCAACGTCCATCAACCCTCAAAGCACAAGCACGTCGTTGAGAGCAGGGTTGGTCTGGAGAGGTGAGAGAGGTTCTTTGAGGAGGGAATTGACAGCACACGGAGAATAGAAGGGTACTGGCAGGAATACAGTTTGGTTTGGGCACGGTGTTTACTGGGGGCCTGTAGGAAGAGGAGCCCGGAGTAACAGAGTAGGGTCGAATGTGCCCTGACTGGAGGGCGGATTTCTTTCACCGCCCTGGGGGTGACGGAGGAGGGCCGACTCATGAACAACTCAGTGCCATGGAGTCAATGCCGATGCCAAACAACACCGTGTGCATCACTACAGGGCCTGCCCGGACGTACGCACACCAGTTCTCAGTCACTGCTATGTCCGGACCCCAAGCTGCCGCCACCGTGTCAACTCGTTTGATGGAGGCTTTTCCTCTTTTTCACTGCCCTCTACTTCTGCAGGAGCTGGTCTCCCGATAGCACGTCCACAGTACAGGAGATGGACGCTTTGCCATGCTTGCCTCTGAGGGGCCTTCTGAATGCCCTTCTCCCCAGATACAGTGACTTATTCTTCTGTCCGTCCATGGTACTTTTAAGATTCTTCACCAGGACCATAATTCAAAGATGTCAATTCTTCATTCGACTTTTCATTCCACTTTCACAGGCATAGGAGGTGACTGAAAATACCGTGATGGGGTCGGGCCAGTACACCTTAGTGTTCAGAGTCATCTTTGCCGTTCAGTATGTTAAAGAGATGTTTTGCAGATTTGCTCAGTGTAACACAGGGTTTCATTTTCTGACTGCTGCTTCCATTGGTGGAGGTTGTAGATCTGAGTAAACGGAGACCTTGACAACTTCATTTTTTTCCCTCCTTTTAGCATGATGTTGCTTGTAGTTCAGCTTCCCATGTCTAGGAGTCACTGTTGACTTCTTTCCCTTGCACCACACATTCAAACCACTCACAAAAACCTGTCCATTCTACTTGCCAACTGTATTGACACTTTATGATGATCTCCCCATCTCTGTCACTGTCTCTCTGTCACACAGATTATTGAAGTATTTGCCCCCCATCTCCTCTTACCCCACGCTTTTGTGATCTGGGTAGAAATTTACAGATCAAATTGACTTCCCAATCAATAACTCATTCAGTTTGCTTTGTGGCATTGATTGTAAGCTCCACAGTGTAAAAACATGCTCCTCGCTTCCATACTCTGTGTACCACTCCCACCCTCTCTCTCTCCTCCACCCTGTCATGCAGGGCAGATGCTGCTCCCTTTAATCTTGACTGGCTGACTGTTCTGAGAAGTACATGTCTCCCTGGTGTTATTGTTAAGATGCTGTTGAAAATCCTTTGAGCTGCTGATCTCCAGGTCAGCAGTTCAAAACCCTCCAGCTAGTCTATGGGGGTGGGGGCGGGGGGGGGGAGGTGAGACAATCTACACCCATAGAGGTTTATAATCTCAGAAACCTTTCAGAGTTGGAATTGGCTTGATGGTAGTGGGTTTTGGTTTCTGTTGTTTCTGTCTTACAGCAATTGTTTCACTAAAAATTAAGCTACAGGGGTGAGTCCTGTTCCAGGCTGGAAGGGTGTCTAAGGGCCACAGTCTGGAATATTTGACCAGTCTGGGTGTCCTTATCATGCTTCCAAGTCTGGTCTTTTATTTACTGCATACACTTGAGTATAAGCCACCCTGATTATCAGCCAAAGTCCCTAATTTTACCACAAAAAACTGCATTAAAAATGTGCTAGAAAACTCAGCTTATACATGAGTATATACAGTATTTATCTACTTTACAATTTTTAGTTGTAGTCCACATTTTTCTCCCACTCTAGCCAAGATCACCTATCGTAATTCCGTTCAGAGGGGTAGGCAGTGGTGGACAGACATTATCTCATCGTTCTGGTCTTGGGGCTATAGAGACTGGGTAACAATTTTATTTCCAGAGCATTCTATGTGTACAGATATTTGTCATGGGTTGGAATTTACTGGTGGTGAGACCCAGAAGGCCTTTCCCTTATCTTCTTTCCTTGTGGTTTTATTCTCTCTGCATCAACATGTTTTTTTATTTCTGTGTACTACTTACCGACTTAAGAAGGGCAATGAGAGGCATCTTTTGGAAATTACTTCATTTCATCTACTGTCCTAATTTTATCCCCATAAATCACTGTACAGACCACTTAAAAGCACAGAAATATAAGGCAGGTGAAATTTACAAACAAAAGATGTTGCCTCTTAACAAATCCCACACACTGGTTATTTCATCATCTACCGTCCTAATTCTGTCCCCATAAACGACTGCACGGAACACTTAAGAGCACAGGAATATATTTTCCCTTAGAAAAATCTCATTTCCTCAGAGACGACGTATGAATGGCCAATAAGCGTATGAAAAACTGGTCATCATTGCTTCTTGGCCTTTTGGCTAAGATCAAGTGTTTAAAAGCTGGCCATCTGGGCTGAGCCCCGGTGGCGTAGTGGTTGTGCGCGGGACTGCGGCCCACTGGGACGGAGGTCCAATTCCAGCAGTGGGGCTGGGCCTCCTACTCCCACCACCGGTGAGCAGTGATGCCTCCCCTGCCCCCCAAAAAAAGCTGGCCATCATCACCACCATTAGTTATTCTTCAGAGCAAGTCCGTCCCCCCAGAGGTACTAAAACATGGCCGGAAGAGACAGGAAGCACAGAGTGAGCTGGGGAAGACACTGGAGTCCGAATGCTGCTGTGAGGGCCAGACAATGGTACAGCCACTTGGGGGAGCAGGGGCGGGGAGGGGGGCCGCTGGATTCCTAGAAAGGTCAGTCTGAGCTTCTCACACAGCCTACAAACGTTCATACATCAGCTGTAAGTGAAGAAGAAGGCGGAAAGAGGAGCTTATACCAAGGGCTCAGGTAGAAAATATTTGGCAAAGAATATGGCAACATGTGTACAAATATGCTTGATACAAATGATGTAGTGAATGCTGTAAGAGCCTCAATAAAATCACTGGGGGGAAAAAACTGGCAATAAAGAAGTGCACTAGGGCTGAGCCCCGGTGGCGTTAGTGGTTGAGTGTGGGACTGCGGCCCATGGGCTTGGTGGTTCAAATCCAGCAGCGGCTCTCAGGAGCAGCGCTGGGTAGCACCCACGACCACCAGAGGGCAGTGATGCCCCCCCCCCAAAAAAAGAAGTGCACTTAATCTTACTTTCAATGCCCCAAGAAAAACAATGCCAGATTCCAAAGGAGTTAAAAAAATTATTTTCACCTGAGAAATGGATCCTGCCTCAGTAATTTAAACAATGAAATAAGCGAAGGGGATTCACTAAGGCTGTGGAGAAATTCCACTTTTTCTTGAAATTTCTGGTGCCCCGCATACAACCTGGGTCTGACAGTTGGATTCCATTACCACTGAAAGGCATAAAAGAATAAGCCACGGGACTTCAACTTTTAATCTAACAAAGGACACTGAAATTGATCTTTAGTCATAACTAATCAAAGTTTTCTCTCTAAAGGTCGCCAAGAAGCTTCAGTAAAGTAAAAGTTTTCTATTTCCAAAGACATCAATGCTGACAATATTCTCAAGCTCTCCTAAAGACTTCTTTTAAAGTCTGCATCTAAGTTCTTTCTCCTTTCTGGCCAAAGACACAGCATACCATATCTTCACATTTTATGTTGACACGGACGGATCTGACAGGATGAGCTGCACCACATCACGCTTGCCACTTCTGTCTGCGTCAGCACATTTCTGCCTTGGGCTTGCAGTTTGAAAGGGAGGACCACAGCACTTGGATTGCATTTCAGTGGGACGCCAAGCTGTTTCCCTGATTACTGACTATTTTAACAAAAGTCTAACAGCCTTTCCTGAAACATCTTAATTGATTAAGAGCTTCTGTTGTTTGCCACAAGCAGTCACTTTAAGTCACTGATTAAAGCAGTTTGCACTTCAGCACAATCTGAAATCAGTTTCCTTTTCCAACCAGCTGGCCTTAAGAAGCAATCCTGAAGAAACAGCCCAATTCAAGGAGAATCAAGTACAATGCCTTGCGTGGCGGTGATGCATCACGTAAGGCCAAGCAGAAAATGGGTAGGAGCTAAACAGACAGACCTAAATTGCCACGAGAAGTACTCAATCCCCCCCAGGCTGCACAAATCACACTCATTAGCATGCACTGAAAGAGTGAACCCTAACAGTAAGTTCTCCTAAGCATTTCCTAAGCCCACTGAAGGAAAGAGTCCTCCTTTATCTACACAGATCTGAAGTGAGAGAGCACTTGCCTTGCAGCACTGATGGGCTAGCTACATGCAGGCTTGAATGGACACTGCCCTTCCATCCCGGTTTTGCTGCCGGGAGAACATTTATGAGTACCAACTTTTCAACCGGGAAAAAACATTCTTCCCATGTGCAACAGGAAAAATACCCTGCAGGTTTGAGGCCAGTCACTTTGCCCCAGTGTCTGAGAAAACAAAGTCTGGAGCTACACTGAGAACTGCGCATTCCGCCCAAGCCGAGGGAGACATGGGTGCTCACAGGCGGTGAACACCCACTATGCTGTCCTTGTCATGCTTCCAGTTCTCTCTCTCACTGGGCAGCTGAATGGATCTAAGTAGAGTCAGAGCCTGGGATTAGAGACGTTCTGATACTAAAAGGGACAGGAATTTTAGAGATTTTCTGAAGTCTTTCAAGGAGAGTTGCTGGAGAGAGAAACCAATATGTGATTCGGCCTGTATGGTGGGTGGGCCCTGGTTTACACAGCATGTCTTTTTCTTTTTGCCTTCTTTCCATCCCAATGATCTCATTCAAATGACGTGGTTAGTGTAATATTCAGGGAAGGCTGTATAGTGCTGTACCAGCTATCACAATTCATTAAGTCATTGAAGAAGCCAAGAGATGCCCTATCTTCCACAAACTGGCAAGCTGCTTGAAATACTCTTGGGTCTCAAATCTACCCACACGGAAGATAAGTAAGATCCAAAAGTCACAGAATCCACAGTTACCATGGGATATAATAGCACATCCCTTTTGAGAGTGTCCTCTATAATACCAAGTGAAATGGTCTGTTTTAGAGTGAGACTTCTTGTCAATGAACCAGCAACTTCTGGGGTCTAACCTCTTAAAGCTAAGCTTCTAGGAAGGAATTGCAGAGAACCAGCTAGTTAATAAAAATAAAATAAAAAACAGATAAGCCTCTGCATCTCTCTCTCACTACTAGATGTTAAGGACTAAGAAAGTTAACAATTGTAACAAACTTTTATAGAGCGAAAGAAGTTTAAAATTTCAAGTCAGTATCTCTAAATTCAATGTCCTTCTTTCAAGGTATTTGAAAGAATTTTTCTTATATTTACCAATTCTGTGTAAAACAAGAGATAAATACCAAATCCTCACATTAATTTTGCTTCTGTGGAAAGATAGGTAACCTAACTCATACTCCAAATCACATCAATTTCACACACACTCACTCACTCTCTCTGAACAATTTTCTTCTACACCCCAACTTTTAAAGGTCTAGGTATAGTACATACTCTAAGGGCATGTCTCATTGCAGAGTATGACACAATCTATGTAATGTACGGATTTCTGTCTAGGATCAATATATTTGTTTGTTTGTTTTGGGTGGTGGGAGTAGGAGGCCCAGCCCCACTGCTGGAATTGAACCTCCGTCCCAGTGGGCTGCAATCCCGCGCACAACCACTACGCCACCGGGGCTCAGCCCTAGGATCAATATTTAATGCAATTGGTTACTAACACAAATGTTAGTGGATGGCATGCATCCAGAGATAACTTGGAAGAATAGTCTGGTGGTTTACTGCAAACCTCTCCGCCACTGACAACCCTATGGAACACAGAGTTCTACAGTGACACACACACACGGGGTTGCCATGGGTCAGAGCAGACTCAATGGGGACTGGTTGGGTGTGGGATTCTTTGAATGTAAGTGAACAATTGAGCAAATAGGATAATGTGATACCACTCATAAACAAAATTGCTGGGTGGGCAGGGGGGTATATTTGGTTTTGATGAATGTTATTGATTTTATTACTAATAGTGCCACATTCTACCTAATAGAAGATTTTGCTGAAGAAATTAACTGTATGAAGTACCTTTCAATGTTGAAAAGATGCTGTTTGGGGAAAGAGTCCTGGCTTGAGAATAGGAGGTGACTCAAAGTGAAGGGAAAGGAAAAGGGCAGAAATGGGATGTCTCAGGACCACAGAAGCATCCTCAACCAATCGAATGTGTATGTGCAAGGTGTCCTGCTGGGTATCATCGAGGTAGTTCCGGTCCATAGGACCCAATGGACAAGAGAACACACACTGCCCAGCCCCACAGCATCGTCTTCACTCTTGCTGCGGGAGCCCACGCTTGCTTCCGTGTCAATCCATTTCATGGAACAGACCCGCTTTTTTGACAAGCCTTAATTTATTAAGCATACTGTACTTCTCCAAGGGTTGGTCCATCCTGACAGCATGTCCAAGACACATGAGATAAAATCTAGGTATGCTTGGTTGTTTTTTCGGGTTTTTTTTGGGGGGGGGAGGGGGGAGAAGGCAATCACTGCCCTCTGGTGGTCATGGGAGCTACCCAGCCTTGCTCCTGGAGAGCCGCTGCTGGATTTGACCCGCCAAGCCCGTAGGCTGCAGTCCTGTACTCAACCACTACGCCACCGGGCCTCAGCCGTATGCTTGCTTTTAAGAAGCATTCTGGCAGTACTTCTTCCAAGACAAATGTGTTCATTCTTCTGGAAGTCTGTGATACTTTTAATATTCTTCATCAATAATACCAAGTGCATCAATTCTTCACGCGTCTTCCTTAGTCGTTGTCCAGTTTTCACATGTATTATGAGGCAACTTAAGTACCACAGCGTTGATTAGACACACCTTAGTCTTCAAAGTGACATCTGTAGGTGTTTTTTCAACATTTTGCTTTGTTTTGTTTTGGGGCCTCAATGCCCTTTGGTGGGAGTAAGGGGCCCAGCCTTGCTCCGAGGGAGCTGCTGCTGGATTTGAACCAAGCCAGTGGGCTGCAGTCCCGCACTCAACCACTACGCCACTGGGGCTTGGCCCTCAACATTTTAAAGAGGCATTTTGCAGTATATTCACTCAGGGCAATACAGATTTTGATTTCTTGACTGCTGCCTTCCATGGGTGTTAGGGATCCAAGTAAAATGAGATTCTTGACAACTTCCATCTTTTTTCCATTTATCATAATGTTGCTTATCAGTCCAGTTTTAAGGATGTTTGTTTTCTTGATACTGAGTAGCAATTCATGTTGCAAGCTGTAGTCTAGATCTTCAGCAGTGCTTTGGGTTCTCTTAGCTTTTAGGAAGCGAGACTATGTCATTCATCTGCTGAGCTTGGATTGCATACCTCTAATCCTGATGCTACATTCTTCTTCATAATGCCCAGCTTCTGAGATTATTTGCTTAGCATGCAGAACAGATAAAAACACAGCAAAAAGATAAACCCTGATGCCTCGCGTACCTGATTTTAAACCATTCAGTATCACATTGATTTGTTCCGATTCCTGCTGCTTGGCCTATGTACAGGTTCTGAGAGACCACATGAAGCGTTCTGGAATTCTCACGACTCACAATGTTATCCATAATTTGTTTAGATTCACTTAGTTACGTATCTTTGCATAGTCAATGAAGCACAGGTAAACAATTATTTGGTATCTCTACTTTCAGCCAAGGCACATTTGACTCTGGTAATGATATCCCTTATTGCATTTCCTCTTCTGAATCAGCTTGAATTTCTGGCAATTCCCTGTCAGTGTACCTCTGTAATCATTTAATTATCTTTGGCAAAAATTTCCTTTTTTGTGATACTTATATTGTCCGACAATTTCCTCATTCTGTTGGGATCTCTTTTGCTTGCAATGACACGGTATGTGGATCGCTTTCAGTGAGTGCGTCAGGTAGCCCTTTTCCAAAAATTTTGGCACGAATACTTCCAGCCATGCAATCATTTGTTGAAACATAAAAATTACATCTCGGAAATATCTTAAAAATAAATCCAAGGGAAGATTTCAAGGAGCTGCTTAAGAAGACACAGTATTATAATGAAATGTACTAAGACCTGGAGTTAGAAAACTGAAAAGGAAAAACACACTCCATGTTTCTCAGGATATAATTATCCAAGAAAAAATAGAAGCCTTGCATTTCATTATTAAAGGACCGTAAGGGCAAAATATTGACAGGCACAGGAATTATCAAAGAAATGTAGAAAGAATACGCAGAATCACTGCAGCAAAAATAATTGGTCAACATTCAGCCTTCTCAGGAGTTAGCAGATGATCAAGAGCTGATGGTATTAAAGGAAGAAGTCCAAGTTGCCCTGAAGGCATGAGCCAAAAGCAAGTTCCCAGGAACAGACGGCATAGCAACTGAAGCGTTTCAGAGAACAGATACAATCGTGCACATTACTGCACAAAAGAATGATTTTAAAGATAAGTTATTTGGGGGACTCATATCACTTCTACTTAAGAATGTCTTCTTTTGCTGGCTTGTCTGTTTACTACTTAACCTGTCGTGCTCATGAACGGAAGCATCCTCGCCGTGTCATTACTCAGGTTATCTAATAGAGAACCCACAATTTAAGTGGGAAAAGTGGGTTATAAACAAGGAATCACCACGTGTTGTGAACATTTGTAATCTGTTCCTTTATCTGTCTTCACCGAGCTATCCTTGTTGGCTCTTATGGCTCTTGAAGGACTCATTTTTTTTGACATTCCAGGTAATTTGTAAGCACCTTACATGATGTCTCCTTCTCAGTGAGGGCCTGTAAACTCAGGCACATCTCAATCATGCAAGCAGTCTTTGGAGGATTGAGGTAATAGGGCTTTCCCTTCTCCTCCACATGACTGCTCATCTTTTGACCACTGTCGTTTCTTCCTAAGTAAAAGCTGCAAAGGGGCAGGGAGCTGGAAATTCAAAGTGTTCTTCCTTAGTAGTTCTGATTAATCTCCTTCTGGGAAGAGGGTTAGTGACTGTGATAATGTACATAGGGAGAAAAATATCCCGTTTTCATAATTTACGGGTGGTGATTATATACACAGCAGGGCTAAGAATTTGTCCCAATGTAAAACTGCAGTGCTTGGTGGGCAGGGAGGGTGTAGAAAGGGGACTGGGAAAGTGGGCATCTGGGAGAGAATCAGAGTCATGGCTGAAGCATGGGCTGTCACAAAGGACATGGTGTTCCCGGGGTGGGGACGGTTGGTTTGCTTCCTCTATGCCAAGATGATGTGACAACAAACATCCCACGGGAAGCAGGTAAAACAGAAAATCTGTAGTTGCCAAATACAGACTGCCAAGAGGCAGGGCCACCACACTCTCAGCACGACTGGGCTCCCAAACGCAGAGAGAGAGTACTGAGGCCCATACTTGAGCTTGTAACAATCGGTGAGAGGGCCAAGTTCTACCCCATGGCCAAACAATCTGACCAATCATCTAATGGCGACCACACTTTTATAGAACCAAAGTATACATAATAAACAGAAGTCTCTAGGAGGGAGAAGTGTAAAGCACCTTAGAACCTTTGGGCTCCCAAAGGAAGGGAGTGTTGAGTCAGCCAGTCTTGGTAAGAGAGTGCCTGAACAGAAACCCCGGCAAAGGCAGAGAAAGCAAGGAGGAAACAAAATTCCAGGAGCCTTGAGAAAGAAAGGACGTGTAAAGAAAGCCAAGTCGGGACCAGAGTCCAGTTGCTGACAGGTTGCAGTCTTATCTTCCCACAGCTCCAGGGAAGGCTGGGTGAGGTCACCGGAAAACCTGGCATCCTACTGTCACAACACCGGTGCCATGCCTCACAGTCATGCTCAAAGTACTATTGGTTGCCAGAAGAGCCTTGCTATCATGCAGAGTGCATTGGAAAGTAGATTATTACAGATGCAATTAAGTTGACATTTTATACCTTATAAATGTGTCCTGATTTTTAATATTCTCAGCTTTCTTTTCTACTGGAAGTTTTTCTCTGTAATACTTTGCTTTTGTTCTTGGCTTTCCTTTCAAAATATTTTTCTCTACATGAAATCCAAAATTGCTAAGTCTGTAGAGACAGTAATGATAACAGTGCACAGAACAAACTTGATTGTGATTTTGCACCACTCTTCTTAATATGACTCAACTATTGAACTGCATAATCTGTGAATTATATGCCAATAAAACTGTTCATTCGAAAAACAAAATCAGAACCCATTTCCTAAGAAAAGAGAGTAGTACTTTCAACTCGAGTATATTAATCGTAGGCACAGTGCTTCAAGATTCAAAGAAGAAAAACACTAGGAACCAGGAGAAACAACTTGGCTAAGGGGGAAAACCCACTACCTGTAAAAGATCCAGATTTGGATCCTTATTATTTGGGGACAACTCGATCCCTTCTAGTTCAGTTAGACCAGCTCAAAAACGGAAATCACAATACCTGCTGTAACCTGCCATGAGGATTTCCTTTTCCTTGATATTGTCACACAAGGCATTATCTGGGAGGAACATGTTTTCCAAAGATGCAAGCAAATTCTCAGGAATTTTCTCATGGTCTCTTTACACGCTGGTCTCTTGTGTCCATGGCTGAATCTCAGTTCTTCCCAGAGTTAATCCAGGTCCTAAAGTCTGTCTCTTTGCCAGCTTCCCCACCCACACTCTAGGTAGACAATTCCAATATTTTACAAACACCAGCTATTTCCAGGTCACAAGTGGGTAAAGTGAAGCAGAAGACTGGGCCCCTCTGTAAATCCATTTGCTTCTCCTCCCGCCCACCTCTTCTCCTTATCCTTGCCTCTCTGAATTAGCTCCACCTCTTCTACTTCAATCAGGCCCCGTAGCTCCCCTCGTGCAAGCAAACACTCAGCTCCAGCCCAGGCATGTTCCAAAGCATTTCCCCAATGAAAACAACTCTCTCCTTCAGAACATACTGGCATCCTCTGTGATGCTCTGCACAGCCTCGTGACTTTGCCGGACGCCTAATTGGACGCGTAATTGTGCCAAAAGCTACACAAAGTGCACACAATTGTGAGGTTTGAGCCTACCTAGTGCTGCAGCCACTGTATCAACTGTCTCTTTGAAGGGCCTCCTCTCTGGTTGGCCCTCTACTGTATCAAGTGTGATGTCCTTTCCCAGGGACTGCTCTCTGTTGATAACAAGTCCAAAGTATGTGAGGCAAAACTCAGCAGCATTCTGGTGTCCTTCCAAGATGGATTTGTTTGTTGATAACATGGTTGGCACTAACTATTCTTAACCTGGTCCCTGCAGAGACCCTGCCTACACCACTCACCAAGACACCAATCACTTGCAAAGGGAAGACCTTGAACTGACTGAGGTCACCGACAACGTACTCTAAAAAGAGCTAAGAAAGCCTCAAGCTGCCTTTGAGAACACAGGAATCACCTGAGATAACAGAATCCATTCATTTGTCACCATAGTGTCTCTGCCCTGTCCCAAACAGTCACCACATACAGTCAAACAGGTGCAATGCAGTGAAAGAGAAACACTCCTCAGACCACCCACAGCATGCGAGAAACACAGGGAAACAAGACTTCTGGAAAGCTGTCAATGTTCGCTGCAGGTGATTTGTCTCCTACGTAGACACCGTCTTATTTGGCACTGAACCACATCAAAGCTTTTCTCCTTTCTGGCAGTGCTTCAACACAGCAAAACTCTCTCCATGCCCCGCCCCACCAATATACATGAATTTCAAAAAGGTGTGAGAAACTTTCATTTTTTCCACGAACTTTACAAAGTACCTATGCATACTCCACCTAAAGAATGCACGTTACCGTAAGGTCTCAGCTGGTCTTCAGGACAATGCTGGTGGGCAAGGACTTGGCCTGGCAGGTGCTCTCTGAAGCCAACAGCTCAGTAGACCCCAGACATCCTGCCAGGATTCTCAAGCGAGGTGCTGGGCACTACACAGGATTAAGCTACAAAGCTGCTGTATCTCCATGCAGTTAAGTGTCATTTTCTCTCCAGAAATTGCCAAGAGGTTAGAATTGTGGTTCTCAACCTTTCTAATTCCACCACCATGTTGTGGTTACCCCTCCCCACCCCAATCATAATTTTTTTTTCATAAAATTTTTCTCATTGCTACTTCATAACTGTCATTTTGCTACTGTTATGAATCGGGTGACCCTTGTGAAAGTGTCATTGCCCCCTCAAAGACAAGGGTCCTCAAACTTTTTAAACAAGGGGCCAGTTCACTGTCCCTCAGACCACTGGAGGGCTGGACTACAGTTAAAAAACAAAAACAAACTGTGAACAAATTCACTGTGGGACCAGGATAAGTTGGCTGCTAAGCAGGTCAGCAGTGGCGACAAAAACACCCGGTGGGCCGGACAGATGTCCTCGGTGGGCCGCATGTGGTCCGGTGACTGTAGTTTGAGGACCCCTGCTCAAAGTGGTTGAGACCTGCAGGTTGAGAACCGCTGGGTTAGAAGACCAAGTTCTGTGCACAGAGGCACATGACCAAGTCTTGTCAAGAAGGCAGCTCATGGACCGGCCTGTGGGCAGCAATAAGGAACACAGAACTGCAACACACGCACACGCACACCCGCACCAGCAGGGTTTGCTGGCTGCCGGGCACCACTCATCAGAGGGGTATGAACAGGAAAGAGACGGTGAACAGGTGAGCAAATGTTGGTCCCAGACCCTCTGTCCGTCCTGGAAGCTGTGTTGATGGCAGGCCAAGACTGAAGAGAGCTCTCGAAGAGATCCCACGAGAACAATGTCAGAAGGTAGTCAATTGCAGAAGAATATCTTAGACAACAGCAAGGTCTTTCTGCGGCTACTAAGAATGAGACTCAAGTTCTTTGGGTAGAAATTAGATGTACACACCTATCTCTGAGATGAGAAATATCTTACCCCAAAATATTTATTCCACGTTCACTCAGAAGATCTTGAAGACACTCAATGATGTGGCACTCTGAGCCACGAGGTTCTGGCCTGCAGTCTGCACAGGAGGGAAACCCATAAACCAGCTCTGTGTGGGGCACCCTGTGCTGCTTCTTGTCTTGCTCTTCCCGGAGTGGTCACCACAAAGGGGCCCTAACCTAGACTTTAAATCCATTAAGACTTCTTGGGTAAAGGGAGAGATCCGACAGTGTAAGATATGACAAAATAATAATAATTTATAAATTATTAAAGATTCGTGAGAGAGGGGGAGGGAGGATAGGGTAAAAATGAGGAGCTGATACCAAGGGTTTAAGTGGATTGCAAATGTTTTGAGAATGATGAGGGAAACAAATGTACAAATGTGCTTGGTGTACGCTGGGTGTATGTATGGGTTGTGTGAGTTGTATGAGTTCCTAATAAAATGGTTTCAAAAAAAAAAAAAAAAAGACTTCTTAAAATACCTTCTTAGATGCAGAGCAAATGTTGAAGTCACTCACCTTCCCCAAAGCTGGCATCCTTCTGCCTCACTAGGACCCGGAAGTTTTCAGCAGGATTCACACTTCCCACCTAGAACACATCCAGACACCAAACCTGCAGATGCCGCCTGTGGTAGCACCCGATGCAACCAAGAGACTTGATGGAGTCAGTGTGCCGCTGCCCACAAAGGGAAAGGTACCAGTTCCACTTACGGGGCTTGGTTAACAAGCTAGCAGAC
The DNA here is from genome assembly GCA_004026705.1 of Nesogale talazaci. Classification (NCBI taxonomy): domain Eukaryota; kingdom Metazoa; phylum Chordata; class Mammalia; order Afrosoricida; family Tenrecidae; genus Nesogale; species Nesogale talazaci. The sequence continues at coordinate 147,663 of PVJH01000888.1, forward strand.
GGGAAAACACAGGACAGAATTTCCAATTCTCATGAACTCGATCTGGTCAAGTCAGGGAGGTGGATAAACCCCTGAAACTACTGCCCCAAGATCATCTTTACGCCTTACTTGAACCAAAAACACGCCCTAAGCCATCTGAGGTGGTGGTGGGGGTGGTGAGCAGGGTTACCAAAGTCAAACAATGTCATCAGCATCACCAATGGCAACAGAGAAATGGTCAAATTGGTATGTGCTTGGCTGTGTATAGTCTGCACAGCAACAACAAAGCTAAGTCAAATTACGATAAAAGCAAAGTTCAGTGGACTCTGCCCTTCGTAGTTGCCACATGCACCGACCTTTTCCTTTACATAGGCTGACTGCTTCCACCCGGGTCAGAAGCCAGCCTGAACCCAGTCTGCAGAAGTGGACATACCTAGTTGCAGGTATGTTAAGCCAAACAGCTTTTCTAACAGACCTTTTTGATATTTTTTGTAGCATTTTGTGTGGCTTTTGATATTCTGTAGCAAGGTTTTTTGACTTACATGTATATATACATATGTGTCATGTTGGCATGCTATTATATTCATAATAATATAGCTAGTTCACTGGCCATAATTTTGTAGCAAGAGAAAGGGCTGGGATGAGCCTGAGTATCTTCTACAGAACGGACCCAAGAGTCGGCTTTTTTTTGGGGTGGGAGAGACAATCTTAAGGGCTAACAGAAACGGAAGCCCTCTCACCTTGTCAACAGCTGATGCTCACGGGCCATGCCCACTTACCCTGGTGACGTGGCCCTCAGCCAGACTGGAAATACTGAATTGGACATCCCCTTTCTCAGTATTACATATCTTCGAAGCAGGTCCTTCTTCACGGCTGGGGGTGGAAAAAAAAGGGATCTTTTCTTTCTCCCTTCCTTCTAAAGCAGTGGTTCTCAACCTTCCTAATGCCTTGGTCCTTTAATACAGCTCCTCATTTGTGGTGATTCTCCACCACTCCCCCCCCCCACCCCAACCATAAAGTTATTTTCATTGTTACTTTGTAACTGCAATTTTGCTACTACTATGAATCAGGCGACCCCTGTGAAAGGGTTGTTTGATCCCCAAAGGGGTTGCGACCCACAGGTTGAGAACAGCTGTTCCAAAACAAGCAGACCCAAACCCAGATTTGCTGCTGTGGAGCATCTACTCATCTTTCCCAAGCATCACAGGGAAGCTGTCACACGGAGGCCTTCTACAAAACAGCCCGCCTCCCGTCCCCAGCAACAACGCTGCGGGGAGCTGCCTGCCTGGCACAGCTGGGCTTGGCTTTGCAGCGGGACAGAAACCAGAACCAGCAGGCACATCACAAAGCCCTCTTCAAAAGATAAACTGGCAAGCACAGGTAATGGAAACAACATTGAAATAAGAGATCCGTTTGTCCTTCAGATAGCATTTGCTAGTTCCCGTCTCAGAATTGATAGCTATTAGTTCTCTGTGTACATGGAAGACCTTAGTGACTAAGAACCCATTTCCTCCATACTGAATGCAACAGCTTAATAGGTTTCTGCCTTCAGCTGTCAAATCTTAGTAGCCCATCCTTAATTAAAGGTACAAGATCTTGTGCTCAGAGACATTTGAACGCTTTCAAGACCTGAAACATACAGTACCCACCCACATTTTCTACCTCTGAGGTTTAGTGAGAAGTGGCTAGCCCACTTTTAGTGTGTTGCCCTTTAGTGAGGGCCTGTAAACCATGTGAACATGAAGACCCCAGCCACCAGAGACCCCTGGGGATATGGGTCCCACTAACTATATCAAAACTCCATTAACTCAAAAAAAAATTTTTTTTTTCATTCATCTCATTTGTCTTCTATTACTGAAAACTTGATTTCGGCAACAGCAAAATTCAAAGCAGAAAATAAATGGTTTTTAAAAGGTTGAACTCCTTAAAAATACATTCAAAGGAAAACGAAAATGTTCTTATGTAAACCTAATCTGTTTGGAGCAGTATGCTAGTAGAGTCCAACAGCATCTTTGTGCTAGGGGGAGCATAACGTCAAGAAAGTGCATCCAACATCTTAGGTGATCAAATGAGGAAATGTTGGTCCAAGGAGAGTTAAAGTCAGAGGTCAAGCTAATTGCTAAGAAGATACTCAAAGGCAAAGACTGCTCAAAATAGCCCTTACACTCCTGAACATAAAGATTATAGATATTTCTCCAAGAGAAATAATAATCTGAGGGAAAGGCAATCATCAAGAAATGACTAAATGATTAAATTAATAACTAAGATGCATGTAGTATATCCATTTGTTTAACCTCAATCTTTTCTAACAAGAGATTTGAAGAGGTCATCCTGAAAATTAAGCAATGAGAAATAGAGCTTAAACTGGTTCACAGTAAAGAATCACTTCTTACAACTGAACGAAAGGACTAGTCACTGGACCGTACATAAATAAAGGATTCCCATTTCTACTCAATATCTCCCCATTTCCCACTTGCTTCCGCTTACCCCCACCCTTTGAGAAGCAGAGAAGCAAGCAGAAGACAGAAGGGTGGGGACTAAGAGAGACTGAAAGGGGTTGAGCCACCCAGAGTCGTTTCCTTGCAAGTAGAATAAAAAATGAACACACAAAGCCCTGGTGGAAAAAATGGAGGAAGACACTCTTACTCAAGGAAGCAGAACTGTCCATTCAAACGAATTCATTTTAGAAAACAGATAAAGGCTATCATCATTTATTCTCAAGAGGCACAATACAGCAGGGTATTGCTGAAACAGACAATAGAACCTTAGAGAAGTTATTATCGCCTCTAAGCTTTGGTTTTCTCAGGAAAATGCTAAGATGCAAAGTACTCTCCAGACAGCAACTATTTCACTATTCTCTTGGTGAAAAGACATAAAGTGGTGTTAGGGAGCACTGCTACATGCACAGCACTGTGCTAAGATGCCAAAAGAGTTAATGGATGAAGCACAAGAATAATTTCTTAAAACTTAAAAATGGGATACTATTGAACAAAGAGTAGGGAGGTACACACAACAATTCTCCAGCACCGGGTTACAGGGGCAGTGAGTTATGTGGCTCCTCTCACCAAAGCCTGACTCCCGCCTAACTACCTTCTCCTGCATGGATCTGGTTAAGAAAGCAGGGGAAGTGAGTGGTAAGATTCACCCATGAGTAATTTCGAACAGGATTCCCTGCAATGCCACCCTGCTGTGTGTAAAATGAACTCTCTGAGACATAGGAGGGGCAAATCTTATTATCAGCAAGATTCAGGAGAGAAATTCGTCTCTGGCCCTGAGATCCCTGTGCAGCGAATCTCCTGGATCCAGAAGACAGCTATGCCACTGAGGAGGAGCAGCAAAACCAGGAGTGCGAGTGTGGAACAGAGGATAGACTTCTCAACCCAGGGGCATGTGCAGCTGAGTGCTTTGTGCAGCAGACTGGCATGTGCATTGGGGTGCCTCTGGGTACTTAACTGGGGAAGCTGGACTTGCTGACACACAGAAAGGGAGCTGAGTACCTTTGGCCTGAGGCTTACTGAAGTGGGGGGGTCCTCTGGACATTTAACTCAGGGAGCTGGGTATGCTGACACACAGACCTTAAGCTGAAAGCCTTCAGGTTGAGGCTGACTGTAGAGTGAGATGGCCTTTGGGGCACCTATTAGGAGACCTGAAAGAATTTTGTAACATGTCCCAACAAACAAAGTCAACTCAACCCTCAGCCTCTGTCCCTGGTCTTACAACTTGCAAATATCCTTAATAAAATACTTAATCATGGATTGTCTGTGAGTTCTGGATAGCCACTGCAACGGATCTGAGAAATGAGAGAGGTAAAATAGAGAACGCTAATTAAGGCGACACAAGGACAGAGTCTGACCTTATGAGAAAGGGAATGAACAGATGCTGACGCAAGGATATTTTAATCAAGGGTTCACCAATGGCTTCAAGGATTGTTGAGTCATCTAAAATTATTTACAAAACTTGGTAGCATGTAAGGGTATTTTTTGTGGGGAAAGGGCTTGTAGTTTTTAATCATATTATCAAGAGTCCATTACAAAAAAAAAATGAACTACTGCATTAAAGAACTTTAAGCAAGGGAATGATGCAATTAGATGTTTTTAAAAATCACTCAGCTTAAAAAAAAAATCAACTCAGCTAACTGAATCGCAGACTAGATTACAGTGGGGTAAGACTGGAGTAGAGAGAAATCAGTCATGCTAAACCCAGGCTTACTGCTGTCGAGTTAACTATAGCGCTTCCAAGACTGTGCATCTTTAGAGAACAGACAAGCTCCTCTTTCTCCCTGAGGGTTTGAGAAGTTCAAACTGGTGACCTTGAGGTGAGCCGTCCCATGCCTGCCCCCAGCACCACCAGGGCTCCTTCCCTCAGTACAGCAGGCTAAAATGAGAAGGCAATGAGAGAAGGTATTAGCAGGAAGTTTCTGATTCTGACCATGTGCCAACCGCTGGGCGAACTATCTCGATTAACCCCACAGCCACCCTGAGCTGTGCTTCTGGAACCCCCTCAAGGGCCTGGGCCCGTGTGTAAAGCATGCAATTCGTGAGCGTTTAACCTCAATCCACTCTTCGGCACAGCTTCCACAGAGGCGGCCATTCGCTATTCCACTTGACAATGGCAACAGGTATGGAGGGCCAGTGCTTGGGTTCAGATCTAGACCTCTCTGACCTCAAACCACTGCCATGCGCCACTACACTAACCTGAAGTCAGATAGGTGCGCCTGAGGTCAAGGTAATGCAGTCGGTGATGTGGGAAGTCAAAAGGGAGCGCCTCCAGGAGGCCATCCCCTGAGACAAAGTCTATGGCGTAAGAGAATCAGAGAGGCACATGAAAGGAGAGAGGAGGCCATGAAGTCACTGCTGGACATACTGAATCCAGGACCTTGCACAGCTGAACTACATATCAACCCTGGTGGCGCAGTGGGTTAGTTAGTTGTTGGTCTGCTAGCCCACAAGGTCAGCAGTTCAAACTCAGTGGCCACTCTGTAATAGAAATACAAGGCTGTCTATAAAGAGTAGTAGTTCTCAACTTTCCTACTGCCGTAACCCTAAAATACAGTTCCTCATGTTGTGGGGATGCCTCCTCGCCCAACCACAAAGTTATTTCATGGCTACTTCATCACCATAATTTTGCTACTGTTATGAACTGGGTGACCCTGTGAAAGGGCTGTTCAACCACAAAGGAGTCACAATCCACAGGTTGAGAACCACTGGTCTAGGAAAATTTGCAATGGGTTACTGTGAGTCAGAATCAATTTATTATCAGGGGGTATGTGGAATAACAACCGGAAGTCTAGAGAAATGCAGTGTTAGGAGAATAAAGCCTACTGGCCAAGTAGGTGAGCTTGGGAGTCAGACTACCAGCATTCAGGCCCTTACTCCAACTGCGATCTGGAGCAAGTTTCTAGCCTCTCTGTAAGCCACTGTCTCCTCGACTTTAAGGCTGGGCTCATAAAGCAACCAACCTCACAGAAGAATCTAAACAGGTAGAGCACTCAGCCTTACACCTGTGCTAAACAGCCGCTAGCTCTCTCCTGAGTCTAAGTCCCTGAGAAGATCAACCTGTAAAGTGTGTGTGTGTGTGGGGGTGGGGGGGGGGGGGAGACAAGGAGCTCCAGGGGAATCTGACAGCTCTCTAGCTGTCAAAGACTGAGGGAACCCAACCCAAAGAAGGTGAAGTTAAGGAAGATAAACTTTATGAAGGAGAAAGTCATTGACAATGTCAAGCGCTACAAGACGTCAAGGAGGAAAAAGACTGCAAATGGAAGTGGATCTAGCAATGAGTGTCCTTTGGAAGATGGATTTCAGGAAAGGGTGGGGGTGGGGGTGGCAGAGTCCTGATGGGATAGTTGCTGAGAAAGAGAGCAGGCAGCAAATTAATCTTTCACTAAGCCTGGTCTCTGGGCAAGAAAGAAACCCACAGCTGCCAACAAGTCAATTCTGTGCTCCACTAGGTTTCCCCCAGTTGACTTCAGGCCGTGGATCACCAGGGCTTCCTTCCAGTCCAAAGTTTGGACTCCGGCTTCCAACCTTTCCTGAGCGACTGACCAAAGTAATCGTTTTCCCGCTGAAAGGCAGGTAGCAATTACAGGGAAGAAGTGGATTAGATCATTTTATTTTGTTCTAGAGGAAAGAACTAAAATAAGCAAAGGATCTGGTAGAGGAGGAGAAGCTAAAAATCCAGAAAAAGGAAGACATTCTTAATGGTCTAAGTTAGCAGAGAAGACAGGGTGGTGGTCAAGTGAGAGGATTAACTGTGGTCAGGATGAACCACTCTTCTCTGAGCAGAAAAGACAAACACTGGCAGACAGGAAGTCAAATACAATTTCAGATACAATGAGCTAGAGGATTATGGGAACTCCACTTGGTGCAACCTGTGGGTTGTGACCCCTTTGGGGGGGGAAGGGTAGAATGACCCTTTCACAGGGGTCGCCAAATATATCCTGCATATCAGATATATTTACATTACAATTCATAACAAATAGCAAACTTATAGTGATGAAGTAACAATGAAAATAATTTACAGTTGGAGGGGTCGCCTAAATATGAGGAACTATACTAAAGGGTGGAGGCATGAGGAAGGTTGAGAACCAGTGGTTTCTATTCTGTGAAATCATCACCACTATCATCCTCACACATGTGACAGAGGCATGACCGCTACCAGGTGCGCTCAGGTTGTTTCCGGCTCCTCCTGAGCCGATGCTCAGTCGGGCCCCCGCTTCACCACGGTTATGTAGGAGCCTCTGCTGCGGCCACGTGTCACTCCATTGTGGGGGGTCTCTCTCTGTAAGGGGCCTCTCCTCTACCAAGCATGTCCTCGTCCAGCGACTGGTCCCTCTGCACCACCTGCCGGGAACATCTGAGGCTCTCTACTCAGGGACCCTGCATGGTCACTATGTGCTCAGCTCTAAAGAACAAGGAGCGGAACGCAACGCTCACTCGCCCCTCCACACAACTCGGTCGGGCAGATTCTTTTATTGGCCCAGGAGGGAAACCAGGCTTAAAAGAAGACGAGCCAATTGTGCCTAGAGTCACACTGGCAAAGGGGGACCAAGTCACTGTCTGAGGCTGAAACCCAGAGTCTTACACATTTGTCAGGTGGAGCTGCCAGCCAAGAGGGAGGGAGGAGGGCTTTTGGGGGCGTGAAAAGAGGAGAACACTTTACAATTGCTGCACAGAGACAGAAAGATACTGAGGTCACAGTCTTAAGCCAACTGCAAAGTCGGATTGGACGAAGATATTCTAATTATCCAACAAGTTCACTATCCATGAGATGACATTTTCATATCAGAGTTGTAAATCAACAAGGGAAAGGAAAAGATCATTAAAAAGAAGGACAAAGAGAAAGAGCTAAATGGCAGAAGAAATGTGATCTTCAATGTACAGCAGGCTAAAATTAATGGAAGAATGATGAAATGAAAGAGCCGAAGGTTCCGAAGGGTGGACCCACAAGTGGAAATCTTATAATGAAAAGTGCAAAGACCAGGAGCTAAGAAACCAAAGGAGAAGAACCCTCTGCATTTCTCAAGTTATAAAGAACAGGAAAAAGAGGGGGGAAAGTAAGTCTGAAGTTGTAATATTGAGAATTTCTATTACCAAAATACTAAATGCAGAAAGCATCAAAAGAAGATAGACTACAGAGTAAATGCACTAAAAAATATTGGTCAGTTTTCACCCACTTCAAAAGGTAATACGTGATCAAGAACCAATGGGACTGAAGGAAGAAATTCAAGCTGCACTAAACACCCAAACCCAAACTCACTGCCCTGGAGTCGATGCAGACTCACAGTGACCGCTAAGTCAGGGCAGACCCGCCCTGTGAGCTGACAGTATACTCTTTACAGAAGGGAGTAGAAAGCCCTATCTTTCTCCCACAGAGCAGCCGGTGGGCTCAAACTGCTGACCTTGCAGTAGCAGTCCAATTCATGGCCACTACACCACCCGGGATCCAGAACAGCCACCAGGAACTGGCGCTGTGGCTTCCCGAGAGTGAGGGGTAGGGCTGGAGCAACTGCCTTCTTTTGGACTTTTTTCACTAGCTAATTTGCATTTTAAGGAACTGGCCCGTTTCCTTCTCCAAACACCAGCAGGTCATCCAGATCATGTACTAGAGGGAGGACAGCCACACGACTGTGCGGAGCCTGGAGACAGATGGAAGGCTGGCGTGGGAATGGGAGGGCGCAGCATTCCACGGACCCTTCTAAGTCCAGGGACACTCTGGTGAGCAGCAGGAAAGCTCTCCTTCGTAGAAGGTACAAAAGCCCCACCAGACCCACTGTCATCAAGGCGCTCCGGCTCCCGGCAACCCTGACAGCCCCGCCTGAGCTCCTGGAAGAACAAAAGCCCCACCAGACCCACTGTCATCAAGGCGCTCCGGCTCCCGGCAACCCTGACAGCCCCGCCTGAGCTCCTGGAAGAACGGGGCGGACTGAAGAAAAGCACGCTCTTCAGGACGTGATCAGGAAGGGAGGCTACAGACTTCATCCATCTCACGGACGGTCTGACAAAGCGTAGCGTCTTCACCTCCAGAACGAGGCTGAAAATGAATGGCTGTTTACTAAACATAGACAAGAATCCACTCAATCAATGCTTACAGAAACTGATGACGGTTTCTGGAAATTACTCGGTATTCCTATGCTGAGGTACTCAGAAAAAATCAGATATACCTTGTCAATAAAGCTGAAGGAAGGAAAGGAAAGAAAAGCAACCCTGGTCTAAGACCAGATCTCAAACTAAAACCCCAAAAACTAAACAAATTTTTTATTTGGGTGGATAAAAAGTCACCAATAACCCTTTGACCTAAACCTGTATCATCAAGAACACGTGTGGAGTGTCTTGCTTAATTTTTAAAGGGAATTAGTAGAGATTCTAAATAGAATCTGAAGAGACGGATTAAGAAAAAAACAAACATCTCACTAATGATAACTAATGGTACAATCAAGGACAACACCAACATACTAACCGAATAGCTAAAGGCAGCTCGGAGTTTTCACTCTTTCTCCTCCTTTTCCTCTACAACCTCAGAGATTTTTTCTGGATATCTGTCTCCCACCATGAGAGGAATAATGAGGAAATCCTTAGACCAGAGGTTCCCAACCTTCCTATTGCCAAAATCCTTTAATACAGTTCCTCATGCTGTGGTGATGCCCCAACCATAAAATTATTTTCATTGCTACTTCATAACTGCAATTTTGCTACTGTTATGAATCAGACAACCCCTGTGAAAGGGTCGTTGGACCCCCAAAAAGGAGAAGTGCTGTCTTAAGACCTCATTCTCCATTCCCATTCTCAAAAAAGGGTAAAATTAAGCCCCAGATTTTGAAAAGCTTTACTTTAGGTGTCCCTACTCACCAGGAATTTGATGCTGATCAAAATGTCAACAGGTCAGGAGGAATGGCGAGGTTGGAGTATGATGAAGAGAGTCTAAGACCTCATTCTCCATTCCCATTCTCAAAAAAGGGTAAAATTAAGCCCCAGATTTTGAAAAGCTTTACTTTAGGTGTCCCTACTCACCAGGAATTTGATGCTGATCAAAATGTCAACAGGTCAGGAGGAATGGCGAGGTTGGAGTATGATGAAGAGAGAGGGAGTTGCAGGGAGATGGGCAGGGATCTCTAAGACACCAGGAGCCAGTATTTTTAGCAGAAGGGTCAAACAAAAAGGGCTTTTATCCTTGAACCTTACAGTCTCCAAACCCCTAGATTCAAGCACAACTGGACGGAGCACTTACTTGTCTTGAAAAATGTCCTGAGCAGTTACTTGATCCTTTTGCTTGGTGGTTTCAGTCAGAGGGAAGAGAGTCTTTATTTTCGAGAGGGGCGCCTGGCAGTGAGCTGTCACCTCGGTGGGGGGTTCCAGCATACTCAAAATATGGGGCTGAATGGGGGGCAGGGGCTCCTGAGGATGCAGACCGCGGTGCAGCAGGCACTGTGGGGAAAGGTTGGAGAGGGCGTCAAACACAGGCCCAGAATTCACCATGACTTCATTATACGGCTTCTGAGCAGGGACTCTCCATCTTCAGTTTGGGAGTTTCCCATACGCCATGGAAAAGACAGGAAGAAGGGCTCTGGGACCTGCTTTGTTAGTACGCACTGCCAAAGTCTAAAATTCACCTCTTATCATTCCGATCATGGCACAAGTATTCCTTGCTCAGAGAGGTTTTTCTGAACACTTGCTCTGCAGTGATGCAGTCCTCCATCTACCTCCCAGCCTGCAAGCACTACCCTTTCTCTTGCTTTATCTTCTTAACAACACTCATTGCTATGTAAATTTTATCTTACCAGGTTCTTTCATTTACTGTTTAACCTGACCCCTTGAAAGTTGAGAGCTGATCTGCCATGCTTATGTCTGAATGCCAAGCACTGCAGAGTGTGTCTGGTCAAGGCACCCAGCAGATAGCGTTGGGAGGAAGGAAGAACTCTTTCCTAAGACTCCAGGTATTGACCAAGCTGTCAGGGAGCAAAGCCAAGAGTGGGACAAAGATGGAGACCCCTGGGACTCCCACTGCCCACGAGATAGGGGTGCTTGGCAGAAAGCCCCTTCCTTCCATCACTGGGGCTGCTTTCCCTGTACTGGACCACGCCTTCATGGTACTGGTATTTTCCCAGAGAAGTGAATTTTCTAAAGGAGTTCAGGAAGATAGGTAATAAGGTAATTCGCCATGAAGGTAAAAAGAACTCAAGCTGTTCATTGACATTTTTCTTGCCTTGCTAAACAACTACCCCAAACTTAAGTAAGAGGATAAGGTTCTTAATAATCCCTTTTAAACATTTGTAATCTGGAAGGAAGAAACCAGGGAACTCTTGCAATGCCAAAAGACTGGTTCCTCTCACTAAGTCTGTGATTTTTACTTTCCTGTTGGGTAGTTTTCCTACCCTGAAGGAAATGAAGAAGCTAGAAGTCTCCACTCTAAAAAGAAGAGAGACTTGCTTCTAAAGAATACATCTCAACTAAGAGTCAATGACCTACAATTCAGAAAGCCCTGAGGTGGGGCACCAGGGCTCCCTTTCCCCTAGAATCCCCCGCCCCCTCCATGCTTCTCCACCTTCTACAACTCCTTCCCGCAGTATTCTTCAGCCTTACTTCCGCTGTCCTCCGCCTTCATCCCCCACCTTCTCTTGAGCATGGAGAACACACTGGGCCTGATGACCATACAGCCAGACGGGACACCAAAACAATCGCAGAGGTTGTGAATCTACTCCAACCTTTCTTGTGTCCACAGCCCCTCATCCCGGCGCCCTCCTTCTGAAATACTAGGAACCGTTTAGAAAGCCACACTAGCTTTCACATCTTCTGGAAGGTTCTACCTGTGCTACATACCGTTAACTTTTGGGGGGTGGGGTAGGCTAAATCCACCTGTGGACAAATAACTGTCCTACTCCACCTTCCTAATACAAAACATGGCTGATTTCCATTATAAATGAACTCTAAGCATGCCTTTCACCAGTGTCATCCAGAAACCCACAACAAAGCTCCCACAGAGATGCCCTCTCCTATCTTCTCAGTGACCACATGAGAGAGGGGTAAAGGGGATACTTATTAGGTTCAGTCAAGCAACAAACCCCAATTTGTTTTAAAAGTGAAGTTAGAAACCAGTGGCATTTTTTTCGTAGCTAGCAGGCTGAGTTCAGTCTCGGGTCTACTTATTTCTCTTTAAACCCACTGCTGCGCTCGGGGTGAGTAGAGTCATCTGAGAAAGCCTGGGGAGGACACGGCATGCTGTCTGCATGTCTACAGGCTGTGGATACTGACACAGGACCAGGATTCCTGTGCAACATGGATTCTAACAAGCAATCACCTGAGTGAGAGGAATGCTAAGAATGGCTCTGAACAGCCCACGGGGTGTGACCTTCCTGATCCCTGCGCCCCAGTCACCTAAGACTTACCTGCACAACCCAGGGGCCCTCTGCTGCTCCTGTCACGGGCCCTTCTGTAGCCCCAGCTTTGTTGAGTCGCCCACCCATTTTTGCAGTGCCCCCCCAGGACCCTGGCTCCCCGTTCTGACCTTTGTGGTCTGGGAGGAGAGTGCAGGTGGCAGTAAGGGTACTTTGCATGTGATGGCTATGCCTAGTTGTTCATGCCAGTATTACCACTTCTGTCCTGTCTCACTCAGCAGTCTCACAGCAAACCTCATCCACGTCCACTGCTGCTGCCCAAAGGAGAACACACTCTCAAACCTCCCCAGGTAGACCAGACACCTTTCTCGGCTTTCACATGTCTATTTTCACTTCCCACTGCATGTCTGTCCACCAGACACTGCAAACTTAACCTTTAAATGAATGCTACCCGTCCACCCCCATCCCCCACCAAGTGTAACCAGCTGCTCACTCACCAACTCGGATCCTGGGACCCTCGTCGCCCTGTTCTCACCAGTTCCGTGCACTCACTTAGTGTCCGCACGGAGATGCTTTCAGTATCTGTGCGCTTCACCTGCTTCCCCTGGTAGGTCTTTTAACCTGTCTCCTGGCCTCTTGTCTCCACCAACTCAGTCCACCTGAATGTCATCCCCAGGGTCAGTTGTCAAAATCAAGTCCCACGCCTGCTGACGACGGAAGCCTCCATCTAGAGGACAAAGCCCAGACCACTGAGTGCGGCTCTCAGACACTTTGTGACCTACCCCGTTTACCCTCCTTGCTGCCTGTCCCTGTTCTCCCAGAAGCACCATCTGTGGATGCCTAACACACCAGGCTTCATGTTTTCATGCCCCTGCACATGCTGCTCCTTTCCTGGCATGTCTCTGCCACATCAGGCACCCCGTTTCTTCTTTCAGAACCCTGAGAAGAGGTGAGTTCCACAGGGTCGGCTTCACCCAGTCCTTCACAAGAACCCTTTCTCCTCTCACTCCTGCAGCCTGCCAGACTCAGCATGCTCCCACTCCCAGTTCCCTGGAGCCCACCTCTCCACGCACACCAGAGCCCTCGGACATGGCGAGCCTAGTCTCCCTGGTGTGTGGTATGCTGTTAGTATTCAATGACTATTTGCTACTGGAAATAAAAGGTTAATTTACAAACACCCTAGCATTTACAGGGCCTCATTTGAAAAACTCTCCCACAAAGAAAACAAAGCTGGCAAGTTGTGAAAATCAATGTTGCCAGCGCTTGCAGCTTTGCAAGATAAACAGGCCTGTGTTTACTGCTTGTATCTGTTAATTATTCCAACACACATTTATTGGAGATAAACAGAGCCCCTCCTGGACAAACCTGCCACAGTCACCATTTCTCTTTTCCACCGTGGCCACCTGCTGTCACAGGCTCTCCACACAGAGCCGTCTGCTGCTTCTCCCCGACAGGGCTGCTGCTCCGTCGGCTTGCCTGACAAAACTGCCGGGGTTTCACAGCAGCGATTTACACCCGACCGCACTGAGAGCCCAGACGTACCGACACGATAGTTGTAGCTTTAGAACAGAAATTGTAGAAAAACACTCCTGAAAGGCACTGCAAACATGAGAAACTGGCCTTTTCTTTTGAGTCAAGCCTGCTGAGCAACGGCAGACCCTAATACAGACTTGGGAGAAGTTACAGGTGTTCAATGAGCACATGCCGGCGGACACTTCAGAGAATACCCTGTCCTGTAGTCACCAATCTAACCCTGGACTCCCCGATCCCCTCCCCTCTAATTCTGTAACACGTCAGTATTTACAACCTCTTCGACTTCCACACGGCCTCTAATTCAGAAAGGCTGGACAGCTATGGCATGGGGACACTTTTCGGAGAGTGGTAAGGGTACCATCAATTTTAGAAAAACTCTCTTACTACTTTGGCGCTAAAAGACGCTAACGATGAACGCGAGTCTCATACGCCTAACAGGAGGTAAGGAGAGCCGAAGAAAAAAGGGAAAAATCTGCGACTTGTTAAGCCCTCCAACATTTGTATGGAAACCACCCCCTTCCTGGGTGGTGGGCAGCAAGGAGCAGTGGGAAGCATCCCAGCCCCACCACTGTCAAGAGCCCAGGAACCTGTCCTATCTTTTTGCGGGAGGGAGCAGAACGTGCTATTCTTTCAGAATCGCAGAGGTGTGCTCAGAGGACGAGACAGTTTCCTGTTCTCATCTGGCTCATCTCTGACCTCTCACCTGAAATAGCCTCTGAAATTGTGGGTTGGGGATTTTGGTGGTTGGGAACAAGTCTTCCACAGTGTCTTCCTCCTCGTCTTTCCTCACCAGACTCATGGAGTCAATCAGAGCATCCACCGCACTCAGCTGGGCCTCTGGAAGAACGGTCGGCAGGAGCAGAAAGAAAACAAAAATTATTATCTCTACAATCCTCCACCAACATGAATGCTCCCATTCAGAGATGTGCAGCAAAATTGGCAGGCTACACAGTCCTGGCTTTGCCAAAAAATAATCTCCATTCAAAAGATTGGTCATTAGCGAAAGGAGAAAAACATGTTAAAAAGGCCTCTGCTAATGGCCCTTCGGCTTTCTAAGGCTTGGGCACACCTGCGCCCAAGTTCCCCAGCCCTGGGAGCCCCCTGGAGCCCAGCGCCTGATTCCTGCGCGGCATGCTCCCAAGCTGGTCGTGCCGCTGGCCTCTCCCTAAGCCTCAGCGCACGGGCCAGGCTCAGCCTGCAGGAGCCCACTCCAACCCAACAGGGTGTCCTCTTCTCGGACCTCTCCTCATGCTGAGCAGAGAGCATGGGCTGCTCCACCGCGACCTGCCCAACCAGTGGAAGGGCACCGTCCAAAGGCAACTCTTCCAAAAAGGTTTCTACCAGCAGCACCGGGTGTGGCTCAGTCCTCGAAGCCATAAAGCAAGTCAGTCGTTGAGCTTTAGTGCTATTTTTGGGCCCCTCCCCATCAGTGAGTGTGGCAGTCATCTAACCTGGTGTCAATTTGAGGATAGGACTGTAGGGGTGGAGTCTAGCCTGTCAATCTGGAGATCGCCAATAAGGTCTCTGGGTGGGCATGGCCTTCTTCTGAGAATTCTGGGAAATATGGTACTTCCTTCTTGGAGGCGGGAGACACTGTCTCTCTCGACTCACTTGTGTGGAGACTTTCTACTGACATACTATCCACCTGAGAGACTCAACTGACAAGACTCACTCCCTGAGAGACGTCCCTGAGGAGAAGCCACAAAGACCTACTCTGATGCAGCAAGAAATCAGGGTCTAGAGAAGCCACATGGGATTCTTGCCAGCGCTGAGCTGCTTACAACACCACTCGGTCCAAAGACTCTCTACCCATTAGCCTGCGATCACGCTGCATTTGGCACCATTGCATGTGTTTCCTGAATCTGAAGAGGACTTTTAGATTGGTATCGGACAAATGGCCTAGTATCAGAAATATGGACTGGAATGGGTGGGGATGCTTTCTCAGGGTTCAATTCCTCTTGTACATATACCTCTCCCTTATACACACATGCACGCGTAGGAGTTTGTTTCTCTAGTCTACCTGGACTAACACACTGAGCAAAGGTGAGACAGAACACGCAATTCCAGGAAAGTCTACCATGCTTTCCATTCTTCACACCTCCAAGTACCCCTTGTGAACAGCCATTATGACAGACAGCTCTTTTCTCTCCAGACCTGGCACTGCAGGGTTCAGCAGTGGCTGTGGCGTGCTGCCCTGATTTGTCCCAGGCTATTACAAGCCATGGAGTCGATCCTGATTTCTAGCAACCATATAGGACAGAGTACCAGGCATCCTCAAACTACAGCCCATAGGCCACATGCAGCCCACCAAGGACATTTATCCAGCCGCCAAGTGTTTTTGCTGCCACTGCTTGTCCTGCTTAGCAGCCAACTCATCCCAGCCCTCAGTGAATTTAACTATAGTCTGGCCCTCCAATGGTCTGAGGGACAGTGAACTGGCCTCCCTGTTTAAAAAGTTTGAGGGCCCCTGGAGTAGACCCTATAGGATCAAACAGCCCCTCTGGGTTTCCGAGACTAACTCTTAACCAAAGTGGTGTGCCTCCTCTTTCTTCCCCCACCTGCAGGACAGACCATCACAAACTGTCTGTTAAGATGGCTTCTTGACAACGTCCTCTTTGGAGGGACTACCTCCAGGAGATTGAGAGCAGAGCCCGGGGCCGTAGAGAGGCAGCTTCTCTTCGACACTGGGGTGCATGCTGGCCGTCTGGCCACGCTGCAGACTCACCCTTGGGAGGACGTTTAGCTCCCCGACAGCACACTGCTCCCCAAGGGTCTAACAGGACTGACAGAACCCAGTTCTTAGGCGCACCTTGAAATTCCCTAATCCGACACACCAGCTGTATGGCATTTCAGCTTGGAAACACAAGCACTATTTATTTTTCATTCTCCTCTGTACCTTTCCGGCGCCTGACTGCGACTGTATTTTAATGACCATAAAACCTAGGTCTACAAAGACAGTCCGGCACAGTCCTCGACATGTGAAGCCTTCCGCGGCGAGCTCCAAGTACAAGGCAGGGGCTTCAAAGAGTGCGCGGAGAAGCCCATCCATTATCTTTCAGTTCCAGAACTTTCTGAAGCCAAACGTAAGGCATGCGGATACTTAGACTACCCGTTACTGCAAGCCACAAGGAGACGTGTTCGCCTACATGGCTGTGCCTCTGCAAACCTGCTCGGTCACAGTTTTGGCCCTCCCCCAAAGGTAGGCTGCTCCCAGACAGAGACCGTGCACTTTGCTGCCTGCCCACTGCCCCATCAGCCCTAGTCAGTGGGGAAGTATGTGGTGTCATGTGAGCGGGAACCGATCCCTCTTCCGGCAAAAGGCCCGGTGAGTCACCCCACGTTACTGTGGACGACCGGGAGCAGGCAGCTCACTCCTCCCGGGGAGATCACCGGGGTCTGCAGGCAGGTGACTTCCCAAGAACAGGCTGTGTTTCCAGCCAACTCGCGAGCTAAATGGACACACACTGACCTGTGGGGGTGCATTTCTTCATATTTTTCAAGGATGAAAACATGTATTGCCGCAAGTCTTCCATGAAAGGCAGCTGCACATACACCAAACACTAATGGGGGAGGGGGGAGAGGTAAAAGCAGACACCACCAAATTAATGAGGAAATATAAAGCTGGCTCCACGGCCATAGGGAGGAGCACCTTGACCGACTCCCCAAGCCAGACCACGCACCTCTGAGACATGACAAGGTTGGGCATTCGGACATTTGCTTGGCGGGAAACACCACGAAGAACAGTAAGCATAAAGAAACACTCAGAAGAAAGGACTAAGAATGGTGCAAAATGCACAGCCAACCCCTCCATCGAGGAGAGAAAGTTGAGTGGAAGGCGGTTCTCAAAGTTAAGATAATTGCCTTCTCTTTCCAGTTCTGCAGCAAAGTTCTCTGGCAGCAGAAAGGACAAAAAAATCGAAACTTCTTAAAACTAAAAGTGTACTCAATGAAGTGAACTTCACAAGGGCTTCCGGCCACTCACCTGTATTTGGTTCTGAGAAGGTGATGGCTGGATTTGGCACACGGGAAGGAGGTCACAGTCCACCTTTCCTGGTGTGATTTACTAAGAAAGCTCCCTATATAAACCCATTGCTACCCAGGTGTTTCTGACCCCCATTAACCCTGTAAGACCACGCAGAACCCGGTCCCTCTTTAGAGCAGAGAGTGTTCTCTCCTGCAGTGGCTGTGGGTTTGAACGACTGGCCCTGCAGTTGGGCAGCCCACGCTCTAATAGTTTTTGCTCTTGCCATGCCACTCAAGAGTGTGGTCCACTCTGAGCCTGAGCTGGGAGTTTGCAGAATCTCAGGTCACATCTTAGACCTACCAGAGCAGAACCTGCATCTTCAGAGAGCCCCGAATGCTTCCCTTCGTCCCAAGTGAAAGGGGAAAACCAGTGTTCAGAGAGATGGGTGCACACCTGTCCCTGCTACCGACAAACCACCGGGTGGCTCACCTCGGGGTCACTGTGGATCGCTAACGCGTGAGTAAGACAACTGAGAACAAAGAAAGCAGTGCAGCAGACAAGGTCTAAGGGTTTACCTCATAGGCTTCCTTGAGAAGTGGAAACGCCACGCCAACTTGAGGATTCGCTCTCTTGTCATAAGCATACCGCACTATGGCCACCATGTCCAATTCGTCCAGGGCATGGATCAGGGAGGAGAGGGCCACCGCAGCTGCCTAGTAAGAGAGAGGCAGGTGGGGGCACATATCCAACACCTGGACATTCTCAGAGTAGCCCTGAATGTCTACAAGATGACCATCCACTGTCGTCCTCTTTGCTTCTGTGGCAAAGTAAAACTAATTAGTACTTACAGCTCTCCTTTTTATTTCTGTAACTCCCACACAATGATTGGGTGGGGTCAGGCAAATTGGGGGTACAGGCCTCTAACTCAGGGGGTCGTCAGCTTTTGGCCTCTCCTTGTCTCTAAGAGAAGGAACAGAGAGACTCCCAGGATCATCAAGAAAGAACAGCTACCAGTGGAGACGTGCAGATCCCCCGGCATGGCACGGCATGGCACGGCACGCGGACCATGAGGCTGAGCCCAGAGGCGGTGCCTAGCGGGAGTGAGCAGAGCAGCAGGCAGAGGCCAAGGGGCCAGGTGGGTAAAGATCATGGAGAAACTGGGCTGCACCGGCTGGGAAGAGGCACTGCTATGGGTTAATGCTGGCATCCTCAATGTTATCTGATCCTGACTGGAGATAAAACTAGTTCAGTCCCTTAAGAAACCTCCGGAACCCTGAGTCTTGTCTGAGTTCTGAGCCACCATAAGCACTGGATTGTCAAACCCAACCAGAAGTTGTTGGTGTCGGAATAGGATGAAAGGGCGGGTGGGGCTCGTCTAGCCTCGGTCCTGCAGCAGTAGGCCTCAGGCTGGGGTGGAGCTGCATCCTCCCCCTCTCTACTGACCAGGAAGAAGTCAGATACGGCCCCACCCCGACAGAGCACTCTGGTCAGACAGTACACTGAATGTGCTTTTAATCCCGGGTGCTCTTTTGGTGCTTGGCTGTGTTGGTGGAACCCTTTTCTCTTTGCCATCTTCCATTCCCTCTGAATCCGTATGGTCACCCTCTAAATAAGCGCACATCTCCGCTCCTCCACGGCAGCGTCTGTCTTTACTCCGTCCTTTTCATAAATGACTGGCTGTAGCTTTCCTTCTTCCTTCTCTTCAACTCTCAGGATTGTGAGTTAACGACCTCGCGTGGTTGTCGTGGCATCGACACAAGTGCTCTTCATCCAGTCTGATGAAGGCCTTCACCTCACTACCCAAATTATCCTCTGAAAAGTCACCCTGACTTCCTGCTCGACACATGCTTGGTTCCCATTTTATCTGACCCACCAGTGGCCCCTGCTCATCCGTCCCCAGCGCTTCTTTCGTCTTTGGATTCAGACATGGCGCTCCCCCTGGCTGCTCCTCCCGGGCACTCCTCGCCTCCCCATGTGCTTTTACCTGCGGCTCATGGCCCTGTTCTCCTCCGCTCCCTCTAAAGTTCCACTTGGGGATTATTTCATCTGGTCCCACACGCGAGTGATGCAAAATCTCCTAAGACCTAGATCCAAGCTGCCCGTTAACTGGTGGGCAGAGATCTTACCTGGTTATGCTGCAGGTCTCTCTAACCTGACCGAGCAAAACGACTTTCCTCCACCTGCTTTCATCGGCACCACCATCCACCGTGTGGCATTTTGCTAGAGCAGCCCTAGGAGGTGAGGACACAGTCTCCCGAGGGGCCCATTCACTTGGACACAGCAATCCTTGCTGACAAATAACTCTTCGTCTTGTTAGTTCAATCCGCCCCTTTGGTAGGAGGTACTGTTTAGTTTCTGGTCCAGGGGGGTGTTCCTCTAGATGTATGAAGAGCATTATTACATCTGCCATCATTCCTACGCTACCTACCTACACAAGGGTATTCCACTCAATGTGCTCCTCCACTCGCCCCCGGGAGTCCGCCTTTGCCAGCTGACTACGACTTGCAGTGGACCTATGTGGGGTTGCCGACACTGTACAGCTTTTTGGAAGCAGACAGCCTCCTCTTTCTCCTGGCAGTGGGCCGTCAATGAGATGATAAAATTCTTTTTGGCTACGGCTGAAGAACTCGCCATAAAAGAGAGTAGCCTTTTGCTCTTAGCAGATAAAATACAAGTTAGCTTTCGTTTTCTCCTTGAGTAACCACGAGCTGGGTTAAAGCTGTGTCTGAGGCTGGGTTACAAGGACTGTACGTCTGCCAGAGGTCATGCTCAGCCGGCAAGTCTAGTAAGTTATCTACCATAAGGCTTTGGCTGCTTTTGCCACTCATGCCCCTGGTCACCCAAGAAACTTGCGACACAGCGAATGCAGCCTGAAATCCCTCTGATAGAATAAACGTCTGATTTTTCACTGTTACGTTTAGTAAGCTCTTATTGTTGCCAAACTTCGCAGGCAGTCCGCATTCCGCTCCTCGAGCCCAGGGAGGTCTCCAGCCACAGTATAAAGCCGCTTTGCTCCAGCACAGGGGCCTCAGCCCAGTTCGGTGGGGCCATGCGCTTCTCACGCCCAGTCAGCCTCATGGAGGGCTACGGGCGGGCCCTCTTTGTGGAGAAGGTCAGTAAGTGGGAGTTACCCTTTCAGGACAAGCCAAAATGATAGCTCATGTGTTGGCTTTAAGATTTCCAAGAGTGTTTGTTTCACGGAAAGTCCAGGAAATGGCCATCTCCAGTATGAGGACTCATGTATGTCTACTGGGCTCTCGTGCATCTGTGGGGACAGAGAGAAGCTAAGCCCTCTGCTCTCCTCATTTGAACAGCTCTGATAGAACAATGTCATGACACCTACTAGGTCAGCAGCCAGCCAGCCACACCTTAGAAGTGGGCCAAGAAAGAGTACAAAGGAAACTGGATGAGTCCTATAATGGATTGAGACCCACTCCCGCCCCCACTCTCACCCACCCCCACCTCTAGCAAACCTTCCTGTTTATTAATTCCAAATGCACATATCTCTGGGACAGAGAAAACTATTTTAAGGAGGTATTAGATTACGATCACTCATTCAAGATCAGCATCTCCAAGGAACTCAGACTCTCCAACCTCTCATTTCTGATTTGAAGTGCGAGCAGAGAGAATTGTGAGGCGGGGAGGGTAAGGGACCTGAGAAGAGGAGGAAGGGTGGGCAGAGGCCGGGGGCAGGGCAAATCTCCCAGTGATGGAAGCAGCCCAGCAGGCATCAGAGTCCCTTCCGGAAATGGACCCCTGACACCTGCTTGTTGTGAATGACAATGAACGCCAACCTGGCCTCACACCCTCTCTAAGATGCATTTCACCATGAACCCCCCTCCACACACACCTAAATGCAAAGTTGCACACATCTGTTTTTAATATTCATTGGGCCTCTAATTGAAGAACTAGATTCTCATGTCTTGGGTTTAAGTTACAACAAACTCATTTAATTATTTCTCTGTCGTTGCAAGAATTAACATCATTTTAAGTCACAAAAACTCCAAACAATTCACTTTCAGGAAATGACAACTCAATTATCCATCCCTGCCAACTTACCTCATCATCTTTTGCAGCAAAGACCTTTAGAACTTGATGTCCCATAAAGAATTTACTCTGGACCTATAAAAAACATATGAAGGGGAAAAAGATGGTTTTGATTCAAAATAAGGACACAAGGAATTGTATGGTCACAAGTCACTACAAAATCCTACTCAACTGTTCTTACTGAAAATGAACTAAAAAAATGTACTGAAAGGAAATGAGCCAAATTGCAGTGTAGTAACAATGAAATATGCAACATTCCTCTCGTTCTCAAATGCTTCTTCCCACTCATTATGATCCCAATTCTACCTGACAAATTCAGCTAGACCAACGGATGTACATGGGAGTCGGAAACATGGAGAATTTAGGATAGGTGATCCCTTCAGGACCAGTGCTAGGAGTGGTGATATCGGGAGGGTGGAGGGATGATGGAATAGAAAGAGGGAACCAATTTCTGCATATAATTAGTGTATGTATGGTGATGGGAGTTGTATGAGCCCCCAATAAAATGATTTACTAAAAAAAAAGGAGGGGGAAAGAGGAGCTTATACCAAGGGCTCAAGTAGAAAACATATGGACATGAATATGGCAACATGTGTACAAATATGCTTGATACAAATGATGTATTGAATGTTTTAAGAGCTGTAAGAGCCCCTAACAAAATCACTGGGGAGGGGGAAGGCACTTAAAACAATTGCTACTTGAGTTTCAATACAGAAAGTCTTTGCACATCTGGTAATGTGGACATCACTGTTTTGGGCATTGTTGTGCCAACAATGGATAGGACAGAGTCCTGCCCGAGCACTATTTAGGTAAAGAAGAAATTAATGATTGTATATTATTTGAGTCCAGAGTTACCAGGTGCCAAGGAAGCAAATACGAAAGGCAGCTAGCATGGTCATGAGAGATCAGAGACGGTCATCAATTAAAACAAGATGGGGAAAGGAGAGCAGGGAGGAGCGTGGGTACAAGTTCCCCTGGTAGAGAGGGTGTGAGAACGTACAGAGTTACAGAATGGCAGCCATGTGATTATGTTAACTTTATGACTGAGATGTAGGGGTGGAGTCTAGCCTGTTAATCTGGAGATAGCCAATGAGGCCTCTGTGTGGGCATGGCTTTCTCCTGAGATTGCTGGGAAATCTCGCGATATTTCCCTCATGAAGATAAGAAGTTATCTTCCCCAGTTGTTGGGAGTTAGTTCTCAGAGACGATGAATCACGGACAAGACAAGATGGCAGCATCCAAGAAGCTGGAGGAGCCAGCGGAGAGACCACATGGCTTTGCCCTGATGAAGCCAGACTTCTGAAGCTGGAGAGGTCCCGTGAGGACCCCTGCCAGCGATGAGTTGCTTCTGCCACCACAGGATGCTGTTGATAGACCCTGAACCCTGGAAGAGAGGAGCCATGGGGAGACCCCTATCAGTGCCGGGACTCTGCACCCACTGACCTGTGACTTCGTGAGTCGGAAGAAGACTTTATAGACTGATTTCGGGCATATGGGTTAATATCGGACTTATTACTTTGAACTGGACTGGGCTGGAATGTTTTCTCAATGTCTTGTTCCTCTTGTATATAAACCTTTTCATATATCCATGTGTGTGTCTATGAAATTTGTTCCTCTAGTCTACCCGGACTAACACACAGAAACACAGCCAGCCTGGGGGAGGGCAGTGCCAGCTTGAGTTTGAAGACGAAAACTTAAGAGCAGAGAAGAGGAATGAGGTGGGGTCAGGAAGGTCCTTGTGGGTGAACTTCATGTGCAGAGCACCAGGGAGGCTCTGATCAACGGCAGAGCCCACACACACTCAGGTTAGCAGCCGAGGACACTGGGGCAAAGTGAAGAGTTCATCAGAGGGGGCAGGGCTGGGGGCAGGAAAACTAGCTTAGAAAACAAACACTGCCTGTCCATCCCTTCCTTCAAGTTCAATTCATTTATCTAGGAAAGTCTGCGAAGAGGCAAATTAACTCTACCAACATCTAATTAGAAAACATTGAAGAGCTCTTAAAATCAAAACCGCCTGCATTTATTTAGGTGGTTGTTCTGTTCTGATATACCTAGCCCTGACCCTGGAGTGCATTTATAAGAACAGGCTAGGTACTGTAAGGGTGGTGTTTTGTTTTTGTTTTCTCTGTTCTCCCACCTCTAAAGCAAGACATTAGAACCACTTAACCAGTAAGAACAGAATCTTAACACTTTGTGGACAGATCCTGAATTTATCCGGTCTTTAATGAGTTAACTTGTAGATGGGTTTTGGATCTCCACTACTTCCCCACCCCTTCATATTGATTTGGTTGCTTGATTTTAACTTCTTGATTTAAAAATATCCAGTCTTTAATGTGTTAAAGGTCTAGATGTGGGTCTTATAATTAACACAACCCTCACTCCAACTTTACTTTCCAATTTGAAGACCATCATCCCAAGAACTATGGGAATAATCCTGTATTTTCAGTGTATTACATTTATATGGGTCAGTGTTTCCCAAAGTGGGCACCACTGTCCCTTGAGGAGCACTGCAATGATCCTGAGGACTGGAAAAGCAGATACTTATGCTTTATCCTGGATTACAAGCTATAACACAAAGTTTTCATTGCCATGGGGGCACCGAATAATTTTTTTTTCTGAAAAGGGGAAACTATGTCAAGTACGTTTGGAAATCTACAGATTTACTTGTCTTCCTACTAGAATCAATAAGAGATTAGTTAAGGAACAGTTAATGATACCATTCCTAAGGCGCATAATTTCTGAAAGAATAGTCAGACATGTGGGAAGAGTTCTGGCTAACTCATTATTCCCTTCTAGAACTGAATATTCACAACCATTGAGACCATGGAGACACCATGGAGAGAGGTAAGTGGAAAGACTTCTTGAAATTAAAAAAAAAAAAAAAAACTAAGTTGGTTCCAGCTAACACAGGGTCCATGGATTTGAGTTAGGTTGGGCTGGGGTGCCTTATATGAAATTATTCCTTGAAATAAATTTCTTACACATTTTTTAGTATCACTGCTTTTATTTCTCTAGGCAAGCCAGCTTGATGCATTGAATCAGGAGCAATGTCTGAGGGAACATCAAGGTCAAGTGGCATGACATCATTCTGTACCCCACTTTGGTGAGAAGTTAGTAGGGTCCTAAAAGCTCACAAGCGGTCATTTCAGGTATTTCACTCGTCCAGAGGAAACAAGAGCAATGAAAATCAAAGAGACATGGAAACCACCAGCCCAATGGACAATGTGCCATCTCTACAGCCTTGTCTCCGAGACCAGAAGAGCAAGGCAGAGCCCAGCTACCACGACCAAGGGCTCTAAAAGGCATCACATAAGAAGATCCTGGATAGAGTGGAAAAAACGTGGAACAAAACTCGAAATCCTAGAAGAATCCCATTTTCACTGGTTTTATAGAGACTGGGAGACCGCCTAAGACGACAGCCTTTAGAGTCATCCTTCAGGTCTGAATTCACTCCCATGGCTCAGCTGTCAGCCAAGTAACAAAGCAGCAGTCTCTAAGGGGTACAGTAACACCAGGGAGGAAGGCATGCCTTAGAACAGCAGTACTTAACTTGTGGGTTGAGACCTCTTTGGGGGTCAAATGACCCTTTAACAGGGGCAGCCCGATTTGTAACAGTAGCAAAATTATAGTTGTGAAGTAACAACAAAAATAATGCTATGGCTGGGGGGGGGGGGGTGTCACCACAATATAAGGCACTGTATTAAAGGATCGTGGCATTAGGAAGGTTGAGAACCACTGCCTTAGAATAATCAACTATTTGAAATCAAAAGGGCAGCATTTACCTCAAGGCAATCAGAAGAGTTAGGAAAGAAAGAGTTAGGAAACACAGGGAGGTAATGAGTAAGTGGTGTTAAATTGTAAGCACAGGTCAAAAAGGTAAAACAAAATGTGCATGAGTTATCTAATGGAAACCTGATCTACTCTGTAAAACTTAACCCAATTCACAATAAAAAAGTTGGGTTTTTTTTTAAACAAATAAGTAAATTGTATTTGGGTGGGGTGGGGGGTGGGGGGTAAGCATCCCAGGACCCTGGGACCTCTAATGGAATGTCGATTCTGGTTCAGTATATCTAGGATGAAAATGCAAATTGTCACCAGGAAATCAAGCAGAATGAATCAATTTGAAGCTCTGGTTCCTATACACAGATCTGAACGAGGGTGCTTTTCCACAGAAAAGACGTACAGGCATTGTCATTAGCAATCCAAGTTTTAAGCTGACATACTTCCACAACTGAATTGGTATCTTTTAAGGGGAGCATATGTAACTTGTTAGAACATAATACATATATAATTTCAAATCCCCAAAAGCATTTATCTTTACCCCTGAAAGCTCCTAGCTTAGTCATTAAATACTGCTAAATTTAGGCCCTGACGATGTCAATCTAAGTTTGAGCAGCCCATGAGAACAGTCCCCCACACTCAACTGCAGTACCAGTGAGAGACACAGGCCTGTGGGCGGGGTAGCATGAGGAAGTTTAAGGCCAGCGCATTGTGTACATACGCTGTTGACCCTCGAACACCTCAGATTGGAAGCACAGGGGCCCCGTTTATACGCAGATGTGTTTCCCACTATTTTGGTAGGAGGCATAGTGGGCTGTGCACTGGTTTGTTTACTGTAAGTTGAGCAGTTTGAAACCAGCAGCAGGTTCCCAGGAGAAAGATGAGACTTTCTGTTCCTGTAAAGATTTACAACCCAGACACCCACACGGGCAGTTCTACTCTGCCGTGAGGGATTTCTATGAGAGCTGATTGGATGGCAGTAAGTGTGGCTTGGTAATGGCAGGCCCTCAAGCACTGTATCAGTCAACACCGCTGCGATGCCCATCATGTCCACAAGAGCAGCTGACACAGCAATGATTATCACTACATGGATCTGGAGGCAGTGTCACAATACTTGAACCCGCCCACACAGTAAAAAATACTCGGCCAGCTGAGCCCTGGTGGTGTAGTGGCTGTGTGTGGGACTCCGGCCCACAGGGTTGGCAGTTCAAATCCAGCAGCAGCTCTCGAGGAGCAAGGCTGGGATTCCTACTCCCACCACAGCAGTGATGTCACCAAAAAAAAAAAATTATTAAAAAAAAAAAATATATATATATATATATATATTTAGCCATCATTTCTATTCCGATTCACAGTGCCCTTAAAGAGGGAGAAAAACTTCCTAGAGGATCTGCATAGTTCAAACCTGTATTGTTCAAAAGTGAATTATAAATTACCCACAGACTTTCAAATGTGGGGAAGATGGCAACTCCTCACCTCAGTGTTATTCAAAAGTCAACTCTTACTTTCATGATAATCTTTCCTCACTTTCTCGTGGTGACCAATGCTATTCTTGCAGTCCTTATGATCTTGGGTCCAGATAAAATACACATAACTATATAGTTTATACTTATTAGGATCTAGCTCTTTGGTTACATACCACAAAAGTCTCTAAGATATCTGAGAATCTAGTAATAACCACTTCAGAGTAGCACAGTGTCCATGGGGTGATACGAGCAGTCTGTTCTAAAGGTTGGTGTGCAAACCCACACACAAGCACAACTCGAGAAATACCTGGCAATCTGTAATTGTAAAGGTGGCAGCTCAGAGAGCCCAATGGCAACTCCGGCGGCCCTCTGTGGAAGCGCTGCACACTGCCCTAGGCAGCTGAGAGACTGCCCTCCATACACTGCTGAGGAAACCTCCCTCCGACCTCTATGGTGATCTTGCTGACTAGGGAAATTCTACCCAGCATCCATGAGACCCTGCACTAAAAGGGCACACCAACCTGCCACCTTGGGGCAGGGTTTAAATCCCTCCGGCCTCACGTTCAGGCGATTGGGGATCAGCTATCTCTTTACTTTTTCTGCCCTCTTTTTCCACCACAGATAGACCTACCGAGCACAGTTGTCCTTTATCCTTTTTTCCTTTCTTCTTTTCCCCTTTTTTTTCTGTTTCTCTCCCTGCCCTCGCTTTCCTTCCATATGCCATTGCTGGCTTCCAGCTCACGACTATCTGCTAAGGTCAACTCCACCCACCGGACAGTGAAGAACCCCAGCCTGCCTCCACTGGCAGTGGTGCACACAACCCGAGGCAGGGCTACACACGGTATGGCACAGGGCTCAGCCATCTCTTTATATTTTTCCTTTCTTTTGCTTTTTCTACATTTTTCCTCTTCTCTCTTTCCTACCACAGTCTCAGCAGATCGGTTTTCTTTTGTGTTGATTTTTTAAAATCTTTTTGTTATTTTGTCTGTGTGTAGGTTTACTTTTTACCTTTGCTTCTCCTTGCTTTTTCTTCTCTCTCTTTCCTTTAAAAAACTACTCCCGTACTCTAGCACACTCCCCTCCCCTAGGGCAACTCTGACAGTCCAGTTGGCCTTATGTGCAGCTAGGGAAATCACACCCGCCCGCCATTATGCCCCAATTGGCTGGGGTATCTCCCCTTCAAATGTCTGGGGGAATTCCCACCTACACACAAAGGCCCTACAAGTGACTGGGGGAACTCGTTCGTGTCCCAGTGTTTGTGGTGCTCCACACTACTGCAGGAACATCTGCCCAACCTCCACAGTGATCTCATCAACTAGGGTAAATCCGCCTGCCATCCACGGTGCTTTTCACCAAGAAGGGTCCATCCACCCAGCCTCTGAGGCACTCCGGTTGCAGAGGGAAACACCACACGCCATTTGAGGCACTCCCAAGTACCACCACCACAGCTTTCTGGGAGATCAGCCAGTGAACAACTAGACCAGAGTCCTGTCAGAGGACTATTCAACTCACATTCCAAATAATGGAATACTGGTCAGCTAAGGTAAGAGTGAAATCACAGAAAGATACAGTCGGAGCCTGGCTCCCCAGAGCAGGCACCTGCAGGTAGTTCGAAGAAGCACTCCTACAAGTCCCACAAGAGAGCCCAGTGCTAGACCCTCGAGGGTGGGGCCAGGCTCATCTAAAACAACACGTAAACAGCAGCCAGCCTCAACAGTCTCGATAAAAAAGCAGGAGACACAGAAGATAATGCTGGGAGAAGTCATGAACCTAACAGCGTACAGAGAAGCAGACATTGACCCTTCACAGAAAGAAATGTTCAGAATGCTGTTGGGAGTCATACAGGATATGAGGGAAGCAATACAGAAAAAGGATGAAATGATAGAGGAGATAAAGGCAACACACTATAAGGAAACAGAAGACCTAAGGGATGAAATAACAGCGAATTAACAGACTTTGCCAACAGACTGAGGAGGAAAAGAATTGCATTAGTGATCGAGAGAATAACCAGGCAGATTTCAACAAATGGGAAAAGTAGTCAAATAAAACAGAGAAGCTGAAGAAAACCTGAGAGTCATGTCTGATATTCACCACACTGACATGAAAACTAGTAAGAAACACATGACAATATTGATAGAAGCAGAAAAACATTTGACGACATCCAATATTCATTCCTGTTTAAGACACTCAAGAAGAAAGGAATGGAAGAAAAATTCCTCAATATTATACAAGTTATATATGAAAATCCAACAGTCAACATGGTAATCAATGGAGAAAAGATAAAAACAATTTCACTGAAAAAGGGTACCAGACAAGGATGCCCCTTGTCCTAACTCCTATTTAACATCGTACTGGAGGTCCTCGTTAACAACAGAAGACAAAGAAAAGACATCAAAGGTATCTGTCTGGAAAAGGGAGAGGCGAAACTACCATTATTTGCAGACAATATGATTTTATATTTTGAAAATCCCCCAAACTCAGTGGCAGGATACAAGATCAAGAAACAGAAGTCTATCGGACTGCTATACACATCAGACAAGATCACAGAAGAGGCAATTAAAAAGTTAGTATCCTTTACAAGAGCCAAGCTCAAATGGAAATATCTGATGATATACCTGACTAAAGAAACATAAGATTTGTAAGAGGAAAACTACACAACACTATTTTACAAGAAACCAAGAGTGACCTAAACAAATGGAAAAATATCCATGCTCGTGGATGGAAAAGACTCAATATAGTAAAGATGTCAGTTCTGCCCAAGGCAGTATATGAGTTTAATTCTATCCTGATACGAATATCATCACCCTTTTTCAATGAATTAGAAAAACTGATTACCAACTTTATATGGAGAGGGAAGAAGACCAGAATTAGCAGAGAACTCCACAAGAAGGACTCTATCTGGCTTTAACACATATTATATGGCCACAGTAGCCAAAACAGTGTGATACTGGTATAACAACAGATATTCAGACCAATGGGAAAGATCCTCAAAATCCAAAAATAAAACTATCAGTACACAGACAACTGATTTTTGATAAGGGTCCCCAAATATCAAATGTGAAGCTGATGCTCTGCTCAAAAGTGGTGTTGGAAAAAATGGTTATCTACCTGCAGAAAAATGAAGCAAGACCCTTACCTCACTCCACGCACAAGAGGAACCTCAAGGTGGATCACAGATCGTGAGGTAAAACTCCAAACCATTAGGGCCATTTAATGAGGGAATTGGTACAAGCCTGAAAATCTTGGCACAGGGAATACATAGACTATTGGAAATAGGAAAGATCACAAATACAGAGGAATCGCGAATTGACAAGTGCAATACACTGAAGATAAATCGCCTATGTATATCAAAATAATTCACCAAGAGAATAAGAAGAGAGTCCACAGACTGGGAAAACATCTTTAGCAATGACATTAGACAAAGTCCTTATTACTAAAATCTACAATACTTTGCAGGCTTACAAAAAAAATTTTTTTTAAATAACTGCCCACTAGGAGGTAGGCAAACGACATGAACAGAAATTTCACAGGGACAGAAAGCCAAATGGCCAATAAACATGAGAAAATTCTCCCGATCATTAGCCCTAAGAGAAACGCAAATTAAAACAACTATGAGATACCATCTACTACCCTCAAAGATATCCCAATTCAAAAAATCAGAAAGTAATAAGTGTTGGAGGGGCTGTGGTGAGACAGGAACTTGGGTCCACTGCTGGTGAACCTGTAGGTGTGTACAGTCACTATGGAAATAGATTTGGTGATACCTAAAACAAATGGAAATCAAGCTACCACATGATTCAGCAATCCCCCTAACAGTCATTTACTCAAAAGAGGCAAGAAACAAACCAGACATCTGTGCCCCAGCGTTCATCAATACAGTTCACAATTGTAAGGAGTTGGAAACAATCCACATTTACATCAACATATGAATGAATCAAAAAGCTGTGGTACATTCATACAATGGAGAACTACGCATCACGAAAAAGCAGTGATGAATGCATATAGCACATTGCCACATAGGAAGAACTGGAGGAAATCATGCTGTGGCAGTCATGTGCTTATGTTAATTTCATGATTGAGATGTAGGGGTGAAGTGTGGCCTGTTAATCTGGAGCTAGCCATTGAGTAGCAAATGAGGCCTCCATGTGAGCATGACTTTCTCCTGAGACTTCTGGGAAATCTCACAGTATTTGCCTCATGGAGATGAGAAGCTATCTCCCCAGTTGTTGAAAGTTAGTCTCAGAGACAACAAACTATGGACAAGACAAGATGGCAGCATCCAAGGAGCTGGAGGAGCCGGAGGAGAAGCCACATGGCCTTACCCTGATGGAACCAGACCTCTGAAGCTGGAGAAGCCACGTGGAGACCTGCCAGCACTGAGTTGCTTCTACCACCACTGGATGCTGTTGATGGACCCTGAGCCCTAGAAGCGAGGAGCCATGGGGAGACCTCTGCTGGCGTCGGGACTCTATGACTTCATGAGTCAGGAGACTTTTTAGACTGATATTGGACATATGGGCTAATATCGGACTTATGACTTTGAACTGGGCTGGGATGCTTTCTTAATGTTCCATTCCTCTTGTATATACAACTTTCCCTTATATCCATATGCATGTCTATGAGTTTGTTTCTCTAGCTTACCCAGACTGACACACATGCTAAGTGAAATAAGGCAAGCACAGAAGGACAAGTACAGCATGAGTCCATTGAAGTAAGCTTAGAATTAAAAAAACAAAAAGGCACAGGAGAAAAGCTACTATGTACATACACCCCTGGGGTGATGTCCAGCAACTATGAGAGGAGCCAAACCCAATCCAGGGATATATATGGCAGCCAACTAATCAGAGGGGGCAAGAAAGAGAAAAAACAAATCATGGAGAGGGGGGTGACCAGGACACTAACCCACCCAAGGGGAGAGTATCATTTATATCTCACAGGAGAGAGGGAGAGACACCAGGCTTTAACCTAATGCTCCAAGACATGAATACAACATACTGGCATCAATAGAGAGGTCTGCGGGGCTGACCCCAATACCAACTATGTGGACATCCCCCACCCCCTTCCCCTCAGAAGAATGCAGTTCAGAGATAACAATGGGCAACAGCTTAGGGAGAGGGACACGTCTGATGTGAGCACATGGAGAAGTGAAAAAGGATGGAGAAGGAGGGGAAGACATCCTGGCCCCAAGGACAACATTACTGCTTGGAGCAGACAACGCACAGAGAGGACCATAGGGCTGGTTCCACCACAAGATGCGACATCCCTCTCTGACCCATAGCTCTGCGATGGATAATACTAGAGACACAGTGAGGGAATTGTGCACAATGTGACCCCATTACACTTATGCAAAACACTAAGGGCATTCAACAGAGCAGCAAGTGGAGCAAAGCGATGAAATCCCGGAGAGAACACCGAAAATAGACTTTGGAAAACACTCATAAAGGCCAACAAACAGACCTTGAGCTATTTATAGGCCTTCCCATTTTTGTCAGTGGCTTTTGTTATTGTTTTGTTGGTCTTGATTTCCTTTGTTGCTTTATTTGGCTTTGCTGGGTTTCTACATGTCTGTCTAGATAAGATAGGCAGGATAAATAATTTGTAGATGAAAAGAATGGGACTAATGGTTTCAAAATGGGATGTGGGCGAAGGAAGGGTGGGAAGCCAACCCAGGGACAAGGGAACAGTGAAATAAAATCAATGGAGAGAAGAGCATGCCTAGTAGGGCTTAATCAAGGGCAATGTAAATGTAGCATCAAGGAATTACTTCATTGGCATCAATGAAGGCCAAACATGATGGTGGGACAAAAGTAAAAGGAAATAAAGGAAAGAACCAGGAGGCCAAAGCATTTATAGAGGTCTAAATACAGGCATGTGCATATATAAATATATATATAACAAGAGGGGAACAGAAGGTAGCAGATGGACATTGGGCCTCGACTCAAGTCCTCCCTCAACACAAAAACCCTTTGTTCTAACACTCCGGCATTCTGTGATGCTCACCTACCTAACACAGTTGCTGAAGGCAAAATGGGAGAATAAGCAAAATGGTGAAGAAAGCTGATAGTGGCTGGGACCTTAATAGCTTGGAGATAAACAAGCGGCCATCGAGCTGAGAAGCAACAAAGCCCACTAGCCTGTGTGATCAGGAGATGTTGATGGGATCAGGTACTAGGCATCTAAGACCCAGAACAAAATCATTCCCAAGGAGAATGGGGGCGAGGGGGTACCGACGCAACCATGGAGTGTAGACCCAATGTCCATCTACATCTCCCTACAGAGGAGTCACAGGGAAGATATGAGCCTGCCAGGATGCAGTATAGCACCGATGAAACACACAACGCTCCTCTAGCTCTTTGGTGCTTCCTTCCCCCCACTGTCACGACCTCACTTCTACCTTAAAAATCAGATCAGACCAGAGCATGCACCCTGCTACAAACAAGAGTCCGCAACACAGGGAATTCAGGATAGATAAACCCTTCAGGGCCAACAATGAGGGTAGATACTAGGGGGAGGGGAGTGGAGGAGAGAGGGGAAGGAGGAGAAAGGGGAGATCGATCACAAGGATCAACCTACAACCCCCTTTTAGATGGACAAACAATGGAAGAGTGGGTGAGGGGTGACAGAGGATGATGTAAGATATGAAAAATAACAACCTGTAACTTATCAAGGGTTCATGAGCGAGGGCGGGAGGGGGAAAGAGGGGGAAGAAATGGGGAGCTGATATCAGGGGCTCAAGTGGGCAGAGAAAGCTTTAAAAATGACGATGGCAGCATATGTGCAAATGTGCTTGACACACTGGATCAATGACTGGGTTGTGATGAGATGTAAGAGCCCCCAATAACATATTTTAATAAATTTTAGGTTATTAAATGGAGCAGTTCTAAGCTGTAACATACTAGGCTACTAGGTATCAGAAAGGAGGCAACAGCAGGGGCTTGGCTTGCTTCAGGGTAGTAGAGAGAGTACTTGGTGGCTTTCTGCATTTCCTACTATGTCTCGTGTACATCTCAGCACTAATGCAAAAAATAAATAACTGGTAGATCTGTCTTCACATCCCAGATCTCTTTTTTCCCCAGTGATTTAATTGGGGGCTCTTATAGCTCTTATAACATTCCATACATCATTTGTATCAAGCATATTTGTACACATGTTGCCATCTTCATTTCCAAATATTTTCTACTTGAGCCCTTGGTATAAGCTCCTCTTTCTCCCTCCCTTTTTAAAAAAAATAAATCATTCTATTGGGGGGGTCATACAACTCCCATCACCATCGATACATATGTCAATTGTATGCAGGTCACATTTGCACACTTGTTGCCCTCATCACTCTCAAGATTATCCTCCCCCCACTTAGGCCCCCAGTACCAGCTCCCCATGTTTCCTCTCCCTCCCAAAGCCCCCTCACCCAGGAACACTTTTACAAATTATTTTTTTACATCGTACATTGTCTGATGTGTCCCTTCGCTCATGTCCCTGTTTGTCTGTATCCCAGAGAGGAGGCTATATGTAGATCCCTGAAATCGGTTCCCTCCTTCCACTCCACCATTCCTCCACCCTTCCGGCATCACCACTCCCACCACTGGTCCTGAAGGGATCATCTATCCTAAATTCCCCATGTTTCCAGCTCCAGTGTACATCCCCTGTCTAGCTGAATTGTCAGGTAGAACTGGGATCATGATAGCAGTTGGAAGCATTTGAGAACTAGAGGAAAGCTGCATATTTCATCATTATTATACTACACCTTGACTGGCTCACACACTCCCTGCAACCTCTCTGTAAGGGGACGTCACTTCACCTATTGCTGGGCTTTGGGTCCCCAATCTGTACTCCCCTTTATTTATAATGATATAACTTTTAGTTCTTTGATGCCTGATACCCGATCCCTTCAACACCTCATGGTCACACAGGCTGGTGTGCTTCATCCATGTGGGCTTTGCTGTTTCTGAGATAGATGGCCGCTTATTTACTTTCAAGTCTTTAAGACCCCAGAGAACTCGTATGTTAGAAGTTCTACAAGTTCTATGATAATTCAAAACCTACATGACCTTTATCCCCCCCCCAAATACCATTTAAGCACAAAAGTTTGGAACTGAACCCATTACACGTCTAATTTTTATAGCGCCTAAGTGCTATTTTCTTCATAACAATTTTTTCTATTTTCATTTTATTTCAGATTATCGTGGGCCACAAAGTATTATGTTGGGGACTGCATGTGGTCCCCCACTTTTATCCCCTACTTTAGACCTATGATGCGTTACGACCTCCCGCAAAGCTAGGAAGTAACTTGGAATTGAATACGGGTAAGTCCCTTACATAATCCCCCCGTCACTATCCTCAAAGAACCAAAGATGATGATAGTAACCTCCAGGCTGTGTTTTTTTGTTTTTTTTTTTCAGGCTGTGTTTTGATGGAACTAAACTTGAGACACATACATGTCATAAACACAAGGACCCATGAAAAGTGCCTCTTCAAGAAGCAACGAGAAAAATGCCCGTGAGTTTTGTTTCAAAGTGTTTATCAATGAGTGCGGTACCTGTGAAGCTCTGCAAAACCCCAAAACAGAGAAGCATTTTCCTTCCGATTTATATTTCATTTGCTCCTCATCCACTTTGGAGAAGGGAACTATGTCACTTCCGTAGCGGAACCCTAGGGAGCAGGAAGAGAGAGAGCAGCTGTTAAGCATCGGGGGCTCATGTTCTTCAGGCTGAAACTGGCTGCACACACACGAGAGCAGTGCAGGCCGGGCCCGGAGCCAGTCTCCACACACTGCTCTCTGCAGCCCGGGGGCCGCCCCGTGTCATAGACCAAGGGGGGAGGAAGCAGAGACACCAGCACCTCAAATGCGGGGCCTTCACAAAGGTCATGGGAAGAGGGAATGAAAAGATAGTAGAATGTTCCACTGACGGTCTGAAGTCCCCTTTCACATAAATCTGATCACGCTCTTCCAGCAGCACCTTCTACAATCCAGTTCCCTTAATGAGCATGGGGTCTAGGAGAATAAGAAAGGAGGCAAATGCAATGTACTAGCTAGCCTCCCTGAAGTACAAGAAGGATCTGTAAACATAAGAAGACATTTGTTCAGAAACGTGAAAATGCCCTCAAGAGATTTTCAGAACAAACTATTCTCAAAAGCACACCCTGGAGCTATACAAATGCCTAATGGGAAAAGGCCAAACTCTTCTATTTAGTGATGGAAAGGTCTATTTAATGAAGCATTCTATTGATAATTAGCATATTATTCTACATGTAACGCCACTTGTGAGGTTTGATTATTCCCTTTTGACCTTTTTCACTGTTTAGGACATAGGCACTTGACTACAAAGCAAAACAGCCAATCTTTGCCCATCCTCCCGTGCTCTGGATCAGACTGACAGGGAAAGCATCGCATCTTTTCTCCAAGGCAAGCAGGACTTGTATATGGGGGTGATTCTGTGAGGAGGGATGACTTGTTCTTTTCAGTCTGTTGTTGCTGCCTTGCATTCAATTAAGAAGAAACAAATTTCTATTTACATTGCATATGTCTTTTTTAAGAAAAAAAATCTAGCAATGAAAACAAAATTAAAGTGAAAAGAACAAATGGCACTTGATCGCGAGTGGTATCTGGAATAAATGTTTTTCCTTTTCTTTCTGCTGTCAGTCACTTTACCTGAACAACTGAACAATAACTCAAAAATTCTAATTAAGACTAGCTTGTGTTTTCTGACTCATCTGCTGTAAGGTCAGACAAGTAACTGCAGCCTCCGTAAATGTCAAAAAATATAGAATAGACTACAACTTTTAACAATTTTCCTTTGCCCACATGAATGTATTAACACTGCAAGAAGAAAATTCTCAACCTTAGTGGGCAGAGAATAGATAAGGGGATTATGTGGGTACTTGCACAAAGATAAAGCAAAAAACTGCAGCTTTATGTTCTTTGAAACCAATCAACCATGACCTGCCAATAAATTTCTTTTGGCCCAGGATAACTAGGCTGCTTTCTCTGCTGGCAACCAAAGGGAGTGGCACTTTCTTCTCCAGTTTCTTCTCCTTCCAAGTCCACCACCCCCAGATGTCAGATTCATTTTCCTAAAACACAGGATTATTAATGACACAGCTTCTCAAAACTACAACAGCTCTACATCACTTTCAAAACTACATATAAAATCTAGCCTATCAGTCAAAGCCCTTCAAAACTAAGTCCTAACTCAATCAAAACTAGAAGCCCAGACTCTGGGGTCAGACACTTCTAGGCTAGAGTTCTGATTCTGCCAGCGACTGGCGGGATGCCTTAGGATAAGTTCATCAACATCTTCTAGCCTCAAGTCCCTTATCTGCAAAATGGAAACAAGAGCTATCAAAGGAAATGTGTTTCAAAGTTGGCAAATTAAAACTACAGTATGCTGGCTAATACATACTCTGGCAATCTGAAGTCCCTGGTTTCCATCTTAGCCATCACGCAGTCTCTTCAACACTTTAGCTCTTGACCATTCAGATACTGTCCTTTGAACAGAGACGCCCTCTAGATGCACAATGCCAATCACAGCTGTCTAGTTTACAAGATCCTCGTGAAAGCCCTTGAACAAACACACTCTTCCTTCCCCCCTAAGTTAATGTCAGGAAGCACGCTGGGCAAGAAATCTTACGGTGAAAACAATCAGCAAGGAATTCAAGAATACAAGTAAGCAAGAAAGTTGCTTCAACCACATTAAGATGGGCATTCGGCTAGCTAGTGGATTTTAAACTTAAAAAGAGAGCCAAGTATGCAGTCCGGTCAGCGGGGGCGTTTACAACTCTGCAAATTGGACTACTAAGTGTCCTCCCAGACACCATCCTCCCTAAGACTCAGCAAATGAGCCAAGGATCTGGGGTTCTGTCCATCAGCTCCCTCCCCTAGCCCCACCCCCGAGCTGTATCTGGGTAACTCAGAGAAACAGACTACAAAGGGCTTCCAAAAAGTTCATTAGAAACCAATGAAATATTTCCATGAACTTTTTGAAGCCTCCTATCCATGTCAATAATAGTACAACTCACAGGCTGCCTCCTATCATTTGAGAGAAAATCTCTTTTAAGGAGGCTGCAGTGACAACTCTTACTGGCATACCTTGAATAGTGTCTTCTTTTGAAACTTCAGTTTCATCGTCGTCATTTAGGCAATAAACCGTTTCCCTTTTAATATCTTCTTGTCTCAGGGTCCTTGCATCCACAACTGTCCAAGTCTTTTTAACTTTTTCCTGTAGAATCTGATTTCCCCAAGAAAAACAAGGGATCACTGGTAAGACTAGTGATCCGAATTGAAAGAAAAAAACTTGATACTCTCTGGTTCACACAGGAAAACTCTGAGCATTTATTTTACAGCTACGTTAGTTTGTTGACTCTTGCCTATTATGGAAATCCTGGTTCATTTAACAATAGAATATTCACAACGAGTTTCTCTAGGTTTCTTTTTCCCTTCAGGGTAATTAATCAGATAAAAACCAGTATTTTCTTTATTCATAAGAACTTCCTATAAAAAAAGGAACAGAAATTAGATACCATATATTTTTATCAGTTTTCCAATTTAAAAAAAAAGAGAATAATCTATCAGTAATCCTAAATCAATATGGAAATTTGAACAAGAAGTCAGAGAAAGGGTAGAGATTACCTCCTTACTCCGGGGCATACGAATCAAGGTCTTAATAAAACCCCCCAAAATAAGTAAACTACTTCCAAGGTTGTCATGGATGATGTATGAGTTTTGGAAATAAGTCCTTGAATATATCCAAAGAACATGGACATGCATACATAGGTATCCGTGTGTGTGTGTGTGTGTGTGCCAAAAAGTTCATGGAGGGGGAGCGGGGAGCGGGGAGGGAGGAGAAAAGCTGAAAAGCTGATATCAAGGGCTCAGGTGGAAAAGCAACCAGTTTGAGGATGATTAGGGCAGCAGGCGTGCGAAGGTGCTTGGCACAATATATGTATGGATGGATTGTGATAAGCAATGGACGAGCCCCCGATACAATGATTTAATAACTAAAAAAAAGCTTCATGGAAAATTTCCATTATCTCTTAATTCCATTTTCCTCATGTAAAAACATGTCGAAACGCTACTGCAAACTTTAAAGTGCTTTCATATATTTATTTTGAACACTTAACAGGGTAACGGGTAAGGGGCACATGTGGGGGCATAGATCAGGCTCTGAATCAGACTGTAATTTCACCAAGTAATCACCGAGAGCACCTTGGTTCTCAAAGTGCCCTGTTACCGTATAGACTCGAGTATAAGCCAACCCAATTATCAGCCGAGGCACCTACTTTTATCACAAAAGCTGCATTAAAAAATGTGCTGGAAGGGGCTGAGACCCAGTGGCATAGTGTTTTGTGTGTGGGAACTGCAGCCCACGGGCTTGGCGGTTCAAATCCAGCAGCAGCTCTCCAGGAGCAAGGCTGGGTCTCCCACTCCCACCAGAGGGCAGTGATGCACACACACACACACACAACCAAAAAAATGTGGTGGAAAAACTTGGCTTATCCATGAATATATACGGCATATTCAAATATACGTCTATTACAAAATGCAATTTCTTGGTAAAACTCACCATTTTATGATATTTCATAGATAATGCTACCAAATATTTAAGAATAGAACTGGGTATGGCTGAGTCTTGAAAATTCTGATCTTTTAAACTGGTATTTTGAAAGCATAGCATATTTTTGCTATGCTACTTCAAGAACATGATTTCTTGCATTTCAAGCTGCTTAATTTTTTTTTTTTAAGCACCAAACTCATGATCTTTAATTCATAACAGAGCGAAAGAGAGAGTGGGAATCACATGCTATTGTGAACAAGTCTTAAACTTTTTTCTCTGGGGACCCCTTAGCCACTGCTGCCAGCCAGTCACTTCTGGCCAGAGCCCCTGCAGGGCGGGGCGGGGCGGGACTTCCTCTCAAGGTGTCCTAAGCTGTGGAGTCTTTATGGACGCAGACTGGCACATCTTTCTCCCATGTGGCATGGCAGGTGCCTTTACCACAATACCACCCAGGCACCTCCTACAGGAGGGAGTGCCTTTTACAAGGGAAGCTACACCGAGCTGCAAGGCGAATAGCTAGGGACGCAGTAGTTCCAGTCCTCACTCATCCACACTTGAATTGCCAGTCACTTAGAAACATACTTGTTTGCCATAAAATTCTTTTGAAAGAATGTGTATCTACCACTTACCGATTTATAAGCCACAATTCTTATGGATAAATTGGAACCAATGGTCAGCTGGCAGGGCCAGGACATGGAATGCCGCTCAATTTTCTTAAACATAGACAGTTGTTTCAGGCTCTCACTATAATAAACAAAAACAGGAAAAGCAACAGTTTTAAAATGCTAACTTGTGCTGGGTGATGCACTGACTTTCTAGAATAACGGATCAGAGGGGGACCCGGGGGGTGGCAGGGAAATGACAACCACAACTTGAGAGAACCAGATGACAGGAAAGCTGGCAGAGGAAGGCGGCGTTGGTAGACTCCACTGTAAGTAAGGTGGGGAAAAAATCTCTATCTTCCCCCACTCGAGCTTTACTTTCTACGCAGCTGGTGGTTTTTCACACTTTTGTCAGCACAGAGGACATTCTTGGCCCGTGTACATATATTTATACAGCAATACACTGAGGAGGGTAGGGGGTGGACTTTGGGTCTCTGTCAATACCCTCCCTCAATACAAGAACACTTTGTTCTAACCAGTCAAGGTCTGAGATGTCCACCCTCCCGACACAACTGAAGACAAAACAGGTGGGTAAGCAAATGTGCTGAAGAGGGCAGATGGTATCCGGTTATTAAAAGATACAGTGTCTGAGAGGCTTGAAGTTACACAAGCCATCTTTCTGCAAGTTATTGTATAGCACCGAAAAACACACAACTTTCTTCAGTTCTTTGATGCTTCCTCCTCCCCACTGTCATGACCCCAGTTCTACCTTACAAATACAGCAAGACTGGACCATGTACATTGGTACAGAGAAGAGCTCAAGACACATGGAATTCAGGACGCCTCAGGAACAATAAGGGGTTTGCATACAACAGGTGTATGCATTGATTGTGATTAAGAGTTGTGTGAGCCCACAATAAAATGATTTAAAACAAAACCAAAAAGAAAGGCCTACAAAAGAATGAGGGCAACATGTGTACAAACATGCCTGATTCAACTGATGTATAGATTGTGGTAAGAGTTGTAGGAGTCTCCAATAAAATGATTTTTTGTTTGTTTTGGGCATCACTGCCCTTTGGTGGTGGGAGTTGGAGGCCCAGTCTTTGCTCCTGTGAGCTGGAAATGAACTTCCATCCCAGTGGGCCTCAGTCCCGCGCACAACCACTACACCACCAGGGGTCAGCCCAATAAAATGATCTTTAAAAAAGAATATAAGGGGCTGAGCCCCAGTGGCGCAGTGGTTGTGCGCGGGACTGCGGCCCACTGGGACGGAGGTTCAATTCCAGCAATGGGGCTGGGCCTCCTACTCCTACCACCGGAGAGCAGTGATGCCCACAAAAAAAAAAAAAAAAAAGAATATAAATTCTTGCTGCAGGACATCAAAGGGTGGGTATCAACCTATGACACTGTTGCTCAAAACTCTGCAATTCACTAGTTAACGCCAATTCTCTTAAATAAACAGTCTAATGTGTTTTTGAGGACTAAGGGGTTCTTAGCCTGAGCCACAGTATCTTCAATGGTCTCATAAGCAAGTGAAAGCTGAACAATGAATAAAAAAGACCAAGAAATTGATGTTTTTTGGATTACAGGGTTGGTGAAGAATGGGAAATATACCATAAACTGCCAGAAGAATGAATACATTTGTTTTGGAACAAGTAGAAGCAGAATGCTCCTTAAAAGCAAAAAAATGCTTTTAAGCCACATGCAGTACTCTATACTAGCTACCAATGAGTCGATTACGACTCAGTGACTCC
Organism: Nesogale talazaci; assembly: GCA_004026705.1. NCBI lineage: Eukaryota > Metazoa > Chordata > Mammalia > Afrosoricida > Tenrecidae > Nesogale > Nesogale talazaci. The sequence continues at coordinate 189,163 of PVJH01000888.1, forward strand.
ATAGGACAGGGCAGAATTGCTCTCTTGGGGGGTTCCTGACACCAAGGCATTTTAGGAGCAGAGAGCATCATCGGTCTCCTGCACAGCAGCTGTTGCTTTTGAACTGCGAACAACTAAGCCACCGGGCACCTCCACTACACCACGGGGTTCACATGAACGTCAGGCAGTCAGGGGTGGAAGACTGGCTGGGACACAGGGCTTGCTGGGACAAACACAGGACCGTGGAGGACTCAAGTGCCACAGGGCACTTGATTTCAACGATTTTATTATATCTATTTTGTTTTTATTGTAAATGACTGTTCATATAGTATGAGCTGATGTTATCCCAACTATGTATTTATTCATTACTGTTTCCTATGTCGTCTGTTCTTGGAATGACCCCCGTCCAGACTGAGGATCCTGAGCAGGATGAGGCATGGCCCACAGCTGGTCCACAGCACGTGAGATGCTGGTCCAGGCTGCACCAGGAAGACCCACACAGCCTCCGCCCGTTTGTAGCCCAGGCTGCTGCAGAGGGCACCTGCACGAGGAGAACACAGAGGAGGCTGGTTGGCCTCATGAAGAGTTCGGTATTATCCTGCCGACTTGTCAGCGTGTCGACATTGTCACTGCTGCTGCTGCTTTATGCCATGAGCCTTGTTTCTTGAAAATTGCTTTTTACAGCACTTCAAATCTATTGCTCGTGTCCAGGTAGGCCTCGAGTTGCAGGCATTTCCATTCTGGCAGGAAATTCCAGCTTTTCCGGGTTGTTCCAAGGTCCAATTAACTAGTCTGAGCGCGCCTGTTTCTGGCAGTGCTTTTTGATTATTTCAGAAGGACTTTTAGTAATTTTGCTTGAAGGAATCACTTTCTCCTATTTATTCCTGAGTTGTTTTCTCCTGGTTTCTCTCTGCAACCCCAGTGCCCTCTGCAGGGTGGGCAGAGCTGGCCCTTAGTCTGAGCTGCTGGACCTGTCACGTTAGAAGATTTCAGACAGTGGGGAGGAGAAAGCAAGTACAATGCAGAGAGGTGCTACTTCCTTTGATCAACCCTAAAGACGATCAGATCTTTTTCTTTTTAACTTGAGCCCCACCCGAGAAAGTAATTGTCCAGTTCGGTGGAAACATGTCAACCGAGCCTAATTTCCACTGTGCTCATGTAGAGTGAATTTTCCTGATTTCTCTCACATGGTAACTCCTGGTGACGAAACCGGCTCGAGGGACTTCTGCTACTGGCTCCCCAAACTCAAACCTGCCCTCAGTTAGCTGCTTCTGACTCGGAGAGAGAGAGAGGCCAGCGGCTGCCAGGGGTTGTAGAGGCTGGTACATAGGCACAGCAGGAAAAAGCCTCTGTCTCCTGGGAACGGCTGGTGAGTTTGAGCAGTGAGCAACTGCTTTGCTGAGGGGCTCCTTCACTGAAAGACACTAGGGCAATACGACCCCTAACTTGTTATTTTCAGGTCCGTTTGAGATGAATGACTTTGACTGAACTTGGTTTAGACGAAAGAAAAGCTTCTTGCTCCTCAGATAAGAGGAAATACTCTAATTGGAAAAAAAAAAAAAAAAAGATTTCAAGACAGAAGTAGACATTTCTTTGAATCAGTATTCAGCATCCTTAGGTCTTCTCTAAGCTGAAATTTAATAAACTTCGAATTTTTTAAAGAGAAAAAAAAAAAGCCTGGGCTCTAATCAAGCACAATCAAGTCTAGAGAAGATAAAATGGAATTTGTGAGGTCCACTCAAATAAGGAGCACCAGTGTTAATGACAGCACGCCAGCAAGACTGCACGGTTTATCTCCTTGGTACCCACTCCACTGAGTGGGGTTCTACAAGGAGGATGAGAGAATGGCCGGATGTGATCCACAGAGGCCTCAAGAGCTCTCAACTTACAGAAATAATTTGCGGCAAATAGCAGACATCCTACCGAAGTTCATAGTGTACACTGGCTCTGATTTTCTGGGGGCAGGCTGGCCCTGACCCAGGTCTACAATCGACATGACTCATCCAAGTATCCGTCAGGTCTAACAGCACCAGGGGTCTGCACGCCGTGTCTGAGGGAGCTCGTCATGTCACAGCAAGGGACAACTAACTGGGTATGCTCTGCGGTACACATGAACTTCCCAAGTCCGAGTCAGCAAACATCATTTTCTGCGATAATAAAACTGTTCTGCTCCTAACATGCCTGTTCAATACGGTAAGCCACAAGCCACATGTGGCCACGAGCACGTGAAATGTAGCTAATGTCACAGAGGGACTAAACTGTTCCTCAATTCCATTCCACTTAGATTTAACCTGAATCGTGAGGGGTAGCTAATGGCTAGTATATCGGGCAAGATAATTCTTGTCCATCTTCAGAGCACACCTAAAATTTTAAAAAGCTACAAACTGCTAGGATGACACTTAATAACTATGCCTGTGAAATACCAGAGGAGCCCTGCTGGCAGAGCGGTGGCATGGTGGGCTGTGATCGGCAGGGTCTGCCGGCCTCCTCGGGAGGAAAGTTGGGCCTTTCTACACCAATGGACAATCTCACAGGGGCAGTTCCATCCTGACCTACAGTCTCTATGCATCCGCATCAACTCAAGGGCGGTGGATTGGGTCTGGTGTACAGTATACTATAAAAAGAAACAAGGTTTTAATAACCATTGACACTAGCCTATAATTTTTCCTATGGTCATATCACATTTAAGATTTTTTAAAGTATACAACCTCACATTAGCTTAAGTCAGATAAAGACTGGAAAGAAATAACTTCGAGACACCTCTTTGCAGCACTGCAAAGCAACATTTTATAGCATTTTTCACTGAGTCCTTGCTTTGGTAACTCCTTATAAAATTAAACTCCATTTCCAAAATACAAACAAAATACAGATATATACTCAACTCCCCCTAAAAAAACAAACACTAACTCGCTGCCATGGAATCAATTCTGACTCATAGTGACCCTCTGGGAGTAGAGTGCCTCACCTGCTTCCACAGAGCTGCTGGTGGTTGAGAAGTGCTGACCTGGTGGTTAGGTCACAATCCCCTAGGCCACCACAGCTACTCAGAAAGGTTCTAATCATTAAAATCTTATGTCCGGAAGTCTGCTTACACCTGCCCTGTATTTATCGGTGCACCGGATGGATTCGTGAGCATCCAGGACTCTCCGGATCGGCACCTGCATCCGTCATACTGCCTGCTCCAGGGCTGCGTTCGTCAGCTCAGGCTCCCCAGCACGTGCGCTCTGGCCGTCTCAGAGTGAATGCATGCCCCCACCCTCGCCTGCGATAACCTGGAAAAGGGGATGGTCTCTAACTGGGAGGCTTAATAAAGCTCCCTGTACATTTATGTGGTACTTCAAGGCTTTGAGGTTTCTTACCTAATTCTGCCTTTACAACACCCACCTGAAATGAGCAGGCTGGGAATTCTCTCCATTCCAGGGGTGGCATGGTGGGTTTTCCTTGTTTTAACCTCACCAAGACAGTATGTGAGCAAAAGGGGTTTTTTAAGCTACTTTCTCATTATTTGTGATCTCTACAACCTAAACCAGAGGATAAGAGGATATTAGATACCCAGAATAGGACTATCACTTTTTAAATCAAGTTTGTCTTCTTGTAGGTACATGAGAAGGAAGGGCCCAAGAAATGTGTCCCAAGCTCGCCCTCAAAGAGGAGATCTCCCACAGGCAGACGTTGGAGGCTTTGTGGGCTTGCTTTCTGGCCAGCACAATAAAGTGACTGTTGCCATGAACTGAGTCCCGGTTTCCCAGTGCATAAAAAGTTATGTTTATCTGACACTGTAGTCTACTAAGCATACAACAGCAAAATGAGAATGCTTGAAGTCATGTGAGAACTACCAAAATGTGACACTGAGACACGAAGGGGGCACAAGCTGTTGAACATGGAATGGACAGACTCTCCACTGACCTCCAATTTGTAAAAATAAAAATGCAACATCGCTGAAGCGCTGTGCAATGAGGCATGCCGAGACTTTAACTTTTAAACTTGGTTTGTTAAATGACTTTTGGTATGTACAGAGTCCCAAACTTCAATGACAGAAGTCCTGGAAAAAAATTCAGCTATGTTCCTCCAAACCCACCACTTTCTCCAGGGCAGGTGAGAAGGGCTGACACAGCATTTCTTTAATAATCATCAAAGTATTAACTGTTAAATCAAAGGAGTTGCCCACAGAACATTAGTGAGAGTCTGGATCAAGAGAGAAATGGACAGGAAAGCGACTGAGAAGTGCTGCACGTTTTCGTGTCTTACCTGAAGGAATAGATTTCATCCAGCCCATCTTCACCTTCTAAAGTCAGCATCACCCTTTTCACCACCTTAATGCCTTCCTTTTGCTGCTCCGTCATTCCTTTTGGAGGAAAGGAGGGTCTATTGGGATCCACGATCAAGCTGCTGTCTCCTCTGTCCCCAGCTCCAGCTTCCTTCTCCACCGAGAACGGCAAACTATCAAGAAAGGATCAGCAGTCGTTAGGGAAGTGGTTCTCAACCTTCCAAATGCCATGACCCTTTCATATAATTCTTCATGTTGTGGTGAAACACCATCACCACCATCCCAAACCATAAAATATTCACTGCTACTTCTTAACTGTCATTTTGCTATTGTTTTGAACCAGGTGACCTCTGAGAAATAGTCCTTTAACCCCCAAAAGGGTTGCCACTCTCAGGTTACGAACAACTGAATTAGAGGAACACATTCTCAAGTCAAAGAAGCAGTAGTCACTCAGTAACTATGTGAAAAAAGGTCTACCAGTCAATCTCAAGGAGCTTCAGCTTTCTTAGCTGGCATAATGGCACTGGACTGCCCTGGTCAAGACTCTTGTGGTGGTGTCTGTCTCCTCTCAATTTACCTAGTCTTTATGCTGCTTCATTCTCTCGGACTGGCTTCCTTCACATGGCCTCTCAACACTCAAGCTCAATCTTGTCCAATTCTTTCTCTCCCTCTCTCTCTTACACACACACACACACACACACACAAACGAGAAAGAGAGAGAGAAACAGGTTCTAACTAGCCTTATTTAGGCCAGATGTCCTACCACTTGTTAAATCTGGCCACGCTTTGGCAACATCAACAAGAAGATGACAATCCTTACTTAAGCTATTAAGTTTAGATTTCAGGAAAGCATGTCTCCAAGAAGTCTGAGTGCTTTCCTAAGCAGACAAGGTAAGTAAGTAAACATCCATCTGAGAACCTTTGAGGTCATAACAATTCAGTAACACAGCATGTGCAAAATGCTTAAACCCAAATGGTTATTATTGCTGTGGACATAGCATACCAATGCAGGTATCAGTTAATTATTAGAAAAGGGTGAAATCTAGTGTCACTTTGGTGTTTTGCTCCTGTGTTTGGCTGAAATGACACTAGATCTAAATTGAGATTACCAGTCGTGAGAATAGTCCGAAACTAAAATATAAAACTACACATGATGGCAACATTTTATATGGCACCTCATCAATGTTTTTTTGGTAGACAATCTCACTTAATCTTTGTGTATTAGGTGGGCAGAGACTTTTTTTTTTTTTTTGTGGGCATCACTGCCTCTGGTGGTCGTGGGCACTACCCAGTGTCGCTCCAGAGAGCCACTGCTGCATTTGAACCACCAAGCCTGCGGGCTGCAGTCCCATACGAGACTTTTATCTTATAAACCCACATGACTAATACAGAACAGACTAAAAGCACAGTCCGATGTGAGTGCAATGTTCTTTCAAATGTCTCATATCTCCCACTTTGCCCCTGAAAAACTTTCAAGCTAAATTCAGCACTCATGGTTGGCCACCTTTATGTGAACTGTTATTTGTAAGGCAATTTCTCCATTTCTGTATATGATTTCTCCACTACTTTGCTACTAAGGTCTTCTGTTGCAATCTTTTCTGAGTGTACTGCATGCTCAGCTGCTAACTGCCTGCTTGGTAGTTCACCGTCACCCTGAGGTGCCTAGGCAGGATGGGCTGGGGGAGCTCCTTCTGAAGTTCTAGTCCCGGAAAGCCACTGACGTGCACAGTTCTGCTCCGGGACGCGTGCGGGCCTCATGCATGGAAGCTGACTCCTGGCAACCACACCGGTGGGGTTTGTACCGAGTCTGGCCCGTTGACATCTCTGGTAGCGCCTACCAGACACTGAACTCTGGAGAGCAGGGGGATGGCACGCTGCCGCAGGTTCTGGCTGTTTCCACAGCAACCACCAGCGAGAAGAGCAGACAGGCATGAAAGAGGAAAGTGCCAGGATGCTACTCTGAGAAAAAAGGTCAACAGCAGTTCCTTGTAACGTATAGAAAGTCATCAAGAGGTAACATTAAGATCCATGTCCGAGGATCACACCTGCTGAGAACACAGTCCTTCGTGGGGCTGCCAGTATTAGTTTTGGATCTTTGAGAACAATTTGGCATCCATTAGACTGTCTGCCTACAACAAACGAGACCAACAAGTGGTCTGAATGCTGGAGGTGTGCCACACAGGAAGACGGATCAGGACCCAGGGCTTACAATTTACAAGCGGTCACACAGCAAGCAAGTCAAAGAAAAGAGCGAGGTTTCTTCTTCAGAGCACTTTACAATACTCACTTAAAAAAAAAATGTAGGGGCTGAGCCCCGGTGGCGTAGCGGTTGTGCACAGGACTGCGGCCCACTGGGACGGAGGTTCAATTCCAGCAGTGGGGCTGGGCCTCCTACTCCCACGACCGGAGAGCAGTGATGCCCCCCCCACCAAAAAAAAATAGTCCTTTAAACTCACACTGACAGAAGTGGAGCATGTTCCAATCATGGAAGACATCCTGAGATTAAGGAGGGGGTCAGAGTGGAGCGGAGGGGTCTGAAGTGCCTTGAGAACCTCAAACTCAGGAAGACGTCTCTTTCAGAGGTCCTTCATTTCTCTGAAGTACTGTTCTTAACAGGCTTCAGTTGGATGGGTTATTCTGAACAATTTTTCTATAGTTCCACAGAAAGGAGATGCCCTCTCAGAAGTCCTACAAGGGACATACATGCCAGAGAGGGTCTCCCATTCCCACCGCAGGCATTCTGAAGGCGCCCGAGGCTAACCCCTCTGAGCTAGAAGCTTCTCAGGGTAGCCTTCAACTTGAAAAATGAGTGTCCCCAAAAGACTTTAATAATTCAACATCTTGTCTCATCATTCTGATTTCACCAAAAATAGGACAAGAAAAAGTTACAAATGCAACAGGAAGGATTAATGTAAAAGACTTTCAGCGAGGTCGGATATAAGCGAAGGAAAGTATATGCCTGATGAGAAGATTCAAGTTGTTTGCTGCAGGGAAAGGGGACTCTAACACAGGATGGAAGACATAGCTCCTCCCACCCCAAATCTAAATACCTCACTTCTAAATATACCGAGATACGGGTCATAAGCCCCTGCTAGCCATAATGGCGCTTATAGTTTCTAGCCTTCAAGTGTGTGGTTCTAGAGCTCTGGCGGCCAAATCGGGTTAGGTACTGAGCTACTAACTCCAAGGTCCATGTTTCCAAGCCACCGGCCGCCCATGGGCCAAAGATGAGGCTTTTGACTCCTATAGAGATCTCCAGGCTCGGAAAGCGGGGAAGGCGGCTGGGCTCTGCCCTACTGCGTCGCTCTGAGTCGCAACTGACTTGATGGTAGGGAGTCTGGTGCAGATGAGGCCCGTGGTCACAGTCTCATTTTGGAGGGAGTCCTCTGTTTTGCGGAAGGACAGGATGAAGGTGGGATGTGTTCTACCTTACTAGAGGGTGTAAACTAAGTTACCCTAAGACAAAAACCACATCTCCATCAGAGCCATTGCTCTGGTGCATGGGCCATCTGGGAAGCAAACTGAGGAGTCCCAGACAAGGCGTCCCACGCCCACCAAGGAAGAAGAGCCACTAGAGGAACATGGTCAAGATCCTCCCGACGTGAAGCAGCAGAGGCCACAGAGGTCATGCCTCACCAAGACCAGGAGCTGAGTGAGGCAAGACCGTGGACAGATGAGAGAAGCGGCCAGACGCGGGAGCTGTGAGGCAGGGATGGCTTCCTGGCCAGGGAAGGCCGAGGCCGAGGGGCAGAAAGAGACTGAGGACTGCAGAAAGACTTGGTTGCTAGTTGAGGAAGAGATACTGCTGACGACAAAATACCATATCCTCAATTATTTTGTCTGATCCTGGGCTGTGCTAACGTGGTAAACTGTCTAAGGCGTTCCTAAAATTGTGAGCACTGTGTATTGAGCTTGGTGACTGCAGTGGGTTACACTGAATCCAGCACACAAGATGAGCATTAGGAGAGAATGGTTGACATGGGGCCGGGGTACGGAGGGAGACGGAGTCCTGTCTGATCTCTCCCTCATAGCCACACACCTTGGGCTAGTGAGGAATTGGAGTCTCCCTCTCCTGGTGTAAACAAAGGTCAGATAAAGCCCTCCTGGAAAACTTAGCAAATTCCATTTTACCTGTGTGTTTCTAAAATATTGAGCTCCTAAAGTAATAACATCTTTATTCTCTGCAGGGGGCGGCGGAGGGGGGGGGGGAAACGCTTAAAATAAACATGAACCTGTATGTAAATGAAAATATCCAAGAGGAAAATTCTTTCTACCCCAAATGTTAGGTCTCTGCCCTCCCCTGCACTGTAGCACTAGAGTTCTGTTTAAGAATAGCTCTCCGGGGCTGAGTCCCGGTGGCGTAAGTGGTTGAGTGCAGAACTGCAGGCCGCAGGCTTGGCGGTTCAAATCCAGCGGCGGCTGGGTAGTGCCCATGACCACCAGAGGCAGTGATGCCCACAAAAAAAAAAAAAAAAGAATAGCTCTCCGGCGTTGTCTAGGTAAAGTCTGGGGGTAGGAGATGAAACAAGTGCCTTCAAAAGATTCTTCCAATTCCTGACTCTGCACGCCCAAGGACAGTGAACAAGATGGTGAGAAACAGCTTAACTCCTCGGAGTTATGCTGCCTTTCATTTCTTCATCACTCACCCTCGGAACCTACCACACACACTCCCTGTGACCAGTGAATGTTTGCAGAGCCTTGTCATTCCCAGGCAGAAGCCGCCCCACTCACTGCACGTACGCCCTCGTCACAGGATGTGTCTACCAACAGAGCTCTCGGGATCTTACAAGAACTGCACGGTGATGCCAGAGCGCTTCAGGTTATTGATTATGATATCCAGCTGATCTTCGCTGAATGGGCTGCTCAGGTCAGTGAACACTTCAACATGCCTCTTCTCAAACTTCTTTCCTCTAAAAGGGAGAGGGATCACATTAAGACACCATTTTCCTGAAATACACTCGACACATTCAAGTCCACTTTGTCACTGAGCAGAAAGGGGCGTAGGAAGGAATCTAACACCTCCCATCTTATATGCCCCCAGATAACACACCGATATGAATACGCCCATATACGGCGTGCACTGAAATCAAACACCCAAAGGGCTGGGTGGTTTGCAAAAAATCAACAACAAAAAAAACAACAAGGGCTGAGCCCCGGTGGCGTAAGTGGTTGAGTGCGGGACTGTGGCCCGCAGGCTTGGTGGTTCAGGTCCAGCGGCGGCTCTCAGGAGCACCACTGGGTAGCGCCCACAACCACCAGAGGCAGTGATGTCCAAACAAACAAACAAACAAAAAAACACTGAACACATAGTTTGTGTAAAAATATAGTGGATGCCTGTAACAAACATTACTACACTTAGATTTTTGCTGGTTGCTGTTCTGTTCTATTGAACAGGTAACCAACCCTGACTTAGCCCCTACTTTTAACATCGTGGGTGAAACTTCTGAGCAACATGGCAGAATGTATTCCCGGAGCTTTACCAACATGCCCGAACATCAGTCTCAGAGCGTAGCAGGTTCCACTCACAAAACTCAAGGGAACATTTTGGGGAACAGTGAGGGGGAAACCATAATGACTTAGGCTGGGGTGGTGGTGGTGGTTTTGCTAGATGTTTTCCTAATACCAACAGCTGTTTCTGCATGTATGTACAATTAAATGGGTGGGGTGTGAGCAACCTGGCCAGTTAGTGGGCCCTGAGTTTCAATTACATCTTGATCATGCCACTGCTATTAGAAATAAAACCCTGGTAATTAGCTTAAGTCAAATGGGGAAGGACTTGAATTAAGCCAAAAATTTATTTCACCAAGAGAAGTCCCCACCCACGACAGTCCTTTCTTTCACAAAGTGAGCTTTTAAAGAAATAAGCTGATGGGAGCCAGGGGATTCCGCCCACGGTTGTTCGCCTCACAGACCGGCTGCGTGGCTGCCAGTCAATCGGCAGACACGGACTGCCTCATCCCTGCGTGTCTGCAGAAAAGCCCCAGTCCCTCCGGTGAAAACACTTACACAGTTTCCTGCTGGATCACATCCATGCACACGACGAGGGCGTCCAGGACTCAGCTAGTTAAGGCAGAAGATGCAACACACAGCCCCTTTATTCCAAGGACAAGCAACCTTTATTCCCCAGAGCAGTCCACAGGGCTGGACACCGTAGGGTCCTGGACACTATGATGGTACAAAGGACCTGTCCAAGTGCTGGGGGCCCACATTTACTTCATTACCACACATCAACGTATGTGCATCCTGGCACACACCAGCGGGTTTCAAAACGTTCATGGTAGGGTGGGAGGGAGGGGAGAGAGAAGCATTAAAAGATAGTAAAAAGCTCCCACGAACCTCTTGAAGTTGCCATGTATAACTAAGAAAATCAATGCATTCCATTCACTTAACCAAATATTACCATTCCACCTCACAGTATCACAGACCCACTTTTGGGGCGGGGAGTATTAAGTATGAAATGAGCCACAAGGAAGCGTCTGCAAGTCATTTCCAGCAAAACAGTGCCTCCCGGTGGTCAGAGACGGCACTACATAGTGATCAGAGAAATAACTCCTTAAAATTAACCAATATGTGGAAAAAATTCAAAACTTCAGGTATTTGTATATCAATTAAATTTGGGCCACAAAAACATCTCTCTCGCTGAGCCCTGGTGGCCTAGTGGTTGTGTGCGGGACTGCAGCCCACAGGGTTGGTGGTTCAAATCCAGCAGCAGCTCTCCAAGAGCAAGGCTGGCCTTCCTACTCCCACCAGGGCAGAGATGCCACCAAAAAAAAAAAAAAAGTCCCCTCTCTAGAAATGAAAAATTCCAATGGTATACTCTCCGAAAAATATTTTTCCTCTACCTCTAAGCATTCCTAACCATCATTACTGTATACAGTCAATATGAGTATATGCCTTAGTATTTTTCACTTTGTATGCCTCATTGATCAATGTCCTAATCAAGAGTTAGTGAAAGTCCTAAAGATTAGGCACCCCGCCTGATTAACTTCACCTCCAACCCTGACAGGCTTCCCACCTGTACACCCTCAGAACCACAAACACCCCACCTCCCACCCCCTGACTCAGAGTCGGGACTTCGAGAGAGCGTGCCCAAATTGGATTATGATCCACTCCCTTCCCCAGGACAGTAGTGATTTCTTATGAGTCTTCTCTGCCTGCAAAAGGATACGGTCAGCCTGCTGAGACCCGGGGTGGATGTGATTTTCGATGTCTTCCAGCAAATCAAAGTCTGGTAGCATCAGGTGTCTGTACACTGTGATGTTCCGATACTGGCCGTCACCAGCAAGGGCGTTCTTAGTGCCGTCCGTACCAAAGACCACAAGAGCAATCTCATCCTTGCTCTCGGCAAACACCTGCGGGACAAGGTGGTAAGACAGGAAGTGATGCTACAAAGAATTGAAGCCTTCGCGCAGCCAATCTGAAGGGAGCAAGACAACCACGCAATGGGACCACCCTCAGAATACTGTCTAACACAGCACGCTGGCCGCCACAGACCGTACACCCAAGGGGCAAGCACAACTCCAAGGATCTAAGGCTCTACTTTTCAGTGACGTCAGGTTCTATTCTTCACATCGGCATAAGCTAGGGTGGAGGCCGCAGAGCAGGGAGGGTGGTCAATGGTCTGGGTGACCAGCCAAATTAGATTCTAATTTTTTTTTTTTGGGGGGGGGCATCATTGCTCTCCGGTGGTGGGAGTAGGAGGCCCAGTCCCACTGCTGGAACTGAACCTCCGTCCCAGTGGGCCGCAGGCCCGCGCACTACCACTACGCCACCGGGGCTCAGCCCTAGATTCTAATTTTCAAAAGAAAATTAATGATGAATAATGGGGGAGTTGCCTGTCTTTTTCAAATAACTGTGCAAAGTTTAAATTCTCCAAGCGTGGAGAAGCTAGATTACTTGCCAGGGCTCTTCTGTCCCCAGTCGTTGGAACTGTACGCAGATAAGAGGGGTGGGACTCTAAGGTGGGGATGGGTTAGTTTTGCCTTTCCTCTGGGTATAAAGTGGGCCAACGCAAGCAGGAACAGGTGATCTCGTGATCACCAAGAAAGAAGTCACCGTCTCTTCCCGATGAGGAGAGGCGGTGACAGCAGTCAGAAGCATTAAGGACAGAGCAGAGGGCTTCTCGGCCCACAGATCGCAAAGAGTTGAGTCTGGGGCAGGAGGGTTATTGGACACACTTGATCTATAGTAGTTCTTGAATCTCTCAACCCCCTATTTGACAGGTCCTATGATTTTTCCCCCACTTTACAGCGGGGAATGGGAGCCATGGCAGTGGCCCGTCTCCAGGATGACCACCATCTACCTAGTCCTCGCTGCCTGTACGGCACCTTATAGCCAGAGTGGTCTCCAAGACCCTCCCCCTGATTTTGAACTGACCAACAGAAGGCTGGGGCACTAACTTTGTGAGTCTTCTAAAGATGGCTGACAGGAAGTCATTCAATCAAGTCTCATAAAACGCTCTCTGCTTGGGACACTTTCCCAGAACCAGTCGCCCTACTGAGAATCTCCAACCACAAGCAGAGGCCACAAGTTAGGTGATCTGTGGTGGATGGCTCCAGCTGAGCTTACTGCTGACAAAAGGCATCTACCTCCAGCCACGAGTGAGGCCTCTTGGACATTCAGCCTGGTTGAATCTTCAGATGCCGTGAGCCCCAGCCATGGTGCTACAACTGTATCCCAAGTCCAGAGAAAACTACCAGCCAGCTGAGCCCTGCTGTCCCACAGAACTATTAGAAAGTATTAAAAAGAGAGAGCTGCTATTTTAAGACAGGAAGTATTGGAGTGGTTTGTTGTAAGTAGAACAGGCACAGAGTTGAGAGACTTTGCAAGGTAGGAAGCTAAGAGCTTGGATACAAACTCGGGTCAACCGGCTCCAGAGATTGTACATTTAAATATTACTTGCTTATATTGCATGGCTTCTCATAATAACTGTGAGACCCAGTGGACGATTCAGAAGAGGGAAGGGACAAACATCAGGCTTTCAGGGACAGCTCAACTTCTGCGCGGTGTCTGTAAGCAAGCTCTCCAGGCTCCCCAAAACACTGAGGCTGGTCCTGATCGGCAAGCCAGATTGGCCTTAGCAGGTGGAGGCAAAATGCAGCAAAAGCGTGCTCTGTGCCCATCTGAAACTTACCTGCCGCTGCACAAACATGGTCATCACCTTCTTGGCTTGTTCAAATGGCGACTCCTCACCAGGGAAAGAGTTACTCATGGAAAAGCCCACATCCATACACAGCACAACAGCTGCCTAGAAATAACACCCCAAAGAGGGTTTAAGAAAGCACCAATAACAGGGATAGGGAAAGACACAGAAGAGGTATGTTCACTGCTTAGCTCATTCAGAAACTTGGGACAGATATTCATGGGACAGGTGATGCGTGAGTATATAGAAAGCACATATATGTGGTATCCACATTTTCCCAATGGAAAATTCTTTTATAGTGCCTATGCTTTCTAAAAATGAAACACTTTCTAAAAAAACAAACAACAACACTTCTTGCCGGAAGAGACGCATGCTCCAGGGTGTCGCTACCCTTTTGACTTCAGCACTGACTCAAGAGCAAATCTGAATCCAGCCTGCCTTCTACAGCATGCATTCTCGTGAAGCCCGACAAACGCTGCCGTACTTCCTGCATATTCTTAGTAAGGATCGGTTTTAAATCAGAAAACTCTAAGGCAAAGATTAAAGGTCATTTGGCAAGAACAAGTTTTCATAAAACAGCATCAAAGTGTTTCACAGTACAGAACTTCTTGTCTGGAAGCAGAAGAATGGGCTTAATACGACTTTCAGGTTTCCCTCTGCTAACCGTAAGAATCAAAATTAAAATACAAGGATACTAGGCAACACAGCAAGCTTTCATTTCTATGAAGTAGTAGTGCATGATGGATGCATGATGGAGAGCCTGGGGATATAAGGGGCTACAAATTGAGCTCCCAACCATTAGGTCAGCAGTTCGAAACAACCAGCTGCTATAAGGGAGGAAAATGAGGCTTTCTACTCCCTTAAAAGAGTGATGGTCTTGGAAAAATCACAAGGGCAGTTCTACTCTGCCTTCCAGGGAGCTATGAGTTGGAATTGACTTGACAACTTAGAAAAAAAATAAAAATAAAAACTTAGGTTTTTGTTCGCAAAGAAGGATGTTGAGTGTGGCTTTAAGCCCACCGGCCATGAACAGCTGCTCCACTGATGCGACTCACTTTTCAGCAGTTGAAACCAATGGCACAGAAGGGAAGAACATTTTCGCCAGTCTAGAAACGTTTTAACCAACATTTCCCACGGGGGAGTTAAAGTAACTATCAGCTTCTCAAATTCCAACCTCGCTTAGCTGTATCCCAGGTGCTTAGTGTAAAGCTTCTTCCACCGCACCCTCAAGAAAGGGGTCTAGTTAGGGATTGGCTCCTGAGAACCCCACCTTGCCCTAGAAACCATTACAACTTTTTATTATTTTTGAAGTCCGTGATTATGGCTAAAGAACCTGGGTAGCGCGATGTATTAAGCATTGGGATACCAATCCCAACTGAGGGAGTAAAGGGCTCTCTGTTCCCATTAAGATTTCGTTTCAGAAACCCAGAAAAGGCTGCCGTTAAGCCAGAATCCACGGGACGACAGTGGATTCCGGGGTGGGGGGCGTGTCAGTTTGGACTGCTAATCACTTCTCTACGCCACGGGCTCCTCATCTGTAAAAGTAGTTTCTGCCTCACGGGGCTGTTGGGTTAAATGAGACAGGAATAAGTTTGGATCTCTGGGACGGCTAACTTGCAGTCGCTTCCGGGATGGCACACGAGTATGAAGGCAGTCAACGGACGCGTTCCTGGTCAAGTTCTCTGACTCACTGAGAGTCCGTCTCTCCACCGTTGCCAGGGTGGAGGGGAGGTGCTTAATATGGTGATCCAGCCCTTGCTCGGATTTGAAATGCCCGGGCTCACAAGAAGCGGGGCGGGGCGAGGACCTAGGAAGTGCAGGCGAGCGCGGGAGCAGCGCTCGACGGAAGTGGGTGGAGCCTGTGCGAGGCTCCAGTTTGAGTCTTGGGATTGCAAACCCGCCACCAAGGAAGGCTCCCTTCAGTCCGTACGCGCGCGAGCTAGCCCGCCACCAGAGTCCTTCCCTCTCTCTCCCCTTAGCACCGCCAAGGGGACCCCACGACTCTTCTCAAGTCCCCAGCAAGAGCAAGGCCCAAGTCCGCAGTTCCCGCTACCTTATTCCAGGACCGTGACATGTTGCCGGTCCTCGGGGGTCTGGACCGCCTCTTCCGGGGGCGGGACTTGCAGGACCGCCCGCCGGTTATGCCGTAAAGAGTTCTTATTGGCTACGTTTGGAAGGGGCGGGGAAACCGAGTGCGGGGACTCTGAGCATGCGCAGGTGCCCTGCGCTCCATTACTTCAACACCCTCCCTGCCCTTAACTAACTCATCCCTGAAGCCAGAGCGCTAATGGCGTTAGATGTATCTGAGTCCAGGGAGTCCTCGAAAGGCTCTGTCTCAGTAAAATCCGTAAAATGGAGGATAAGGAAAGACTTCGCAAAGGCAGTGATCATAGAACCAAGTCCCTAAGAACAGTAATCGTTTCTTAGGCAAACAAAAGTGGGCGGGGCATTCTTTGCAGAGGAAATGCCTTCTGCAAGTAAAGAAGCCAGCAGGGCAGGCATTGGACAGCATCCGCTCAGGAGCTAACCACACGGACCTTTCTCATTTGGAAGGGGATCGGTGACGTTGATACAGAAGACCAGCCTAAGTCGATGTTCTCGAAACGGCAGCTCTCCAGCACTGTGCCTGACATGCTCACAACCGCCTTGCCAAGGAAACGTGGCAGAAGCAAAAGGAACGTGTCCAGCTGCAGCCTTGTCATTTGGAGGGTGGGGGATTGTAGAAACCGCTGTTTTCTGCATCAAAAGACCTGCAAGTTAACAGGTGACTGAAAAGGGTCCCGGATTCACAAACCTTTGACTTTTCTGGAAAAATCAAATCCATCAAATGTTCTCTTTTGGTCATTGGAACTGGGAGAAATGATTTTTAAAGCTGGAGCCAATTGCCCTCCAGCGCAAGGATGCCTCTGGTGTGTTAGAGCAGAAGTATGCTCCATGAGGTTGGGGACATAACTCTCAGAAGTAGTTCACTAAGGGGGCTGAAATCTTCCCACCCTTTAGATTAGCCAAATGGCTGCTGACAGATGATCGAGAATTGAGTGTAAACTCAGGGAGAATCACTAGTGGGCTGTGTTTCTTGGGAAGGGGTTCCAGGCAGAACCATGGGACAGGAAGAGAGGGACTTCTGCCTGTTCTGACATTGACGGTTTTCAATGAGTCAATCCTTCCAGAATGCACGGTGTTGTTTAGTTTCTTCCTCTTGTATCTGGGCAGAACTGATGACCTGCTTTTACCAGCAAAATGTGATCAATTCTGCGCCACAACCATTGGAATATCAGGCAGATTTAGCTTTTACACTCTGGTTGAAACCAGCCATGGTGAAGACTACCATCCTATCCTAGCCACAGGGTGGTACCACCTGCAGGATCACCCAGCACAAGAGTGTATGACTAGGTAGTAGGTAACCCTGGAGGTTGTTTTGGGAGTGACCTTCCAGCTCCCTGGAAGGTCTCAGTAGTAGAGACATCGACCACAGATAAGTGGTTTCTCAGTAGTAGAGATATCGATCACGGGTAAATGGTTTCTCTAGTCTAGAACATTTCTGGAACATCTCTGAACTTTGCTCAAATTGCAGAATTATGAGCAAATGTTTGTTATATTAAGCTGCCAACGGTCAGGAGAGTTTGTTATACAGTAAATAACTAACACAAGTTGTTTGCATTGGGGGGGAGGGGGTCCATTTCTTTTTTTTATTTAGTGCTGTTAGTGTAGATTATACTCTTTGGAGTGGTTGAAATAAAGACAAATGACAACGTTTCTTTACTTTGAAATCGCAACTCTGATTTCTGGAATGTGTTTGTGATTAACATTGCTCTGGGAATAAACTACCTGAGTGATGATCTCATTGGTATTTGAGATAGTTAAGGTTTATTGTGCCAACCTGGCCAATAAGCCCATGTGGAATTAATTGAAGGGCAGAGAACTAAGTGACTCGGTGAGCCTGGCCTTTCTAGTTCTCAGGTCTCTTGCTTTCTTTTGGTCGGACAAAGGTGCAGCTGCCTTACCCTGCTTCAGCTGGCAGGGCTCACTTCCTACAAAACATCTCTGAGGAGAAAAGCCGCATGGACCTACCCTGATGCAGCCCTGGGTGCTGAAGCACCTGCCTGGAGACCCCTGCCGGTGCTGACATGCTAACTGATTTGGCTTTCCTCCTGCAGTCAATCAATGTCATTGCGTGTGTTTTGTGAAATTGAGGACTTGGTAGATCGGTGTCGGACATATGGGCTAATGGACTTATGGACTTGGAAGCACTGGGTTGGGATGATTTCTTAATGAACATTTATCATTTACATAAAATTCTTATATGAGTTTCTATGGATTTGTTTCTCTTATGTACCCAGACTAACACACTAGTCTTTAAAAGAAAAAATAAGCATCCCTACCCCCAGCCAGTCCTGGGGCTTGCGGGCTTGGCCCAATGGGAGTTCTTCTGGGACATGGGGGTACAGTGAATGGTGTGATCCTTTGCCTGGGCATGCCTGCACAGTAGAGTATACTGGGCCCCTCGAGAGTTTCCCATATGGGCTCCAATAAGTTTCTTCCCTTTTATTTAAAAGAAGCTTGTCCTGGAAGAAAAAGTAAAATAAGGAGGTTATGTGCTCTCCCAACAAGCTGTAATGATGCTGATACAGGTAACTGGGAAAATTAGTTAAAATCCTTCATAGCTTGGTGAATTAGGCTGGCTTGACTAGAGAAACAAATAGGAAAAAACTTTATATCCAGAAGTAATTATACATCACCCAAATATCGCAGTTCTGTCCAGAAAATGTCCATAAATCCAGTACTAGTCCATAAATCGAACACTAGTCCCTAAGTCTGTCTTCAGACGCATGCAGCCGGTGCAATGATGCAGAATGCAGGAAGGCCACCGGCCATGGCAGGGGGAGATCTCAGGGCTGGCACGGGTCATACCGTGACTCCAGCAGCTGTCCAAGTGACTCCATAGCAGAAAGGTGAATGCAAAGAGAGAGGGGGGAGGTTCCAGGAGCCTTATGAGAAGACCACACCCACAAGGAGGTGTCATTGGGCTGTGACCTGATTGACAAGCTAGAGTCCACCCCGACACCCAATTTATTAAGTTGACATATACGATGTAACTGCCACAGATGATGCCTCTAAAGAAGCAAAACCAGTGAGAGCTTACAAAGAGGTGTAATATGTAACACATACACATATATTAAGGAAATAACACAGGTGTAGAAGTGGATCGTTCTAGTCTGGTTCAAGTCTGTGAGTCAGATCTTAAGCAAAAGGCTGCTGCTGCCTCAGATGGCTTCCTAGTGATATTCCGGAAACATGAAGACCACAGGCTGGTGGAAGCAAGTCAGGCTTGTGGTTTTCCTCACTTGTGTAGCATCTGGTGCTAAGGAAGCAGGCTGGTGGGGGCGGAGGGTGGAAGCCTGTGATGGATGGATGCAAGGTCAGTAAGTCAAGTCTGTGTCTGCAGAGTCAAATAAAGCCAAAGTCTGCAGGCAATATGGCAAACTGCTGATAGCTCCCAGGATTGGTGGATCCATGACCCAGATACAGATCTAGATTGGCAAGAAGTGCCCATCTTCTCGCAGTCTGCTTACAGAGGAGTGGGCCATGCCCACCAGGAGACTTCCTTTCAATCATATCAAGACTGGGACCTGGGTAAGTGGGTAGCACTCCACCCCAGTTCTCCCACAGCGACTTGGCTGCTCACCGATCTCATCAAGGAGTTGATCACATTATGGTAGACAACATCGTGAGAGAGTCCTCGCCTCGCCAAATTGACACAACACCTTGCGATCAAAGGGGTACCAGGAAGTGAGTTCACCGGGCTTCTTTAGCCATGATCTTCACAAACCCCACCAAATGACTGGGCAGGACCAAGCAAATAGGGTATAGTAAACTCAAACAAGGGATTGTTGCCATCCCACTGGGTTTAAAGTGAGTCGTCTTAGTAGCAGAATCTCACAGTCATCAAGCAAGAAGAGTCAAAGATGTCTAAAGTCCCCTGCACTGAAACAGGTCAATCCAGGAGACATCATGACACTAGAGACAGCGGGAGAAACTGGAGGAGGGGGCAGAAAAGCAGTGGCAGGGGTAGCCGCTCCAAGAACACAGCAGAGCTGCCAGGTCCAGGAAGTGAGTACAGATGAGGGCCCTGGGCAGGAGGAGGTTCCTTGGCAGAGCGGTTGCCGTGTTAGTCTAGGTAGACTAGGGACACAAATCCAGGGACACTTGTATGTTTGCAGGAAAGAGCTGTATATCAAAGAGTAATTATATATTAAGAAAACCCCCTAGGAGGGAAGTGGGAAGGTAGGGGAGAGAAGGGAAACGGGTCACAATGACTGACCTATAACCCCTCACCCCATGGGCGCAAACAACAGAAATGTGAGTGAAGGGAGACATCAGTCAGTATACGACATGAAACAATGATAATTTATGTCATTAAAGGGTCCGAGAGGGGGAGGAGGGAAAGGAGCTGATAAGGGTTCAGGTAGAAGGAAAAAGTTTTGAAAATGATGGCAACATATATACAAATATGCATGACTCAACGAATGGATGTATGGATTGTGATAAGAGCTTTAAAAGCCCTCAATAAAATTATTTTTTAATAAAATTATTTTTTAAATAATAATTAAAAACGACTTGTGACCTGAAGGTGACAAGTCTTTGCTGGCTGAAAGTAAGGATTATTTACATTATTTGATGATAAAGATCAAGGACTGTGGTCTGCAGCATGAACTACAGTTCAATTTAAAGAAAAACAATATTCTCACCATGAGGCCAACAGGCAACAGTATGATAAATGAAGTAAGGACTGAAGTCATCAAAGATTTCATCTGGCGTGGATCTACAATCAGTGCCCATGGAAGCTGGATTCCAAAAATCAAAGTGTTGCATTGGGAAAATCTGTGGCCAAAGAACTCTTTAAGGTATTATAGGGCAAGAATGTCACTTTGAAAAAAAATGTCACTTTAAAGACTAAGGTTCACTTGACTCAAACCATAGTATTATTAATTTCTTCATATGCATATGAAAGCTGGACAATGAACAGGAAAGACAAAAGAAGACCTAATATATATGAATTATGGTGCTGGTGAAGAATATTTAAAGTACCATGTCACTTCTTGTCGAGGAAAAAGTACAGTCAGAATGTTAATGAGAAGTGTGAATAAAGCCTCTGCCTTGTGTACTTTTGACATGTTATCAGGAGAAACCAAGCCCTGAAAAGGGGCATCATGCTTGATAAAGCAGAATGTCAGGAAATGTCAGAATGTCACTCTGTGAAATGCACTCGCACAAGGGCTACAATCACAGGCTCAAGCACGACAATACTTGTGATGATGCTTCAGGACCAGGGAGGGGTTCTTTCTCTTGTACACTATGAACTAGAGCCTAGCAACCACAACAACTTTCTTCCCTTGGTCTTATTTTATTCTTTTGGTGGGGGAAGTATCACTGCCCTCTGGTGGGAGTAAGAGGCCCAGCCTTGCTCCCAGAGAGCTGCTGCTGGATTTAAACCACCAACCCAGTGGACCAGAGTCCTGCACACAACCACTACGCCACTGGGGCTCAGCCTTTATTCTGATTCTATACGTCATTCTTCCAAGACCTCCAATGTGATTAGTACAATGCAGGTGTTCAATGTTTAATAAATGTATGGACTAGTGGCTAAAACAAAAAGAAAAAGGAAACATCCCAGTCCAGACCAAGTCCATAAGTCTGAAATGAGTCCACATATCCAATTCCAACCCATAAGGTCTTCAGACTCACACAGCACATGCAATGATGCTGAATGCAGGAAGATCATAAAACAATGGGTGAAAACTCTTGCAGAACCAGTGATGGTGGAGGCATCTCAGTGCTCTCACTGCCATGGATGTGGCTCCATGTGGCCTGTCAACAAGAAGACCAGGGCAGAGAGAGTTCCAGGGAGGAAGACAGGACTCCCCAGAAGCCTTGGGAGAAGGTGATATCCTCACAGAGGTACCAATGGCTGTGACCCAATTGACAGGCTAGACTCTACCCCTTCACTCAAGTTGACAGGAGATTATGTAACTGCCCCTGTTGCCTCCAGGGCTTGAACCTGGAGAACAATGTTTACTGAGCCCTGGAGCTGCAGCTAAATCCAAGCCGTGTCCCCATGGGTATTTCTCAGCTGCTCTAAGGGAGCAGGGTAACATTGCCAAAGCAGAGCAGAGGCCAAGGTTTCAGAGAAGCATGCCTGTGAGAATGGCTGAGGAGAGGCCTCCTGACCAGAGAACTGCCATGTCTGATCCTATGAAACCCCCTAACACACCCCAGTCTTTTCCGTGAGGGCTGTGTGATGATCAAGCCCAGAGAGACGTCGAGTGCCCTGGGAGAGAGGGATGGTGGTGTCAGAATCAGGGTCAAAGGACTGGAGAGGGAGGCATGGATGGCTGGCCTTTGCCTCATAGGATCCCAGCTTGAGTGGACATGAAGTTGGAGTCTCCTTCCCCCAGAGTCCCCATCCTGCCGTTGTTGTTGTTGTCAGGTGCCTTCCAGTCGGTTCCCCTGCTTGCCCGAGCGTGATGTTCTGCTGCAGGGCAGTGAGATATGCTATGCCATTCTTACCGAGTGACATGAAGGCTTATCCTCCAAAGAGATATAAAGAGTAATATTGTGCAACCTCATTACAGTAGAGTACTCCACTAGTACCTTCTTCCATCAAGTGCCATTTTAAAGATCATATAAAATGTTGGTGTCCATGAAAAAAGCAATTGAGGAAGAGAATTTATTTTTATGTTGCCCACTAATCTTATTTATTTATTTATTTATTTATTTATTTATTTTTCAGAAAGTTCAATTTTATTTGGTGGTTTGCTGGGTACAAGTGAGGCTGCACAAGGCTACCCTGGCCTTCATGAATGCAGGGCCCGCCACTTGTCCAGGGGGCCACCGTGAGGGATGTCCTTGACTCCACAGCCGACTGGGGTGAGGCACTTCTCAGCCAAGTCCTCAAACTCATCAGCATTAAACTTGGTGAAGCCTCACTTCTTGGAGATGTGGATCTTCTGGCACCAGGGAACTTGAACTTGGCTCCTTGTTTTGAAGCTTGGTGCGGATGGACATGATAACTTGGCCTATGTGGACTCTAGCCCCCACTGCCTTGAGGTTTCCCAAAAGCACCTCGCATCCCCGTTTGGGCCTAGTTTAGGGAGAGCAGAAATTAGCCTGGCCCAAGGCATCGAAGAGCAACCAAGGGTTCTTTGTCTCCAAGGTCCCTTAGGACAGCCTCTACAGGACAAGAGACTGCGTACACTACCCAGGAGGCTTGCTGTTTACAGCCAGTGCACACCGGCCCCCACAAGGAGGAGGACGGTTGGCTTAAATGACTGCAGTAATCTTTTTATTTTTAAGATCATTTTATTGAGGGCTCTCCCAGCTCTTGTAAGAATCCGCATATCAATTGTCTCGAGCATATTTGTACAATATATTGCCATCATTATTTTCTAAGCATTTACTTTCTATGGGAGCTCTTGGTATCAGCTTCTCTTTTTTTTCTCCTTCCACTCCCACCCTCATGAGTCCTTGACAATTTATAAATTACTATTATTATTTTCATATTTTACACTGACCAGGGTCTCTCTTCCCCCACAACATGTTTAACACTGCAAATCCTAAGCCCTGGACTGTCATTCTAAAGTGGCAGAATGACATCTTAATCTAATTATTTGGGAAATTTAGAAATATGCATTGCAGGAAGTCATAGGAAAAAGGAATCTGGCTTCCCTTGCACATGAACTCCAAGAAGGGTGCGTTACCTAGTGGAAACAGACACATTATCTTGAGAGCATAGCTATCACCAGACTGGGTTTATCAGGATAGCAGGTGTGCTGAGTCATTGAAAAATACAGTCACCCTTGATAGTCACCAAGAAAATTAGGGAACTAGCCTCAGTGAGATAGTGGTAATTTGCATTAAGCTGCTAACCACGAGTTCAGCAGTTTGATACCACCAGCAGCATCAAGGGAGAAAAATGGGGCTTTCTCCTCCTGTAAAGACTTACAGCCTTGGGAACCCACAGGGCTTTACCTGGCCCTGATTGAAGTGAATCCAAAGTGGCTCAATGGCGGTGAGTTTGGTTTTGGGATGTGCTCATAGAATTGCTCAAGTGTGGTATTTAACTTCAACACGTCTAAGAGACTAATTCCAAAACAAAAGGAGAGAAAGGCTACCTATTAGCCATAACCCATACCTCAGTCCTCCTTATGTGCACTTTATAAGAAACACCTTGAAAGAGGAGACCACTTCTTGGCTGGGGTCACTCCTTCAAGAAAGGGGAGAAGACCATCCATTTGATGCTCTATAACACTGGGACAAGGCTGCGACAAATCAACAGGTCCTTCACAGAAATGGGAGGAGAACCCTATTGGAAAATCGAGTTAAGACCAGGGGAGGGGAGTATCTACATTTCAGAGGAGATATTTATGTTTCTGTTGGTGGTTAGGGTAGGTCAATAGGGAGGAGCAAACTCACATCGGGAAAGGGTGCTAACCAATAACCGTAAAGAACCTGATGGAAGGATAAACCCAATCTTATGTTCCTGGGTCGTCTCCTGGTTGGGTTACTACCCTCAGTGAACCATGCCCTGAACCTTAGACACTGGCCTTAGAGGCAACATAGCATCCTCCCAGGGCCACACACACCAGAAGGACTAAGGACTGAAATACTCTGATGAGACAGTAAGCAAAGGAAGACCACCCCCCAAACTGTGGAAATGGCGGTCATTGGACCTTGGGTGGAATCCTAGGCTTAGTGGGTGTCCAATGAAAGAGGACCAGAACCACCATGTATTTAGTACCTCGATGCTCCTGTTGCATTGACATGACAGGTTTTCATATAATTGACAGGGATCTGCACTTGTAGGAAATGATACAGGACACTTCCCCCGTAACATCAACACCCCCCTTGTCCTTAGTGTAAGTGGAGCTCAATCCATTAAGAAATCAATCTGTACAAAGGACCAACTCAGGGATTGCAACTTGCAGTTGGACGACACCCATATAAAACTGCCAAAATGAACCAGAGTTGTTCATAAACTGTGTGACCCAAAGATGATGATAACTGTGTTAGTCTAGGTTAACAGGAGAAACAAATCCAGAGAGATGCTCATATGCGTGTAAGAAAGAGCTTTATATAAAGAGTCATTGTACACTAGGTCACCATAACCCAGTCCAGATCAAGTCTATAAGTCTGATATTAGCCCATATGTCTTATACTAATTGATAATGTGCTCTTTAGATGCACAAAGCACATGCAATGATGCCGAATGTAGGAGGGTCACAGGCCAGTGGGTGGGAAGTCTTGTGAATGCAGGGTGTTGTAAGCATCTCAGCACTGGCGGGGGTCTCCACGTGGATCCTCCAGCTCAGGGCACTATTTCAGTTCCATGTGTCTTCTCGGCAGCAAAGTCTCCCAGGTAGTGAGGCTGTGTCCCATCTCCAGTAAGTTATTTATCTCCTCACTGCCTCTAAATGAGATCATCAAGCTATGACCTGATTGACAGGCTAGACTCCACCCCCTCACTCTCACTCCTCTCACACTGACAACAGATTATGGAGCTACTATAATAACAAAATCCAAATACAATGAAGGAAAAAGTATCAGAGCTTAAATTGTGAACACCTAGTTTGTAGAAGGCAATGAAGGATGGTAGAAACCCAAAATCTATCTGCAGATTATCTAATCAAATGAAACGTTTGTCAGATTCATTTTTGTTTGTCACAGACAGAGATGATTGTAAACTTGATTATGGTGAATTGGACCATGTCTATGATTCTGGGCTAGTTTACATCCTTCTTGGCCCAACTTGAATTTGTTCTAGGATCAAGTGTTTTTCTGCTTGTTCCATGACAGAAAGTTGATGATGGCCTTTTCCTTCTTAAACTTGGATTTTTTAAAAAATATTTATATTGTTATTATTTTCTGATTGCCATTTTGTTTTGTTCTTCATTATTTCTGTTGAGTTTCCCAGTTTGGGAAGCACAGAGGGAGTGGATGGATGCATAGAGGCGATGACTAATGCAATGGCTTATTGGAGATGGGGGGGCATGTAGAGGGTGAGGTGACTTGGGGAGCAAACAATGAATGCAAGCGTGGGGAGGGCGCATTAGAACTGATTGGGACCATGCATATACAAGTCTTTCAAAAAGTGACTTGATAATGGAAGTGTCTGATATGGGAATACTAGATCAAGAAAACTAACCCCCAGTCTCCACCCCCCCCCCCGAAAAAAAGAAAAGAAACCAAATGTGACCAGTGCTTACCATGGGTGAATGAGGAAGAGTTTTTGCTTAGGGGGCATGTGTTTATATTAATGATAGTGGGATGATCTAGAAAAGGATATCGATAATGGCTGTACAGCATGAAGAGTATAATCAATGGCACTGAATTTATACATGTACAAGTTGTTGAATTGGGGGAAAAAATCATAGCCTTCCTTCCATTTGATTTAAGATCCATGCCTCAAGGCTTTTTAACATATTGGAGTCCTTTAGAAAGGAATTCAAAAAACAAAAAACAAACCAACAAAAGAAATGAATTTAATTTTCAGATGGCATGCCCAATAAGGGGGGGAGGGATCAACTTCCGGAGAACTCCTGTGTCCAGTTTCACTCTCCACTCCCCCTGACCTTGTCCTGATCATGCCTGGTTTGGATCTTCACCATGGATTTCCCCAATCCCAGAAAAGTGTGACAAATGTCATTACAGCATTAATATATATAAGCTTAAGTTACTGTGCTTTATAGGCTATACTATCAGCATCTCAGTAAACCAGGGGTACAGAAAAAGCATCAGGACATTAAGGGTACATATTGTATTAATATAACCACACACCTAGAGGACAGTCACCACCTCCCTCTTGTCCTGTTGATGCCAGCTTTCAATGGGACTTTAGAGCATCTCAAAGGCAGCCTGAGCAAGGCCAGTTAAATTGTGTAACAAAAACAAGACAAATTCCTCATGGGCAAAGTCCAGTGTCACGTCAGGATGCGGGCATGGGGAGAAGCCCTCTGGTTTGAGCCCTCTGTTACTGCAACAGCTGAATTCTGAAGCACCAGCTGGACGACAGCCCCAGAGGGACTGGGAAGACCGTCTCATAGTACAGGAGAAAACCTGTAGAATAGCAGTTCTCAGCCTGTGGGTCGAGACCCCTTTGGGGGTTTGGACAACCCTTTCATAGGGGTCACCAAATACATATTGCGTATCAGATCTTTACATTATGACTCACAACAGTAGCAAAATGACATGATGAAGCAGCAACGAAAATAATTTTATGGTTGGGGGGTCATCACATGAAGAATTTAATTAGAGGGTCACACGTGCAGCACTAGGAAGGTTGAGAACCACTGTGGCAGAAGCTTCATTTCATGAAAATTCAGGTGAGGTTTTGAGTAAAGCTGCCCCCAACAAGAGAAGACTAAATTGGGTTTCTTTGTGAAGTGCTGGACTGCTAACCACAAAGGCAACAATTCAAACCCATCAACCACTCCTCAAGAGAAAGAAGAGGCCATCTGCTCCCATAAGGATCCGTAGTCTCAGCAATAACAAATAAGCAAAAAGAAAAAACCTATACGTAGTTTCAGGTCTCTTTGTTGACCTTGAGGAGTGTTTTCCAGTCGAGTCTGATAGGGTGCCATGCTCTGGCCCCAAAGTCTATGTTTGGTACTCTCGAGGGACTTCATTGCTTTGCTCCCCCTTGCTGCTGTTGCACGCCCTTAGCCTTTCTCCCCAGTGTGGAGGGACGTCTTGTCACGTGGGGGCTGGCCCGACAATCCTCTCTCTGCCTTGGCTGCTCTGAGCAGGACTATTGTCCTCAGGATCTGTTCCACTCGCTCTCCTCCCCTCTGCATGTGCTCCTGTGTGCTCTGATCAATCGTGCGCTCTCCCTGAGCTGTAGCTTCAGTGCTGTCTTCTGAAGTGCATTCTTCTGGGAGAGGAGGGAGTGGTGTCCATGTAGCTGGAATTCAGCCGGTCCTGCAGACTTGTCGATTTTTTTGCTCTGCCTTGTTTTTGACTCTGCATGTCTATCTAGATAAGATAAGTAGGATAAACCATCTGGAGAAGAAAACAATGGTGGGTTTTTTTTGTTTTGTTTTGTTTTTGTTGTTGTTTTGGGGGGTTTTGGGGGGAAGGCAGGGGAAAGGAAGTGGGTGTTAACAAACCTAGGGACAAGGGAATAACAAGTGATCTAAAATCAATGAAGAGGAGGATATAGGAAGCCTCATAAGGCTTGATCAAGGGCAATGTAACCAGAAGGAATTACTAAAACCCGAATGAACACTGAACATTATAGTGGGACAAGAGGAAAGAAAAAAAATAGAGGAAAGAACTAACTGGCAAAGGGCATTTATAGAGGTCTCAATACAGGCATGTACATATGTAAATATATTTATGATGAAAGGGAAATTGATCTATGTACATATATTTATCGGTTTAGTATTAAGGTAGTAGATGGACATTGGGTCTCTACTCAAGTACTCCCTCAATACAAGAAGACCTTTTTCTATTAACTTGGCATTCTGTGATGCTCACCTTACCGACACCATCACTGAAGGCAAAGTGGGTGCATAAGCAAATGTGATGAAGAAAGCTAGTGGTGTCAAGCTATCAAAAGATGTAGCATCTGGGGTCTTAAAGGTGTGAAAATAAACAAGTGGCCATCTAACTGAAAAGCAACAAAGTTCACATGGAGGAAGCACACCAGCCTGTGTGATCATGAAGTGTAAATAGGGCCAGATATCAGACATCAAAGACCCAGAACAAAAATCATATCAATGTGAATGAGGGGAGTGTGCAGTAGAGACCCAAAGCCGATCTGTAGGCAACTGGACATCCCCTTACGGAAAGGACGTGGGGAAGAAACAAGCCAGTCTTGGTGCAGTATAGCACCGATGAAACATACAGCTTTCCTCTGGTTCTTTAATCTTCCTCCTCCCCCACTATCATGACCCCAATTCTACCTTGCAAATCTGGCTAGACTAGAGCATGTACATGGGTACAGACAAGAGCTGGAAACGCAGACAGAGAAACCCTGCAGGACCAAGACTGAGAGTAGCCATACCAGAAGGTTAAGAGGAAGGTGGGGGGAGATAGGGGAGCCAATCACAATGACCGACCTATAACTCCCTCCCAGAGCAATGGACAACAACAAAGTGGGTGAAGGGAGTTATCAGACAGGGTCAGTCATGAGATAATAATCATTTATAAATTATCGAGGGTTCATGGGAGGGGGGAGATAATGAGGAGCTGGTACCAAGGGCTCAAATAGAGAGAAAATGCTTTGAAAATGATGGCAACATATGTATTTGCCACTACATGTGTAAATTGTGATTAGAGCTATAATAACCCCAATAAAATGATTTAAAAAAAGATCTGTAGTCTCCCCATCCCAGAACACCAAGCCTTGAGGACAATAAATTAGTACGGAGCAATAAACTAACAGAGGGTGAAGGGCCAGGCCCAAGCTGAGGTATGCTGCCCCCCTCTTCAGAAAAGGTAATACAGACCATAGCACTGAAGCTATAACCTGCAGGGAGAGGCAAATCTGTCCAGACCTCATGAAGCAAACTAAGGCGGAGGAGGCAGAGGAGAAAGAGGGAAAGGGAGTGGACTGCATCATTGTCCACCAAGCCCCAGGGGACGACATCCCTGCTCAGAACAGTCTATGCACAGCAAGGACCACAGGGCTGGTTCCCTCCATGAGACATGACGTCCCCTCACTGAACCATAGGGCTATAGGGGACAGCACTGGAGACTGTGTGGAGAGTGTGCCTGATCCATTCCCACCCCCCACCCCCTCCACTCATTGAGGCAAAACATCAAGGAGTGCAACAGGGCAGCAAGGGGCTCAAAGTAACCAAGTCACTGAGGAATCCTGAAAATAGACTTCTGACTCAGGGGACAGGGCTGATTTGATCTGTACATAAGTACATAAGGGTCAACAGACACACCCGGAACTATTGTTTCTCTCTCTCTCTCTCTCTCTCTTTTTGTTTTCTTTTTCTTTGGCTCTATGTCTACTTTAAAAAGATAGGCAGGACAAACAATCCTGAGGAGAAAACAACAGGACCAGTGGTTGTGGCGGGCCTGGGAGAGGAGGGGGTTGGGAGGGGGAGGAAGGAGGCAAAACACTTAGGGGAAAGGGAACAACAAGAGCTCTAAAAATTGATGGTGAGGAGGGCTTATCATGCCTGGTGGAATTTGACCAAGTGCAATGTATCCAAGAGGAATTACTGGGGCTCCTGTGATGCAACTGCCTCCTCTCGTCCTTCCGGCCTTTCCAAAAAAGACCCAGACCTGACATCGCGTGCCATGACAGAGTTTAATTGTGAAGTTCTTCTTAGCCAGTATGGGTATATAAATTACCATCAAAGACATCCCTTTACAGAGTGGTCATGGGGAGGAGATGAACCAGTCAAGGTGCAGTGTAGCAACAATGAAACATGGAACTTTCCCCCAGCTCTTAAATGCTGCCTCCCCCAACCCCCCAACTATCATGGTTTCAATTCTACCTTACAAATCCAGCTAGACTAGAGGATCTACACTGGTACAGACAGGAACCGGAACCATGGGGAATCCTGGACAGATGATCCCTTCAGGACCAGTGGTGAGAGTGGTGATACCAGAAGGGTAGAATGTAAGTGGGGTAGAAGGGGGAACCAATTATAAGAATCTACATATGGCCTCCTCCCTGGGGCATGGACAACGGGAAAGTGGGTGAAGGGAGACATAGGACAGTGTAAGATATCACAAAATAACAAGAATTTATAATTTATCGAGGGTTCATTGGTTCGGGGAGGGGTTGGGGAGGGAGGGGAAGTATGAGGAGCATGATACCAGGGGCTTAAGTGAAAAGAAAATGTTTTAAGAGTAATGATGGCAATAAGTGTACAAATGTGCTTTACATACAATGGATGGGTGTATGGATTGTGATGGGAGTTGTATAAGCATCCAATAAAATGACTTTTTTAAAAAGCACAGCCCACTTGTACACACAGGAACCGGAAACATGGAGAATCCTGGACGGATGATCCCTTCAGGACCAATGCTGAGAGTGGTAATACCAGGAGGTTGGAGGGAAGGTGGAGTAGAAAGGGGGAACTGACTAGAAGGATCTACACATCACCTCTTCCCTGAGAAATGGCAACAGAAAAGTGGGTGAAGGGAGGTGTTGGACAGTGTAAGATATGACAAAATAACAATGATTTATAAATTATCAAGAGCTCATGAGGAAGAGGGGAGCAAGGAAGGACAGGGAAAAATGAGGAGCTGATACCAAGGGTTCAAGTAGAAAGCAAATGTTTTGAGAATGATGTCAATAAATGTACAAATGTGTATGCTTGACACAATGAGTGTATGTATGGATTGTGATAAGTGTTGTACAAGCCACCCACCCCCAAAAAACAAAAAATAAAACAAGGGGGGGAAAAGATGTAAATACTGACACAGTAGATTTATGTATGTATTGGGATTAGAGCTGTCTGAATCTCCAATAAAATGATTTTTTTAAATTACCGTCAAAGATTACAGTCAAAAATCAATCCAGCCATCAATCAATCAAGTCACATGATCTGTTTAGAGTTTGAAATATATTCAAAAACCCACAGTGAGGCGTAGGCATCGGAATCTTCTATCAATATAGCCATTCTTCCTTTTTCTCTTAAATAAGCACAACTTCAATATTTAGCCAGGAATATGGCTGTGCAGCCAAGATATTTCCCAGCCTCTTTCAAACCTGAGGTGGCGTCACTAAGGCCTGACCAAGAAGCTATAAAGAGTGTTGAGTGGGGCTTCTGGAAACTCTTTGTACGAGGGAAGGGTGTGCTCCTCCACCCCTTTCCTTTATTCTTCTGCCAGAATCGGATGTGGTGGGTGGAGACACAGTCAGTCCCTGGAACACTAAGGGTCAGAATGATAGGAGTGACATCCTAGATTAGAGAAGGCTGGAGGTTCTGATAACCCCATAGGTGCCAGTCTTCTCTAGGAGGTAAAAAAAAAAAATACAATTCCACTTACTTAGACCACTGTTATTTTAGGTTCTTAATAATATATAGTTCTATCTTTATCTCAGTGCTACAGTCTACAGTCAGTGTTAGTCCTGCTGCTTAAATATGTCATTCCTTTCTGATGACCTCTTTGGTGACCTTGATCTCCCTGAGCCTTCTGATCCCCCGGTCACATTGGTCACCTGCTTTCATGGGTTCCAGCAAACAGGAATACTTCCAAGCTCCCGAACTACTACTACTGGGCTCCCTATCTAGGTTCAAGGGTCACTGCAGGCAGGGGAGAAGAAGTGTCCACTAGGAGGAATGCTTTTGCACAAGTTCCTTATCTGTCCCCTGCCCTCCTGGAATCCTCTTGAGGCATTCAGACAGACCCATGTTGTCAAAGATTTTCCAGGAGAACAACGAGGTGGGAGGAGGGTAGACTTTTTAAGAAGAACCTTCTGGAGTTAGAAGATTCTATCTAGACAACGGGGGCCAGAGAAGAAGTAGACACTGTTGAGAGTTCAAACGGCGGAGGTTTCTACCTCCTGAGGCGCATCCTTGTTAGAAAGATTGCCTGAAATGTTGTCAGATTCCAGCAGCTCCACGATGCTGTAGGGAGAGCACTCCTCCAGATCCAGCTTGCTACAGAGCCAACCACAGAACCCTTTCTCCATGTCCCGAGCCGCGTGCCACCAGGCACCCCAGGACCAGGAGAGCTGCACCACTGCGGCATAAAGGCCCAGGGAAGAGGCCACAGCCATGATGAGTACTGGGTAGAAGAGAACGAGGCAGGGGCAATAGGAAATCTTGTGCCAGAAGGTCCTCTCTTCGTTGTACACAAGGAAGATGTTATACCAGGTGATGGTGCCGTAATAGAAGGAGACAATGAAAGAGAGGACGAAGACCACTGGCAGGCAGACCAGTGTCCAGAGGACCACATGAGGCCCACGGTCGGCTCCCATGGCACAAACCTTTCTCCCTTCAGGGGTGGTTTCACTCAACGATTCTTTCGGCCTGGTCAATTCCTGCAACTCCTTCTCTGTCAGTGTGACATGGATATCCACCATCTGACCCTTCTTCTTCCCTCGAGTGATGGTCCCAGTTAATGTGACATAGCGGCTGTCCAAGGGCATGTCCCACAGACCTACGGGAGGGCACAGAGGAGGTGAAAATCAAGATCAGAGAAGAGGCCATGGCATGTACAAAATGGGCTTGACACAATGTATGGATTGGTGTAAGAGTTGTACGGGCCCCCAATAAAATGATTTTAAAAAGAACAAAGAGAGTGACCGTGTCATCAGCGTCACCCCCGGAGGTTGGGGTGGAAGATGAAGATGTCTTCTTGCACAGTGGCAGCCACAGTGCCGAGGAGAAGTCAGCGACCTTGGTGACTGAACAGACCTCCTTCAGGAGAAGACCACTGGTGCTAGTTCTTCTCCCCAGTGGGTTCTCACACATCTGACCTCTGGTAAAACTGTGAAGCAGGTGAAGTTTGTCTTTTATACCTTCTCTCTACCTTTCTGGGCCTCCTCCTTGGCAGGATCTCGGTGATGTGGAAGAACGTAGGGAGACAAGTTTCAACCCTTATCAAAGCACCCCTACTCTGTGGGTGGGTATTATCCACTATACACATAACACAAGCATGTAGCCTTTGACACTTACATAACATATGTACCATTGAGTGGCTATGACCGACCTCAATTTGATGCAAGGAGTTTGGGTTAACATCCATACATAACCATAGACATAAGCACATAAATACATTTATATCCAACAGGCACACAGATTATGAATCCAGGGCAAGAATTCGCCTGGTAGGCCCTGATAAGCTGTGCACCCCCTTGGCTTTGTTACCTGTAACAAGAGTAACAGTGGAGTCAACTCACTAACTCCACAAGTTGGGAAGGAAGAGTTTATTTTCCAGAAGGTGGTCCCAAGGAGGAGACAGACAACCAAAGCAGCATTTTTCTGGTGTCTGTTGGAAATCAGAGCCCATAGACAATATAGGCTTTTTGCTTTGGCACTCCCACCCTGGGGGAGTCACCTACAGATGTTTTACATAAATTCGGGCTTTAGGATAACCATTGCTGACCTTGAGCAAGGGAGCAAGGGAACAGAGCCACAGGTTATATAAGTCTATATGTCTCTGGCCATTCTCAGGGTGTTTCTGTTAAGAAAAGACTCAGAGCTATCTGGCCCACCAGAGACACATTCTGTTTGCCTCTGAGCAATGTAGTGACTTGGAAAAAGTCCATAGAGACTACATAGAGTCAAGTTCCTTAGACTAACTGCATTGAGTAAAGTAATTTGGGCTATACCTCTCATGTCTGTCTCCTGATATCCATAGGCCTATCAGGTCAGAGCTGACATATTCTAATATTTTATTCTTAAGCACCCACCACCACCACCACCACCACCACCACCACTACCATCACCACATTGACCAAAGAGTTATCCATTGGCTGCTCTGGAAGTGAGCAAAGATGGAGATATGAAGGCAGACAATTCCACGGTCCTTGGCATACAAAAATGTGGTTTAGAAGTTAAATGTGTGCATTAGGCTGCCCAGTGAGGGTAGATAGGTTCTAGGCAGATATGTCTCGTAGGCCCTATAAACTCCTTGCCCCCTGGTGGGAGAAGAGGTGGAGCAGAGCCATCTGAAGAGCAGGACCTAGGAGAGTTGGCAGTCTCTGCCAAGAAGTACAGGTTGTACTTTTCCCAAGTCCAAAGTTTCAACCTCCCTCATCTCAGTAAATAATACCACTTGCGTTAGTCTGGGTTGACTAGAGAAACAAATTCATAGACATTCTTGTGTGTATAAGAAAGAGCTTTATTGACTATTGAGAAAACATCCCAGCCCAGTCCAGATCAAGTCCATATGTCTGATATGAGCCCCTATGTCCAATACCAATCTATAAAATCCTCTTGATCAATTTCTAAAGTCCTCTTCAGACTCACGAAACATATGCAATGATGCTGAATGCTAGAAGAACATGGTCAGTTGGTGGAAGGTCTTGTGTTTCCAGTGGCCGTGTGAGCACCTTCCGGACTGGCAGGGTTCTCCAAGTGGCACCTCTGGTTCCATGTGACTTGTCAATGTAGATTACTCACAGGGAGTGAGCCTGTGTCCTGTCTCCAGCCGGCCATTTATCACCTTGGTACCTCCAAATGGTCATCAAATTTCAACCTGATTGACAGCCTAAACTTCACCCTTCACTCGTAAGTCTTAAACTTCCAACTACCACAAGACCTTCTATCCTTTCCATTATCAATATCACCATAGAACCTTCACTTTCCTGCACCCACAAAATCTGATCTATCAGCAAATTCTAAATGACATTCTGAATTCATCAACCTCTGTGTAGCTGTCACTCCAGTCCTAGTTTCTACATTCATGTCATTGTGCTTGTAGTGCTGCAGTAGTCTCGCATCAGCTATTGTTTTCCCTTCTTATAATTCATTCTTCACAGAGGAGGCAAAGTGGTTGTTGAAAATAAAAATTTAAGTGAGATGATGTGACTCTTCCATTTCAGGGTCTTCCATTGATGTTCCTTTGTACACTTAACAAGCTCAAAGCCTCTTATTACAACTTATGAAGCCTAACATGGTCTATATATGAATCTGAGCCCTACAAAGGCCAACCACTGCCCATCTTTTGGACTTCCTGTCACCATCTTCCTGGTATTGCCTACTCGCTGCTACTGTTGTCATGTGCTTTTGAATGATCCCGCCTCAGAGGACAGAACAGAATTGTCTTGTGGGGTTAAAGCCTATTGTCTTTATGGAAACAGATTATCTGCTCTTTCTTTTCTTACCCGAAGCAACTGATGGGTTCGAGCCACTGACCTTTCAGTTCATAGTTCAGCACTTAGCCAGCACTGTGCCACCAAGGCTGCCCATACGCTCCTGCTGGTGTTGGGAGCTGTTATGGAGTCGGTTCCAACCCATAATGACCCTCTGTCTGTACAGCAGGAGAAGACACGGCATGGCGCTGCACCGTCCTCAAAATTGTTCCCATGTCTGAGCCCACTGCTGCAACCATGGTTCAGTCCATCTCATTGAGGGTCTGACTCTTCTGCTGTCCCTCTCCATTATCAAGCATGGTGTCCTTCTCCAGGGATTGATCTCTCCTGATCATATGTCCAAAGTATGTAAGCTGAAGTCTTGCCATCCTTGCCTCTAAGGAGCATGCTGGTCCTACTTCTTTCAAAACAGGTGTTTGACCCATTTATCAGGCCATGGTATTTTCAATATTCTTCTCCAGTCACACAGAAATAATTCCATTTCATAAATGGGTCGATGTTACTCTTATCTCCAGAGCCTCACTTCTGCTGTCTGTCCTTCTGGAAATACTCTGCCAAGATCTCTTCATGGCTGGCTCCTTATAGAGCCCTTCAACTCAAACATCCCTTCCTCACAGAGGACTTCCATTATCAACCAATCTCTCCCCCAGGACGTTCCACAATCATCATGGTTTGTATTGTCTTTGTAACATCCTGAAATGATCATAATTTGTGACTGAGTCCCCCTGAGCCAAAGGTAAGCTGCACAGGACCGGAACACTGCCTCTCTTTCTCACTGCAGGCATATACGTTAGAGACCCATCCATTTATGCAAATCAATCTATTTCACCTGTCTCTTGCAGCACAGGTATCCCGTGTAAGCACATGCCACATTTTCCTTCGCAGCAGCAGCAGCAGCAGCTGCAAACATGCTCGTACACACCTCCTGATGGACATGGGTGTAGATTCCCTGGGGTAGATGGGTAAAAGCAGTTGAATTTCTGGATTTTAACCCGAACTGATCCCCTTTCCTCCAGAGTGGCTTCCACTTCCACCTGAAGTGTATGAGAGTGCACTCCCTGCCTCGCGTTAATGCTTTCCTGTTTTCACTATTCTAGAACTGGGAACTCCTCATCGTTTTATAACTTACATTTTCCTAATCATTATTGAACTAACTAGTATTGTTCCATACTCTTACATGTAGTTAATAATGAATAGAGCTTGCTTGTCTTACTTATTTGTGGGTATAGGCAGCCCTGTCCATTCCCCTAGGAGCTCCCCAAACACAGAGATCATGCCCACATCACTCAGCATAGAACACAGTAGGTGCGCAGAAAAGTCTGTTAGCATAATTGAGTGCATACTGTGCCATACTGTGAGAAGAAAGGTCTGCATGAAGAGGCTGATTGGTGTGGGCTCAGCGTTGGGCTGCAACTCACCAGGTCAGCAGGCCAGAACCGCCAGCATCCGTGCAGGAGAAGGCTCAGAAACCCACTGGAGGTCACTATGAGTCTGCATGTGGGGGTTTTCAAGCAGACACAGGCTGTGCTCTATCCTGGTGGTGTACACAGCACATTTCCTCACCGTGTCATCGCAGACTGTCGGATCAAGAGCTTCTGGGCCAAGCCACCAAGGCAGCCCCATCCTCATTCTTGATGGACGGGAATGAAAACAGGTCCTAACATCAGGTACAGCTCCCAGAGGAGGCCCTGGAGAAGGACCAAGCTGGGGCTATAAAAAGTTGCACATATGAACGCTCTATCAAGTTCATTTGTATTTGACTATACCCAGTGGAGAAGGTTGCCATCATCTGACAAATTGGACATTTTTTTGTTTTGTTTTTATGCTTTCATCATAATAGATGGATTTGGTGATAAATATATGGGACCTGCTATTTAAAAGAAAAGACGAAATAGATCAATGAGTGAATGCCTGGCTATTTTCAGAGACATTCTTTAAAAAAAAATTTTTTTTTTGCAATAATTGCACCTTGGGTAAACCTCATTGGCTCCAATATCCCTTCCCATGGCTATTCGCCGGGACCCCAGAGACTCCCGCCCCCACTGGCTTTCGTTCATGGCCGCAGAAACTCACCATCATCTGCGGGGTAGTCTAGAAAGTCTTCCCCCTCCTCTTCCTTTGGCCGCTCTCCACCTTCCAAATCCTCTGGATCCTCATCCGTTTTCTCATTGTCCGACCGGTAAATAATGATAGATTCTGGGCGGGACTCTTTCTTCTTCCGTTTCCTGTGACTCATTGTAGATTCCCCATCCAGGGCCAAGGCAGCAGCCACAGCCTTCCTCAGAGTGCCCTGTTGGGAGCTGGGGAGCTGGCTCTCGCCTTCCACAATTGCTGGCTCTTCCATCCCCGTCCCCACAGCTAGCTCCGTCTGGGACAGGGTCCGGCTTGCTTGAGGCAAATTCACAACGCACACGTCTCAGAGCCTCTTTATGGAGAGGGTGCGGCCAAGAAGGCTCCAGGATACGTTGTACCTGAAAGGAGGAAAATCAAAGCCATCAACAGGAAGTGAATAGAGTGAGCAAGAGAGGACTGTGTTGGGAAATGCTCTTTGATGTAGCAGAAGTGTTTCCCTCTCCTTAATTCTCTCAACAGCTTATTCTTGGGGTGCTGTCAAAAAGACTTTTGCATGGTACTTGTACTAGCTGCAGTCATATGTTTGCCATGCAGATAGACAAGGTTGCCATGAGTCAAGTGGGCTTGATAGCAGTGTGTTAGACACTAATGTTATAGAAACCATCAACCTAGTGGGAGAATATGAAGTACAGGGAAATTGTGGGGGGGGGGCGCTCTAGAGCAGCAGTTCTCAATCCACGGGTCAAGACCCCTTTGGGCATCAAATGACCCTTTCACAGGGGTTGCCTGATTCATACCAGTAACAAAATTACAGCTATGAAGTAGCAATGAAAATAATTTTAAGGTGGTCACCACTACACGAGGAACTGTATGAAAGGGTTGCAGCATTAGGAAGGTTGAGGACTCCTGCTCTAGAGTGATGGAAGGAAGTACCTCCCTCAACTCCCACCACAGCAGAGGCAGAGGATGGGAACCAGTACTCCAGGCCTTGGGCTATACCATCACATTTTGTAACTTTATCTGATCCCTGAGCAAACCATCTGTTCGGATTGAAATGAGTCTCCCAAAATATACACTGTCAACCATCCCTGTGGTTGCAATTCCATTTGGGAATACGGTTTTCTTTGTCATGTCAATGAGTCAGTATTACTGCAGGGTGTGTCCTTTTTTCTTTATTTTCTCAGGGAAACAGTTACTAAAACAGACCTAACCTGCTAACAGTCACCATGCTTTGCCTTTTGGGGACCCGCTAACACAGCATGGATTCATTCACCAGACACAGGGCCCTGTATTCTAATCCACCTCCCTTTCCTTTCTAGAGGACAGCAAATTGGCAAACACAGGACACTCCAAATTCCCATCCAATTTTCATGTAGCTCAAGATCCCTCATCCTCACTCCCAGAGCAATGATATGGCCGGGAGCTACAGTCAATTCAGAATTGTATGTGCTAACCAATCACAATCTCATCCAAAGAGGCAAAACCAGAGCCGGCCAACATGGCTATCTATGTCTCTCAGCAGGATAATGGCAGTACTTCCACAAACCGAAGCACTGTGATTACAGCCTGCTTTGTAGGGTGTGTCTACCAATCACTTTTGATAGATAAATGTGCAAGCTGCAAGAAAGCAGAGGTGGGTCAAGGCAGATGCCCCACCACAGGGGACCTCCAAGGAGCCAAGAAGCAGAGATTGCAGAGGCAAGGGCATTTCCCAGAGCTGACAGAGCAAACCTTCCTCTCTAGTCAGTGCCCTGGATTCAGACATCTCCCTGAACTGAGGAAATCCATTTCCCACACTGGAGGTATTTCCGTCAGAGCAGCTCTCGATAACTACTAAGGTGCTACCCAGTTTCTTCAACCATTTCCACCTATGTATTCTGCAAAGGCCATGATCTTGAGCCAATCCCACCTGAATTACAAGAACACTTCAAGAAACACCTACCAGATTAACACATGTCATAATCAAGCCAAGAGAGCTTTAAAATAGTAAGTATATGGTAGTTTGGGGTCACCAATCATTCTGAACCACAGTTCAAGGCCAGTTCCAAGTTCTAAGCATAATAGTCATTTGCTTCTACTCTTACTAGGGACTTTCAGCCTTACATCCAATGACTACAAGTGAGTATGCAGTGAAGCTCTATTCACTTAGTGGGGTTTCCACATTGAGTCCTTTTAGTGTGACCAATGAAGGAAGTCTCATAGTGCGGCCAGCCATATATGTGCATTGGCTGTTCTGCCTGGGAATATGATCTTCAAGGCTTGGTGGACCAGAATGCGCTCAACTCCTTGGTTTAAGTCTGGTCCCTCTTTCCCTCCCAATTTTCTGGCCTGGCAGCAGGAGCTCCTTCCTGCTGGGTGAGTCTTAAGTGGAGGCCATTTTCTTCTCTCCTTTATATATAAGACACTCCTGCTAGTGTCTTATTATTTATATTTTCCTTTGTTTTCATTTTAAGTCTTAGCAAAATGTATAAAGAGCCTGGTCTATTCACAATGATTAAAATTTTTAGGACACATTTTTTTGGACCTTTGTCTGTGCTGGAAACACAAATGAAACCCAAATTCACCAGCATCAAGTGGATAATAGCTTATATCGACTCTAGAGGACAGGGTAGAGCCTCCCTGGTGTGCTTCCAAGATTGTAACTGTTTTCAGGAGTAGAGAATCTCATCTTTTACCCCTGTGCTCCACCCCCACCCCTGCCCCACCATCACTCACTTTTGTCTTTGGGTTCTTTATAAGTGTTGCTAAGCATTTTCTGGCTTAAGTTGAGGTCGCTCCTCCCTGTTTTCCTACCAGCAGATATGTAATTGCCTACTCTGAGACATACATGCCCCTCTTCCCACTGGACTTGAATTCCCAGCAAACATTCCTTATCAATTTGGTAGGCGTATCTGTTGGCTTGGGGTGACCTTAGCACAGTTTTGTTTGGCAGCAACTGAATGGTCTTCTCCCTCTTCCCACATCTTGAAAAACTGACCCAAACGAAGGTGAGATCTCCTCTGTGGAAATGTTTTTAGAGGGCTTTTAGAGGGGATGATATATGGTTCCTGGTCGCTAGGCAGGGTCTCTATCTGATTGCCTGACAGTCCAGATCAGAAGAGTGCATACCCTGGGACAGAAGCCTGCTTTCATCTCAGTGCTTATTCAATACGTGCCCTTGTATGGTTAACTAACTTGCACTCGGCACAATGGCTTCCCTCCATGTCCTGCAGTGCTTCATGGTTTCATGGCTGTTTTAAAGGGAGGTGTGTATGTACCAGAGTTTCTTTATCCATTCTTCTACTGAGGGGCATTTGAGCTGTTTCTGGCTTCTTACTCTTCTGAGCTACACTGCAAGGAAAATGGGAGCGTGTACATTTGTTCATGTTCTGTCTCTTATTTCTGTGGGGTATGTACCCCATGGAGCTATTGTTGGGTCAGATGGTATTTCTGTAGCCAGTTGTTTTAGGGATACCACATTGCTTCCCACAATAGTTGTACATACTTACAAGCCCATCAGTAGTGTATCGGAGTTCCAGTCTCTCTGCACCCTCTCCAGCATTTGTTGTTCTGTGTTTTTATTTTGATTTGGGCTATCATTATGGGTTTAAGATATCTCATTGTTTTGTCTTGTATCTCCTGGATGGTTAGAGATCTTTACATTTCCTCATGTGTTTATTAGTGATTCAAGTGTTGTCCTTTTTGCATCATCTATTCATGTCCTTTGTCCACCTTTTAATTGATTTACTTGTTAATTTCTTATTAAGGCATTACAAAATCTTATGATTTTACTAATTAGTCCCTTGTCCATTGTGCCATTGCTAAAGAATTTCCCCCCAATCTGTTGGGTTCTCATTTTACTCTTTTGAGGCAGTCTTTTGATGTGTATAAATGTTTAATTTTTAATAATTCCCAGTCATCTATTTTGACTTTCACAGTGTGTGCTTCCTTTATTATATTTGGTAGTCTGTGTAGGTGCTGCACCAGGGTCCTTAAGTTTGTCCCAATTTTCTCATTGATAATCTTGATAAATCTGGGGTTCACATTTGGTTTCTAATCTATCGAGTTCATTTTTGTGCATGCGGCTAGGTATGGGTCCATTTTCACTCTTGCACAGGTGAGATACAATTTTTCCAGTAGTACCAGTTGTTAAAGAGGTTGTCCTTTTCCCATATAATGCTTTTTGTTGTTGTTGTTGTTGTTGTTGAAAATCGGTTGCCTGAAACTTTTTTTTGTTTTTGTTTTTTTGGGGCATCACTGCTCTCCGGTGGTGGCAGTAGGAGGCCCAGCCCCACTGCTGGAATTGAACCTCCGTCCCAGTGGGCCGCAGTCCCGCACACAACCACTAGGCCACCGGGGCTCTGCCCCGGTTGCCGGAAACTTTTAAGAACAGATCTGATGCAATGAAAACTAATGAAGAAGACTTGATGAACTGTGGGAGGACATGAAGAACATCACTCAATGGGAAAGTGAGAGATAATTAACAAGGAAATAAAGAAAAGATCAATGTGGACATCAGAAGAGACTCTGGAACTTGCTCTTTTATTAAAGAGAAGCTCAGATATTAGAAGAAATGATGGAGCCAAAGAGTTGAACAGAAAATTTCAAAGGGCAGCCCAAGAAATAAAGTGAAATATTATAACGGAATATGTCAAGTTCTAGAGTTAGAAAAGCAAACTGGAATAACACACTCCACATAACTTAAACTGAAGCACTTCAGAAAAAATTCAAGCCTCAAGTTGCAATATTGAAAGATTATTATTTTCAATCACCTCATACGCCTGGAAGTTAGACATTGAATAAGAAGACTGAAGAAGAAGAGATACATTTGATTTGTGGTGCTGGAGAAGAATATTAAGGGTACCAAGGACTTCCAGAAGAACAAACAAATCTACCTGGGAAGAAATACTGCCAAAATGCTCCTTAGCGACAAGAATGGAAAGACTTCCTCTCACATCCTTTGGACACGTTGTCAGGAGAGACCAGTTCTTAGAGAAGCACATCATGCTTGAAAAAGTCAAGGACAGTGAAAAAGAGGAATGCCTTCTAAGAGTCACATTTGTCATTTCATCAACTACTCCTTGCCAAGGAGGAACTGATTACAAGGATCTACATCTCGGGAACAGACGACAGAAAAATGAGTGAAGGGAGACATCGGACAGCATAAGAGATAAAGAAATAATAATAATTTATAAATTATCAGTGGTTCATGAAAGAGGAGGGAGGGATAAAATGAGGAACTGATACCAAGGGCTCAAGCAGAAAGCAAATATTTTGAGAATGATGAGGGCAGCAAAGGCACAGATGTGCTTGACACAATGGATGGATGTATTGTGCTAGAAGTTGTACAATCCCCCCATAAAATGATTTCTAAATAAATAAATAAATAAAAACAAATACTCCTTGCAAATAAACCTGCAAAGGAGAAGTCTAATGTATTCTTCGGGAAAGGGAAGGAAAACAAACACTCACTGCTATAGAGTCGATGCTGAGTGAGATTGTAACTCTACCAGAGTAGAAAGCCTCATCTTTCTCCCAAGAGGTGCCTGGTGGTTTCGAACCACTGACCTTGCCGTTAGCAGCCCAATATTACAACCAGTCCTTTCTAATTTGTACAGTAACCATGTATCCACGGCATTGAAGAGGAAAGCATAAATTCTAAAGATTCTCTACAGAAATTAGTGGAGGGACAATTCCAAGAAGGGCTCACCTCTGCATAGCAATTCTGAGCCACCCAGGAGAAGAAACTGCTCCAAGGGCTTTCGATTTCAACACCAGAAGCCATCTACTATTCATCTGCATGCAAATGGAAGTGAGACCACCTTGAGGCTCCCACAAGGGTCCCCAGAGAAGAATCCATTCTGTCCAGA
The DNA here is from genome assembly GCA_004026705.1 of Nesogale talazaci. Taxonomy (NCBI): domain Eukaryota; kingdom Metazoa; phylum Chordata; class Mammalia; order Afrosoricida; family Tenrecidae; genus Nesogale; species Nesogale talazaci. The sequence continues at coordinate 232,263 of PVJH01000888.1, forward strand.
AAAAAAAAAAAACTTTATGAGTGTCTCCTTTAGAATCCAACACAAATAAAGGCAAACGGAACAATGTTAATGAACTCCCATCTATTCATCCATCACTTTGTAAAAATAATAATGAAACATTTCTGGGTCAGTCTAGTTTCACTCTTCCCTACTATGTAAAAGCAAATCTTAGCTATAAAATCATTTTACCTGTAACTGTTGGGTGACCCACACCGGCCATCTGCCCATAGGTATTCTTTTGAACTTAAAACAACAACAACAGCTACTCCTTTTTCAGACTAGTCAGCAGCTTAGAGGAGATATTTGGCTGTAGACATTGGATTATTTTGAAAATGTTTAGAGGAACTCCATGTTCTGATTAGAGACTATAAGATGTATGGTGTGTCCCTGGTGAATCTGTTGCAATAAAGGTTATGTAACTGATGGACTCTGAAACCTGGCATTGTACTTCTATATCATTGAGAAATTAATGTCAATAAACAAACTGCCATCAAGTCAATTCTGACATATTGTGATTCTATTGGGCAGCGGTTCTCAACCTGTGGTTGCAGGCCCTTTTGGGGGTGGAACTGCCCTTTCACAGAGGTCGCCTAAAAGCATCAGAACACACTTATTTCCAATCATCTTAGGAGCCAAGACACCGCTCCTCTATCAGTCTCCTGACAGGTCTGCCCACATGCTGATAGGCTGATATGATGAGAAAGAAGCTAACTCAAACTTTGCACTGACATTGGCTTTTTTACGCATACTTTCACAAAATGTAGCAATGTAGTCAGCTGTTGTTATATTGAGACTTACTACACCATGCTTCAAGACAAAATTCCATGTTCTTCATCAGAAAGAATAATTTCACAATTTATAAGTACATATTGTTTTTGGGTTTTTTGCTTGTTTGGTTTTGTTTTCTTTTTTTTGGAGGGGGGGAGGGCATCACTGCCTCTGGTGGTCGTGGGTGCTACCCAGTGCTGCTCCTGAGAGCCGCCGCTGGACTTGAACTGCCAAGCCCACAGGCCGCAGTCCCGCACTCAACCACTTACGCCACCGGGGCTCAGCCCTGTGCATATTGTTCTTTGTGATTGACCACTATGCTTTAATTATGTTCCATTTGTAACAATGAAAATATATCCTGCATATCAGATATTTACATGACAATTCACCACAGTAGCAAAATTACAATTATGAAGTAGCAATGAAAATAACTTTTTGATAGGGGGTCACCACAACATGAGAAACTGTATTAAAAGAGTCATGGCATTAGGAAGGTTGAGAACCACTGCTATAGGACAAGGTAGAATTGTCCCTCCCTGTGCGTTTCTGAGACCGAAACTTTTACAGCAATAGAAAGCCTCATCTTTCTGCTGCAGAGTAGCTGATGGGTTTGAATTGCTGACCTTGTGATTAATATTCTATATTAATATTAATATTCTAATACAAAACCACAACACCGCCAGGGCATATATCACCTCTTACAACCCCTTTTACCATGCCCTCATTTTGGTTTTGCCTGATCCAAATGTATCTCTAAGAAGCTCACCCAAACCCTTGCTATTAGTCAAATCTGCTCAATAGCAAAGTCAAGCCGCCCTTTCGTGTTTTCAAGGTTGTCTTCTTCACAGACACAGACGACCACATCTTTCTCCTGCAGAGCTGCTGGAGGGATCCCTCCACTGGCCTTTTAGTCAGTAGCCAAGAGCTTTTAACTACTGTGCCAACAAGGCTACTTGAATTGTATCTACTCACAATGGATTATTGTTAATTTGGGGTGTTTTATGCTTTTGCCCCAAGACAATTTCATAGTTGGAATCTTGAGCTCTTGATCAAAAGGCATCCAATGTCTAGTGGGCTCTTAACAGAAGTTAATATTCATCATGAGTTCACTGCCCACTGCCAAGGAGTCAATTCCAATTCACATTGACCCTGCTGAACCTAGCATAACTTCTTACAGTTTCTGAAACTAATTTTTAAAGGCTTTAAAGAGCAGATTTAGATTAAATTTTCTCTTATTTTATGTTTCTGTTTCTGAAGGGTTACCTATCTTGGCTTTCATGTACCAAGTGATTTTTTTTGTGTGGGCATCACTGCCCTGGTGGGAGTAGGAAGCCCAGCCTTGCTCCTGGAGAGCTGCTGCTGGATTTGAACCGTCAACCCTGTGGGCTGCAGTCCCATACACAACCACTATGGCACCAGGGCTCAGCCTTACCAAGTGATCTTAAATGCATAAAGGAAACTATGCAAATCTAATATGATTAATAAGGTAAAACAGATAAAAACCATAATAGGAAAGGGAGGAACTAGAGGATAGTTAAATGGTTTGTCAGTGCTACACCACACCTAGGATTTATCACCCCTTTTGAGTGGCCCTTCTGAGAGGGACTATCTCATCATCTTACAGGTAGTTTTTGCATCTCCACCCCATCCATACCCCATCACATGGATCAGGTAGCTTGTTTTTGAACTTCTGATATCATGTCTTGTTGACTCCTCGTGATCACACAGGCTAGTGTGCTTCGTCCATGCATGCTTTATTGCTTCCCTGCAAGATGGTTGCTGGTTTAATTACAAACCTTTAAGAGCCCAAATCTTTAAGACTCTAGACGCTATATCTTTTAATAGCCAGGCACCATCAGTTTTCTTCACCACACTTGTTTATGCACTTATTTTGTCTGATACTAAAATTTGTGGAAGCAGACGACCTCACCTTTTTTCAAGGAATGGTTGGTGGGTTTAAGTTTGCAGTCCAATCCTAAGCATACTAAACAACAAGGGTTCCTTATGAATTCATTGTCGTTGTTGTTATTGTTAGGTGCTGTTGAATTGATTCTGATTTTTAGCAACTCTATGCACAACAGGATGGAACACTGCTTGGTCCTGTACCATCCTAACAAAATGTGTTTGAACTCAGTGTTGTAGTCACTATGTCAGTCCATTTCCTCAACAGTCTTCCTTGATTCCCATACCCTTCCACTTTTCTGAGTGTGACGTTCTATTCCAGGGACTGGGCTGGCCTGATACATGATCCACATTTTATGAGACAAAATATAGGCAGAATTCCTTCCAGGGAACATTCTGTCTGTACCTGTTTCAAGAAAGATCTCTTTGTCCTCTTGGCAGTCCATGGTAGTTTCAACATTCTTCACTAGCACCGTCATTCAAGTGCATTGATTCTTCTTTGTCTTTCCTTATTCAATGTCCAACTTTCATGCACATATGAGATGATTGAAAATATCATGGATTGAGTCAAGAGCACCACTCAAAGTGACATCCTGGATTGCCCATACTTTAAAATAGGTATTTTGTAGCAAATTTGCCCAAGGGAATACATCTTTTGGTTCCTTTATTTAAAAAAATTTAAGTTTGATCAACATATAAGTCACATGTCATACAATTTACTGGTTTAATCATATTCAAGAGTTGCATAATAATCACCAAAATCAATTTAAAATATTTTCTTCTTAAAAAAATTTAATGAACTTGTGCATCACTGAAGAATTCAAGTCTACTTCAGGTTTACTGTCCCTCTTTTTCTAGCCACTCAGACCAATGTTTGGATCTGAGGGGATAAGTAAGGAATCTTGAGGGTTTTAAGATTGTGAGCCTTCACTTTAAAAATATAACCTTATTAAATTATTTAGTTTCTTCTATAAATAAAAACATATTCTGTATGGTTTCATATCCCATCTCATCAAGTGAAATCAACATTATCACTTCAAACCACTCATAAATATAATTCTTATTTCTCCCCATCTTCCCTCCCTCCATGATTTCCTGTGCCTTCCCTCTTCTTCTTTTTTTTTTTTTTTGCTTTTCATTATAATTATGATATCATTAAGCATTTATCTTTATGAGATTGATTTTCTTCTCTAAGCAAGATGCTCCCTAGTGTTGTCCATGTCTTGCAGTGTTTGACAGAGTTCTCATTGTTTTTAATTGATACATAATAGTCCATTGTATGAATGTACCAGAGTTTGTTTATCCATTTCTCTATAATTGGAGTTTTTGGTTGTTTCCATCTTTTTGCTAATATAGAAATTGCTGCAATAAACACAGGTGTGCATATTTCTATTTATGTTGTGCTCTTTATTTCTTTAGGGTATATTCCCGGTATAAGGACTGCAGGACTACATAGCAATTTGTATTACACTTGTTTAAGGAAGGGCAATACTGATTTCTATTGTGCTTGGTCAATACTACAGTCCCACCAGCAATGTATGAGTTTTCCAGTCTGCACATTCTCTCCAGTATTTATCATATTCTGTTTTTTAAATTTTTTTTGCTAAGATTTTCAGTGTGAGGTGGAATCTCATCGTCTTCTTTATTGTAATTACTTTTCATCACACTTGGTAGTCTTGGTAGTATATTTAGGCCCCTTAAGTTTGTCCTTATTTTCTCATTGACAGTCATTTTGACTCCAGGGTTTACATTTGGGTCTTTGATTCATCTTGAATTTGTTTTTGTGCATGGTGTGAGGCATGGGTCCTGTTTCATTCTTTGGCAGGTGAATATCCAATTCTTCAAGCTCTGTTTATGGCAAAGACTCTCTCTTTTCCACTGAAGATGTTTTAGTCCCTTATCCAAAATCAGCTTCTAGAATTTAAGAATATTAAAATATTTACCCACATTTCCTAAAGTTCAGGCTGTTAGTGCTGTTGGGACAGGCTTAGGACTCCTAGCCACAAATGGGCAGTCCAAACACACTAGCGTGTCCTCAGAACAAAGGTGGTGCTATCTGCCTCCTTCAAGATTGTCATTTTTAGTGTCAATGACTCAATGACTATGGGGTTTACACAGAACAATGGCTAGACTCTACTCACAGCTTGGCTGTTCTCATTCTCTATGGCTGTTTAATATCTATCAATTCCAAGTAACCAACTCTCTGTAACCATTCTCTCCTCTTTTCATTTCTTTTGCTGTGCTCGTTGGGCATTTCCTTTCTTTCAGTGCCACATGTATGCGCATTGCTGCCCCTTTGTTCCCGAGAATAAAGTTCCTCCTCTCATCTGTCTTCAATGTCTTTGCCAATGTGTAGTGAAATAAATATTCCACCCAAGGGGTGGGTGGGGTGAGGGATGGAAAAATAGCAAGCAAAAATGAATGATCTATTCAGTGGGATCTAAAATATCAGTTGCTCTGAGGCACATCTCATGTCCAAAAATATTAGGAATTGGCATTTGGGGAGTTAGCATGGGATAGGACCAACTATAAATCATATTTCTTCAGATGCCAAAATATCTCATTTTCCCTTATTTCTTTGTTCCTAAAATGTGGGTGTGTCATAATTGTGGAACCTTTGAGGGAACACCCTCAAAGGATGAGCCACCTTTTCAGCAGCACTATCTTTATCTGTACCTTTAAAGACCGTCGTCCTCAGTGCCACCTTGGCTCTAGAATTTCTCATGTGTCCTTTTTTGTCAACCCATTACACCCCCCGGCCTAGGTCTTAACGCACCTTTGTATCCTCAGCGCTTAGCCTAAAACCTGGATCAGCTCCTCGATGAAAGTATTTGGAATGTGTTCATCTGAAATATTCAAGCAGCTGCAGGTAGGTTTTACCGAGTCTATATTATAAGCCTTGCCTCAGAGAACTAAACAAGAAGGGACTCCAATCTTTGAACTCTTACTCCCGGGCCTTGTGGAACCATGAAATTAATTTGACAGAAGGGATTGAAGAGTACAAAGGTATGTATTTAGAGTAAAAGCACAAGAGCTCCTAAAATTAATAGATCCAGAACACACAAAATCCAATCATTACGATATTGAGTTTCCACAGGGTAATAGAGAGACCAAACAAGAGTTTGTACCATAGCAGACCCAACACAAAAGAGAGCGGGCACTTACAAACACACAAGCAGCCATATCTTGATAGTCCTATGATATGCAGAACCTCTGAGCACCCCACTTTATGCCTATTCATTGAGCTACTAACTACAAAGTCAGGAGTTCAAAATCACCAATTGTTCCTTGGGAGAAAGATGAGACTTTTGGTTTCTCTGTTGCCGCAGCCATGAAGGTCAAGCTGTTTTAGTGGGCACAAGATGTACCCCAGAACCAGGAGGGCTATCACTGTTGCATCTGTTGCTGAAATAATGGCCAAGAGGAATCAGAAACCTGAAGTTAGAAAGACCCCATAAGAAGAGGTTCTCTGGGCTGCCAAGGAAGCAAAAGAGGGAAAGTGAGCATCGGAAAAGACTGCCACAGCTGCAACTAAGTGTCCTACAAAAGGCAGCACCTAAGCAAAGGCTTGTGAAGCCTGTGAAAATTTCTGCCCCCTCCCCCAGGTTGGTGGAAAATGATAAGTTGGCAGATAAGACTTTCAAATAAAGATGCAACTGTAACTCAAAAAAAAAAAAAAAAAAAAAAGAGGTGGAGGCAAGATGGCCTTCAGGGAGACTCACTCACCTGGTGCTCCTATTGTTAGGTCAGGAAACTAAGAGGTAAGGAGGCCAATACTGGGAGGCTGGGTGCTAAAAATAGATTTCGTGTACTAGGGTCTGATTTAGATCTCCCCCTGTGATTTTTGCCCAGAGAACAATGTAAGAACGCTGAGAAATTTTCTAAATACATTGCTTCTGATTGAAGAGTCTGCAAATCTCTCACCATATCTAACAGGGTGGTATCCACCACCCCTTACTATGGTGATATGAGATAAGCAGCATGCAGTAACTTCCCCAGGCGGCTATCTCAAGGTGGTCATCATCCCAGGCTCGCAGAGCACCTCCAAGAACTAGCCTCAAACCTCACACCAGAGTTCCCCTCTTTGTTATCCATGAACTCTTGCATTCTGGACTTTTGCCAGCTCCCTCCCCATCCAAGAATAGAGCAACCACATCAGTCATCCCCCTTTCCTCTCTCTCCAGCTCCACTCCTGCTAGCATGGGTAATGATAATTAGTCACGAATTTATAGCAATTAAGAAGCCCCTGTGATCTTTCCCATGACAGAGCTGTGTAAGAGAGCTGGAGTGACACAGGAGTGATGAAGTAGCAATGAAAATAATCTTATGGTTAGGTGTCACCATAACATGAAGGACTGTATTAAAGGGCCATGGTATTAGGAAGATTGAGAACCATTGAGCGAGATGAAGTTGTATGTTTCATCAGTGTTTTGCTGCACCCTGACTGGCTCGTCTCTTCTTTGTGGTCCTTGTTCAGTTGTCTACAGCTGGATGGGCATTAGGTATCCACTCTGCACTCCCATATCATTCACATCGATATGATTTTTTGGTCAGGATCTTTGATACCTGATACCTGAACCCATTGACATCTCATGATCACATAGGCTGGTGTGCTTCTACCATGTGGACTTTGTTGCTTCTCAGCTAGATGGCTGCTTGTTTGTCTTCAAGCTTTTAAGACCCCAGACACTATATTTTTTGAAAGCCGAGCACCATCAGCTTTCTTCACCACATTTGCTGTGCACCCAGTTTGTCCAGTGATTCTGTCAGGAAGGTGAGCATTGTGGAATGGCAGGTGTGTTCTTGCATTAAGGGAGCACTTCAATGGAGGTCCAATGTCTGTCTGCTACCTTGATACTTAACATATAAATATATATATATATATACATAGAATATAGATACATAGATCTACTTCTCTAGCATTATATATATTTATATATACACATGCACTTAGTTCTCTATAAATGCCCTTTGCCTTCTACTTCTTTCCTCTATTTCCTTTACTTTCCTCTTGTCCCACTATCATGCTCAGCCTTCATTTGGGTTTCAGTAATTCATCTCAGTTACAGTGCCCTTGATCAAGGTCTACCAGGCATCAATTTTAGATCACTTGTTATCCCCTTATCCCTGGGTTTCTTAGCACCCACTTCCTTCCCTCCCCCCACCCCCTTCCCCCAATTCTTCCTTTCCCACACCCTCCCAGAATCATTGGTCCCATTGTTTTTTCCTCTGGATTGTTTATCCTGCCTATCTTGACTAGATAGACATGCAGAGGCACTAATCACCACAAAAACAAGACAGAGCAAAGCAAAACAATGACAAAAGAAAAGCCTTTAAATAGTTCTAGGTCTGTTTGTTCACCTTTAGGAGTGTTTTCTGGTGGAGTCTGATGGGGTGTTATGCCCTGGCCCCCAAGTCTATTTTTGGTGTTCCCGAAAGATTTTTCTTTTTTGACTCTCACCGCATGCTAGAATATAGCCCTTCCTGTACTTGCCTCCAAGATGGTTTCCCTGCCTTTTATTTCAGAATTCTTCCTAAATGGCTTTTAATGGTGGTGTGAGCAAGAGCACCATTTCGTTATTATTATTATTTGTTTATTTGACTCCTTTTATTGTGGGTTCATACACTCTTAGCACACTCTACACATAAGTCCATTGTGTGTCAAGCACTTTTGTACATCCACTGCCCTCATCATTCTCATAACATTTGCTTTCTGTCTAAGTCCCTGGCATCAGCTCCTCATTTTTACCTCCTCCCTCCCCACAACCTCCCTATAAACACTTGATAATTTATGAATTATTATTACTTTGTCATATACAACACTGTCCGATGTCTCTCCTTACTCACCTCCCCATTAGGGAGGAGGTTATATGTAGATCTTTATAATCAGTTCCCCCTTTCTACCCTACTTTCCTTCCACCCTCCCGGTATTGCCACTCTCATCCCTGGACCTAAAGAGATCATCTGTCCTGGATTCCCTATCTTTCCGGCTCCTATCTGTACCAGTGTACATCCTCTGGTCTAGCCAGATTTGTAAGGTAGAACTGGGATCATGACAGTGGGAAGGAGAAAGCATTGAAGAACTAGGGGAAAGTTGTATGTTTCATCATTGTTATACTACACCCTAATTAGTTTATCTCCCTGCAACCCCTTTATAAGGAGAAGTCCATTACCTACAGATGAACTTTGGGTCCCCCACCTGTATTCCTCCTCAGTTACAGTTAATAAAATTTTAGCTCCTTGATGCCTGATATATTGGACACCTCGTGGTCACACAGACAGGTGTGCTTCTTCCATGTGGGCTTTGTTGCTTCTGAGCTAGATGACTGCTTATTTATCTTCAAGCCTTTAAGACCCCAGATGTTATATTTTTTGATCGTGGGCACCATCAGCTTTCTTCACCACATTTGCTCATGCCCACATATGCCTTTAGCAATTGGGTAAGGAAGGTGAGCATCCTGGAATGCCAATTTAATAGAACAAAGTGTTCTTGTATTGAGGAAGTACTTGAGTGGAGGCCCAATGTCCATCCACTACCTTAATACTGAGGCTATAAATATGTGCACATGAATCTATTCCCCCTTCATCATATATAAATATATTTACCTATGTATGTCTGTATTTAGACCTCAATAAATGCCCCTTGCCTCCTATTTCCTTTCTCTATTTCGATATACTTCCCTCCCATCCCACTATCATGTTCAGGCTTCATTTGGGTTTCAGTAATTTCTCTCGGTTACCCTACCATTGATCAATCCTCACCAGGCCTCTCACTTCCTCCCTGTCACTGATTTTGTATCACTTATTGTTCCCTTGTCCCTAGGTTGGTCAACACTACCTCCTTTCAGCCACCTCCCCTTCTCCCCTCCCCCCACCCAGGAACAATCGGTCCCATTGTTTTCTCCTCCAGATTGTTCATCCAACCTATCTTATCTAGATAGAGCTGCAGAGATGGGACT
>PVJH01000889.1:0-251538 GCA_004026705.1 Nesogale talazaci
GTATGGCAAGCACTGCACACTGGGGTTTCCCAACCAGAGAGATAGTTGCTGCGTACTTCTAGTAAACCATGGTTTCCACCTCTCTTTTTACCCCATTCAGTCACTGAGTTGGCAATTTTACATCTCATTAACAATATTTTACGTTCTTTTTTGGTTGTTCTTCAAATAACTGTTATGGTTTTGGTGTCCTACATGGACCACAGCTGATGAATAGACCTTTAAAATGGTGCATCTACCAAGCTTAGGTGCGTTCCAGGAAATCTGGTGTGCGTGTGCAGGCGCTTGTGTGCATTTAATTGCTTTTAACAGGTATCTTTTATAAAAAGTGTCTCATAGGGAATCTCCTCATAAAACATCATGAAGCTCATACTTCACATCACACACGACACTAATTCAAGAATAAATCAAGCATCTAAATATAAGAATTAAAACCATAGAACCATTAGAAGGATAATATTTCAGCACTTATTCTTGACAAGAAAGTTAAGTGGCACCCTACAGAGAGAACTTACTTGGTGACCACATATTTGATAAAGTTTTATTGCTCAAAATATGTCAGGACTTGCATAACTCAGCCACAAAAAGACAACCCAATTGAAACGTGAACAAAGAGCTAAAATGGACATTTTTTTTTCCCAAAGAAGACACATGCATGGCCATCAAACACGTGAAGAGATGCCCAATAGCACTAGGTTTTAGGGAAATGCAATTGAAAAGCACAAGACCCAAGTCACCATCAAGGAAATTGCAACTTAAGGTGACATGGAGTCACACCCACTAGGTCTAGGCTAATTTTGGAACCAGAATAAACAAGTGCTGGAGACAATACATATGTTTAGAGATTGGAACCTTTGTTCTTTGCTGGTGGAAATGAAAAATGGTGTAGCAGCTATGGAAACATTCGATTGTGAACGTTGAATGACCGTACCAACTTCTGTGGAGTCATTTCCCACTCACAGCGACCCTATGTGAACCACTAGCCTTGTGGTTAGCATTCCAACACACTTACCGACAGCGCCACTCTTAAAAACAATTTTTAAAAGTTAATCTTTATTATTATTTTGATTAAAGATCATTTTATTGGGGGCTCTTACAACTCGTATTACAGTCCATATATCAGTTGTGTCAGGCATAGTTGTACATATGTTGCCATCGCTCTTTTCTAGATATTCATTTTCTATTGAGCCCTTGGTATTAGCTCCACCCTTCCTCTCTCTCTGCCTCTACCCCACTCACGTGATGTTTTGATAGATCGTAACACTCCTCTGGTTCCTTGAGGCTTCCTCATACCCCACTATCTTGACCCTAGTGTTGCTTCTCACTCTGGATTTGACGGGAGCATCTAACCAGTTATAGATAAGGGATAAAAGCTCATGATACACAGAAGATACCATAAGAGTATAGGGGAGGGAGAACTCACAGAACGAACTTAAGAAGACCTGATTGCAATGACTGCCACCCCCCCTCTCAGGGAAAGAGCAACCGAAACCATGGGGGAAGAGAGACAGTGGTCAGTCTTAGATATGAAAACAACAATAATTAATCAACTAGGAATTCTTTGAATCATCGGATGACCCAGAAAATCCACTTTTAGGTATGTAGGCAGGAGAGCTGAAAGTAGAAACCCATACATGATTTACAACAGGAGAATGGAGGAAGCAAGTCCAATATCCATCAGCTGATTGGTGGAGAAACAAAATGTGGTACACATGTACAATAGAACATCATTGAGCCATAAAGAGAAATTAAATTCCTTTGCCTACTATGATACAGATGAACCTCGAAAACAAATATTCTTAAGTGAAATAAAGTAGATTCACCAGGACACATACTGTGTGATTGTGGCAGTCATGTGCTTATGTTAATTTTATGATTGAAATGTAGTGGTAGAGTCTAGCCTGTTAATCTGGAGATAGCCATTGAGTAGCCAATGAGGCCTCTATGTGGGCATGGCTTTCTCCTGAGACTTCTGGGGAAATCTTGAGATATTTCCCTCATGAAGATGAGAAGGGATCTTCCCCAGTTGTTGGGAGTTAGTCTCAGAGATCATTAATCACAGGCAACACAGAATGGCAGCATCTGGGAGGCTGGAGTAGCCAGTGGAGAGACCACACGGCTTTGCCTTGATGGAGCTGGACCTCTGAGGCTGGGGCAGCCACATGGAGGCCTCTTCTAGCGATGAGTTGCTTCTGCCATCACGGGATGCTGTTGATGGACCCTGAGCCCTGGAAGCGAGGAGCCATGGGGAGACCCTGTTGGTGCCGGGACTCTATACCCACTGACCTGTGACTTCTTGAGTCAGAAGGAGACTTTATGGACTGATATCGGGCATATGGGTTAATATCAGACTTGTGACTTTGAGTTGGACTGGGCTGGGATGTTTTCTCAATGTCCTGTTCCTCTTGAATATAAACACATTCCTTATATCCATATGAGTGTCTATTGAATTTGTTCCTCTAGTCTACCCGGACTGACACAGTGATTGTGTTGATATCTGACATATCTAGAATGGAAACCATATTGAAAGCAAGTTTATCAGTAGTTTTCAGGAGATAAGGAGGAGAATTAGGGAGTTATTACTTTGGGGGTATTGGTAATCTGCTTGAGGGAGTAATTTTTTTTCTTTTTCGATAGCTAGTGGTGATTGTTCACAGCATGGTGAATGTAATAACTGCTGCTGAATTGTTTTCTTAAGACTAGTGGAAATAGCACATCACTTGTGGTATCTATTTTCCTCGAATAGCAAAGTGCCTGACATCAAGAATTTTACAGACATTCGCTAAATAACACTTGTCTCATGAACATTAACTAACATCCATAGCATGAATGGATGCCAAAGCTGTGTCTCAACTAGCCATGTCGAGAGGCATCTTAACTCCTTTAAGGCATAGTTTGTAATTCTGTTCTTGGTGTAGAAGGGAGTTAGTTAGAGCCACTAGTATTTTTGCTGAGCAAGGAAGATGAGATGTTTCTTAAGAGGAAGACCAAACAATAACCAACAAAATAAATCAAATCCTGTTGAGCATGTTAGGGTGTAGAGGTCAAAAGGGCTTCTAGTATAAATCACTTTGTAAAAGAAATAATAGTTTTGGCTCTGTGTAGATTTTGCATTTCTATAAAGCAAGGTGCACTCAATTTCTCTGCTTCCTTAAGATATATATCCTGGATCTCCATAATGATTTACTTTTTAAGGCTTTTAATGCTCTTCGTAATGGCATAATTTGGATTATTGGATTTAGCAAATCTTCCTGGACTCTCCAAAGTGTTTCTCACTCTACTTGCCTAAGTAAAGTTATCTGTTAAGTAAAGCACCATATTACTGTTGAGTGGACTATGACTTATAATGACCCGATAAAGCAGAGTAAAACTCCCCAATTGGATTTCCAAGACTGTCGTCTTTAAGGAAGCAGACTGTCAACATCTTTCTCCCACAGAGCAGCTGCTGGGGTCAAACCACCCACCTTTTGGGTAGCAGTTGAGCGCTTAACTACTGCGTTGCCAGGACGCCTTAACATTCTAATTTGATCATCAAAATAACTTATGAGAAAAAAGCAAACTTTTCACATGAATCCTATATTTAAAGATGCCTCCCTTCCAATAACATTCATTAAGCAACCATCTGTTTGCCTTTGATTATCATCTGGACCACTAATAAGCGAGTTTAATCTGAGCAATGTTATTTGAACGCTACGTCTAAATTTAGTGCATTTCAAAGAAGTCAGCAAGGCTAGCCTCGAGGAAATATTGGCTTTGATGTAACATCTGGTTTTCAGGGAGTTTCTGTGTGGTACCCAACTGGGGGACAGACCAAAGGGCAAAGGGAAATTAAGTGACTTTCCCAGAGTCCTGTCATTAGCTAATGTTTTCACCTGGATTCATTGTGAGTTCGGTCTGTGGAGAAAAGTCCCACCACCCACGTATGTCTGTTCTGTATGTTATACAAATACCGTGTCCATATATGGAGACATAGCAATAACCCCACAGTTTTACGAATAGTTAAACAAATTATGGATTTTAAAGCTAATTATAGATCTATTTACATGTGACTTTCTTTTTGGTGTTTCCTTCCTACATTACTCAAAGAAAAATGATTTTCCTGCACAATTGCTCTCTTCATGAAGCAAACAAAGAAACAAAATTTGAAATATTAGTAAACTGTTCTCACAGCACAGTTCCATGGGAGAAAGATGGAGCTGTCAGACACTCTATATGAAGTTACTACGATTAAAATCAACTCAATAGCAATGGGTTTGTTTTTTGCTTATTGTCTGTAAATATTTTTTTTTGTCTTTGTAAATGAAAAGATGATTTTTTTCCTTGCTAGAGAAATGGAGGGTTACATTAAGTAAACAATTCGCTTGATTTGAGGAACATTGGGAGACATCATTGACATTCAACTTTAGCCTTTCTCAATTGTTTCTCATGCCATTCTTTCCTTTCAACTTTCTCTGTGAGGAGATCACGGTACTTAAAATGCATGATTTTAAAGAAAGTTCAAGGTTATGCTGCTTTTACTTTAAAGCAATTCTGTTTTGTTACTGTGCTGAGTCAATATATTTTATAATTGAAGTGTGATTTTAATATCTTCCTGCTAATTAGAGCATAGAGTCTATCTTAGCAGACATAATTTAAAAATATTTTTACATTTATGATTTAAAAGAATCATATCAGGTTTTTATTATGAGATAATATGTAATGTATATCTGCATTAAATATACTCAAAGTTGTTTTTCTATCACCAATAGAACCTCTCTAACGTTTCCAAAACCCCCTGTTGGTAGTTGTTATTAAGTCAGCTCCAAAGTCTGGTCAACCCTGTGCACAGTATAAATAAATGCTTAGTCCCAAGCCATCTCAAGAATGCTTGCAGATTGGACTGTTGTGATCTTGAGATGTCCTCTAAATTTTGGGGGGACATAGCCAAGGTGATATTTTGGTAGAACTCTTCAATTTCTCCATCATGTGTTTCAGCACCTGGTGTTGACAATGAACGTGACATTATTCCTCTGGGATTTACCATTTCTGGCATCGTAGACCATATAATTATCTGACTCAAAATGGTCAATATCAGTCCATTCTAGCTCACTGATGCCAGGATATTGATCTTCATGCATTCCATTTCATTTTATGCAATGCCCAGATTCTCTAGATTCGTTCTTGGAGCATTTCATGTTTTAAATATTAGGGGAGGTTGCACCTGTTAGTTCTTATCTTGAGTTTTGCTCCATCAGTAAATGGAGGTCTGAAGGGGAGACTTTTCGTCCATCCACACTATTAAAGTAAACTCTACTTTGGGGAGGCAGTTCCACCCCAATTATATGCCTTCAGCTTGAGGAGTTTTCTATGGCTAATCCTTCAGAAGTGGGCAGCGTATTTTTCCTCATAGTCTGTTCTTAGTCTGGAAGCTCTGCTGAAACCTGTTCACCATGGAAGACTCTGTTTATACAGCATTTGAAACACTGGTAGCATAGATTCCAGTATCACAGCAACACCACAGGGACACACTGATAGACCAAAGTCGATGTCAGAAGAGATTATGAAACTTAAACTTGAACATAGACTAGAAGAAGCAAGTGGAAGAAAAGGTGAAGCAAAGGAGCTGGACAGAATATTTCAAAGGATAGCTTGATCAGGCAAAAAATATATATATATATTTTGGTGGGCATCACTGCCTCTGGAGGTCCTGGGCGCTACCCAGCCGCTGTTGGATTTGAACCGCCAAGCCCACGGACTGCAGTTCCGCACTCAACCACTTATGCCACCGGGGCTCAGCCCCAGGCAAAATATTTTAATGAAATGTGCCATGACTTGGGATTAGAACATCACAAAGGAAGAACATGCCAACATATCTCAACTTGAAAGAAATGAAGAAAAAAATATAAGACAGAGTTACAACATTGAAGGATTCAATGGGCAAAATATTGAATGATGAAGGAAGTATCAAAAGAAGACAATACAAATACACATAGCCACTGTACCATTAATCACTGGTCCATGTTGAACCCTTTCAAGCAGTTGCAAATGATCAAACAGAGATGGTTCTGAAGGAAGAAGTGCACACCACAACAGAAAGCACTAGAGAAAAGCACAGCTCCAGGTATTGTTGTAATACCAAAGGAGAGGTTTCAACAAACTGACACAGAGAAAGTATTCGCTAGTCTATGTCCATCTGGCCAACTGACTGACTAAAAGTGAGGCATATTTGTACCCATTCCAAAGAAAGATGACCCAACAGAATGTGGAAATTATGGAACAATATCATTCGTATCATGTACAAGTAAAATTTTGCTGCAGTCAGTTTTAAAAATGACAGGGAGCGATCAAAAAATTGAAGCCAGATTCAGAAGAAGACATGGAACAAGGGATATCATTGTTTACATTAGACAGAGCAATATTATGGTTGCAACAATTGTGAGATGGCCAGAACTGAATAGTGTTTCATGGTCTGTTGTACATAGGGTCACTATGAATGAGAAATCACTGATATCACCTAACTACACTACTCTGTTCTTACTCTGAGAGATCCAGGCCTATTCTAGTTCTTGCCCTTCCCTCATCCTGGCTTTCCATCCTTCCCATTGATTCTGAGAGCAACCCAATATCCTTTTTATACTTTTTTACAACTCCTAAAGAAATTTGAGTTGGAGTCTGTTGCTTGCAATCCGAAGATTCTAATAAGAATGGGCTTGAGACAATGATAGCCCATTCTTTCTTTGCATATAATTTAATTGATTAGAAGATTGAATGCAATGAATTGACTGAGGTTTCTTACTCAGATGCAGCATTTGGATTATTGTTGCTCTCAGTTGGCCAGCAATCATGGAGTTTCTTCACGGTACCAGGGTTATTCTTAATTTAGCTTAATCCTTTTCCTTTCTTTAAAACTGTTCCCCTCAGAATTCCCCTTTCCCTGATCTTAATCTTACAGGAGACCTAGTTGGATAGTGCTTACATGTTGGGCTGCTAATCACAAGGTCAGCAGTTTGAAACCACTAGTTGTTCTGCAGGAGAAAGGAGAGGTTTTCTGCTCTCATAAAGTGCTATAGTCTCGGAAATCTGTAGAGGAAGTTCTACCCTGATTTGTAAGGTCACTCTAAGTCAGAATTGATTCAATGACCATGAGTTTGAATTTGAATGTCTCTTACACACCAATTTTGCATTAAGTCATCAGCTCTGTCACCAATTGATATTTCCTTCTCTTTGACAGTTGAGTCTGAGGAATTAACAATGTGGAAATTCACTGGT
Organism: Nesogale talazaci; assembly: GCA_004026705.1. Classification (NCBI taxonomy): domain Eukaryota; kingdom Metazoa; phylum Chordata; class Mammalia; order Afrosoricida; family Tenrecidae; genus Nesogale; species Nesogale talazaci. The sequence goes on from PVJH01000889.1 coordinate 7,246, forward strand.
ATTTAGACTCAGGACAGATATTTAATTTTGGCTGCATATGCCTTTCCATTAGCCACACTCTTGTCTTATTTCATTCATTTTTATTTTATTTCCCTCATAAATAGTTTAGAATCTTCTAAATTTTTATTGTGGTGACAATATATGCAGCAAAACATATACAATCTTGACAATTTTTATGTGAACATTTTAGAGGCATTGATTATATTCTTCAAGTTGTACAACCATTCTTGCTATTCCCCACCCCTACATTACTTTACCACCATCAACATAAGCTCAATGCCATCCCAAGTAATGCCCCTGCCCCCTCACTTTCTTCCCTGTCTCAAGGTAGTCACATGTAAATCTTTGACTTGTATAAATTTGTTTACGAAGGCAAGACTTCTCACATACTTTGGATGTATTGACAGGAAAGACCAGTGCCTGGAGAAAAATATCATATTTGATAAAGTGGAAGGGCAGAAAAAAAGAGGAAGGTCCTCAAAGAGATGGACAGACATCCTAGCTGCAACGTTGGGTATAGGCATGGGAGCAATTGTTGGGGTGCCACAGGACTGGGCCGTGTTTCATTCTGTTGTGTAGAGGGCTGTTATGATTCAGAACTGACTTGATGGCATCTAACAAAAAACAACAGCAACAATGGTAACTGTTTTTCAGGAGCCCTGGTTGTGCAATGGGGGCAAATGTTGGACTTTGAACTCCCACAAGGTTGGGAGTTCAAACCCACCAGCTGCTTGGCAGGAAATAGAGGAGTGGTTCTCAACAGGTGGGTCATGACCTCTTTGGGGTCGAACAATCCTTTCACAGGGGTCGTCTGATTCATAACAGTTGCAAAATTATAGTTATGAAATAGCAATGAAAATAATTTTATGGAGCGGGAATCACCACAACATGAACTGTGTTAAAGAGTCGCGGCACTGGGAAGATTTGAAACCACTGAAATAGAGAAAGCTTTCTGCTCCCGTAAAGATTTACAGCCTTGCACATGTTACAGAGAATGATTATGAGTTGGAATTCACTCAGTGAAAGTGGATTTTTGGCAGATGAGTAAATATTTTAGGTGCCTGGAATAAAGCAAAATCTGTGCCAGGAACTTACATTTCAGACAGAAGAAATAAAAGTACCGTAAGACACAATGATAAAAATTGTCAAGAAAAAATTTTTTAAGGGAACAGAAAGTGTGAGATTCTACTTTGTATAGGGCGTAGAAGAGGCAACATCTGAGGAAGGACTTGAATGGCATAAGAATAAGAACTATGCGGATATCTGTGGGAGTAACATTCCCCAGGATGGGGTTCTGCTTAGAATGTCTGAGGAAATAACAAAGAGTCCAGTGTGGCTAGAGAGCAGTGAATAAGGGGCAGGATAGTGAGGTCTGCATTAAAAATGCAGATGCTGTAGGGCTTTGAGTTCATAGTAAGGATTCTTGATTTTTTTCCCCAAATGTCATGGAGAACAGTGATGACCTGGAGCCTACTTCTACTGTCTTGACAGCTTCTGTTGAATCAACTAGAATGCACAGTCACCATATGCTAAGTGTTTCCCAGTCCTGTATTAGCCTCATGATTTTCAGCATATTCAAGTTCATTTTGTGATGATTGTACCAATCCATTTCACCACAAGCCTCTCTATGGCCTGATACCTAAACAAACATGATGTCCTCCTGATGATAAGTGCAAGGAAAGCACAGTGGATAATACCCTGTTGTTGTGATTCATGAAGTTTTCATAGGTTGATTTTGGGAAGTAGATTAGTAGGTCTTTCTTTCATGTCTGTCTAAATCTGAAAGTGTCTACCTTGGGTAAGCAAGGTGGTATTTGAAACAGGTGGAATAGGTTTGTGCAGCAAAGCAACATGAATTCAAGCCAGCAATGTATAAGAAACTGGCATATGGTCATGAAAGCATATTATTAGAGTCTCTTCCCAACCCTGTGCTGTGTACAGTGCCTTTGTATTGTTACTTCACAACGAACAGCACACCAACGAGTGGGAGATTTGGGTGGGTCAAGAGTAGGGAGTGACACAATGTCTTATCTTTTTATAGTTTTGCTCTGCTTATTATACAGAGAAAACTTTTTAGGAAACCAAGAGTAGAAGCAGAGAGAGCACTGAGAGGCCAACTGTTGCATTTCTTGGAGTATTAATAGTATCCCAGAGTTTAGGGTGTTGATATTGGACTAGGAATAGTAAAAATATGAAAGGTATAGCATACATTTCAGAGGCAGAGCATGGATATGTGCTGATGAACTAATTGAAGAGTATTAAAGGAAAAGAAGTGTCAGGAATGATTTCACATTTAAAAAAATTAGAACAATCGTTGTTATTGTTAGGTACCATTGAGTCAGTTTCGACCCAATGTTACCATATGGACAACAGAATACATGACTAGTTCTGCACAAACTCACAGTTTTTTGAGCCCATTACTTTTTGCCATTTTGCAGCCAGTGTGTCAGTTCATCTTGCTAAGGGCTTTCATTTTTTGATGCCTCCTCACTTTATCATGTATGATTAAACACTAAGGACAGAAGACTTGATGACCTTAAGAGCATCATAATGAATAAAGCAAAAGGTCGCTATAAGGACTGGAAAGAAAAAAAATCAAAGTGAATGTCAGAAGAGACGATGAAACTTGTCTAAGGGTAGAGTGTCTAAGGGTAAAGCAAGTGGAAGAAAGGTGAAGTCACAGAACTGAATAGAAAATTTCAAAGGGCAGCTCAAGAAGAGAAGACCAAACATTGTCATGAAAAGTGCAAAGATTTAGAATTAGAAAGCCAAAAAGGAAGAACACACTCAGCATCTTTGAATCGGAAAGAACTCAAGAAAAATACAAGCCTCGACTTGTAATCCTGAAAGATTCTGTGGGCAAAATACTGAATGATGCTGGAAGCATCCAAAGAAGATGGAAAAAATACACTGAATCAGTGTGTGATGACAAAATAATGACAATTCGTAAATTGTTAAGGGTTCATGGGGGAGGGGAGGTAGGGAGGAAGGGGAAAGATGGGGAGCTAGTACCGGGGGCCTAGGTAGAAGGTGGATGTTTCGAGAATGTTGATGACAATAAATGTGCAAATGTGGTCTGCTTATAATTGACATATGTAAAAAATACACAGAATCATTGTACCAAAAAGGACTAGTTGACCTGTCACCTTTCAGAAGGCAGAACATGAGCAAGAACCACTGATGTTGAAGAAAGAAGTTCAAACTACATCAAGAATTTTATCCCAAAACTAGGCTCCAGAAAATGATGGAATACCATTGAAAAGTTTTAGCAAGCTGAAGAAGCACTGGAAGAGCTCATTCATTTATGCCAGAAAAGTTGGAAGACACCTAGTTGGCCAACTATCTGGAAGAGATCCATATTTGTGCCTATTCTAAAGAAAGGTGACCCAACACAATGCTCACACTATAGAATGATAAAATTGATATTACATTCTAGTAAAATTTTATTGCAGATCATGCAACAATAGTTGCAGCAGTACTTTGACTGCCAGAGGTTCAGGCAGGATTTTGAAGAGTAAGCAGAACAAGGGATCTAGTTGCTGATGTCAGATGGATCTTTGTTCAAAGCAGAGAACAACAAAAAAATGTTTATTGATTTGTGCTTTATTGACTATGCCAAGGCATTAGATCACAGCAAACTGAATAATGTTGAAGATAGTAAGAATTCCAAAACACTCCATTGTGCTCACTCAGGATTTATACATGGATCCACAGGCAGTTGTGTGAAGAAAGAAAATATGGCATGTATTAAGATCAGGAAAGATGTGCTCCAGGGTTATATTCTCTCACTATATTTGGTCAAACTGCATGCTAAGCAAATGACCAGAGAAGTGGGATTATATGAAGAAGAACATGGAATCACGATTGGCGGGAAGCTTATTAACAACCTGCATGCAACATGCAGACATGCAGATGACATAACTTTGCTTGCTGTAAATGGGAAGGACTTGGCGTATTTACTAATGGAGGTCAAGGATCTCAGCCTTCAGTATGGATTACAATTCAATGTCAAGACCCAAATCTTCAATAGTGTGACATGGTGATAAATGGAGAAATGGATTTGTGCCCTCATGTGCCTTGGTTTACCTGTATCTGCTTCAGAAGCATGTTTGTCTGCAGGGGAGAAGGGCTGCTCAGAGAGTGGCTGTGAGAGTTATATAGGGAGAGAGGTAGAGAAAAACTTTGAGCAATTAATGTGGTACAAAGTGCTGCCAGGGATGTGAGGGAGTCTACAGCAGACTGTCTAGGTGGACCACCAAGCATACAAGGCTCCCAGGGGTTAGTGAGGGCTTGGTTGAGTGGGTGGGGATAGGGTTGGGGACAGATCTGCTTTTGCTGAGGGACATGTGTGCTTTGCAGCGGCTCCAGTAATAGGCGGTGGCATGGTGGAGGGGGCAGTGTTGCGCATTCCCAACTTGGAAAAGAGGAGTCTGGTTTGGGTGGGCGTGACTTGTCTGTGTTTGCATGGAAAAAACATGCAGCCATGACCGGGTGGGGCTGAGAGGAGAGCAGACTTGGGCACCATAAAGAGCTAGAAATTGAATTATAATAAAATAAAAGGAGAATGTAAGAATCAAGAAGCAAAAATACTAACCTGTGGCTTGTGATTGACTGGAAAAAGGCACAGAAATATCTTCCAAGTATGGCAGGGATGTGTGTATGGGTGGAGAGTTGTTGTGGGGAAGGTGGGGAAGGAACACTGAGAGAGTTCAACAAAATGCCTAAAAGGATTGTTTGGGCTGAGAATGAGTCTGCCCTCCATGCAGGGCTCCTTGCGTGAGATTTTTGGCCTGTTTTATGTATCTGAATGATGTGAGGTATGTGGCTTGATGGATTGGGATGGGGTTTGAGATGGATTTACTCCTGCTTGTGGAGTGGAAACACTAGAGGAGAGGTGGAAAAGCTTAGTCTGTGGGGTTGACCTCTGACTTCCCTGAGAAATAAAAAGAAAACTTGGTGTACTTAACTTTCAAGACAGCATTGGGGCTTCAATAAGCAAGAACTGCCTTCCTGGTGGGACCTCTCTGGGAGTTGCTGAGGAGTGACTTCTGTGCTTACTACCTGGCAGCCAGATCCCCCTTTCTCAGCATTGAAATTCTTTAGGGCAGGTATTAGATGATGAGCACATTGGCCAGCTCTTTGTCAATGCAGAGATACATTAATACCAAACAATAAAAATGTACAGCTACATATGGATCTCAAACAAATGTATATACAAAAGAGAACAGCACGCCAGTATCTCCATGTGCCTACTATGCGACTGAATAGACGATTTCTACTCAATAATCCATCTTGACTCTTCAGCCTTTCTTCTGTGAGGAGAGGGAGCTGAGACCCTGCAGATGGAATGCAGAAAGGTTGAAGTTTAGAGGACACCCCGCAGCAGCTAGAAAGAAAGACCTGTGACATGGTCCTACTCTGACACACAAAGGGTCGCCATGATTTTGGGGTCAATTTGACAATGGGATCAGAGGTTGCTGTGGAGGTAATGAGAGTTATTTAGTCTTCTGGGCTTCAGTGTTTAAGACGAACAGTATCTAGATTCTCTAAGTGAACATAGCTAATGAACAATTAGAAAGGGACAGGGAAGTGAATTAAAGGTCTGGCAGCTAATTAGAAGAGTGGCTTTTCAGAGTTAGAATCTGTAGGCTGTGTCATGATGGTGTAGATCTTTTCTGAGGGCCTGTGCATCTGTGGGTTTAGCCTCTGGATGTTAGATTGCTAGCTGTTGCTTGGTTTTCTCTGTGGCTGCCCCACAGGCCTGATGCATCAATGCTGCCACTCATCTTGTCCCCTGGGCCTCATCAGTTTTCTGTGAAACAAGGTAGACCTCTTGTCATCCACTTGACTCACAGTCATGTGGTGAGGATTAATGAGTTAAAGTTTGTAAGATGTCTCTAGCTCCTGAAAGGTGATAAATAGAAAGCATAATTATTGGTATTTTCCCATCTTTATTTAGCCTTGAAAGGCCTTTCAAGTCACCTTTGAGATTTTGACATAAGCTGGCTATGGTGGTGAATTTAATTTGTTTTGCCTCCTGTCTGCTTGACATTTCCCTACCCTCTTCCAATCACAGCCATTTTCAAAAGGGAATGTCGGCCTTAACCTTTCATGTGTTCGTCTGCTGAGTTGTTTGGCCTGTCTCATTGTTATTTGGGTATATGTTATTTTGCCTTCTACAAGAATGTGCTCTCAGACCTATCCTACTAGCAAAGCAACATGAGGTACAAAGGGCAGACTGTAGGCGCAGGTTTATTTCACATAATACCTGGTAGGTTCATGGGGTTAGGGACTTAATGATTCATCACCATTATTCAAAAATTCAGGTTTTTAGTGAATATAAAAATCTCACTGCTAACTTGAAATTGAAGTTAGAAGCTTGATAATTAACATAGTCAGTACATTAACATATAGTACTTCAACTCACAACAACTGTCCAGCAGTTCTCAACCTGTAGGTCATGACCCCTTTTGGAGTCAAATGACCCTTTCACACGTCTCCTGAGCAGAATTACATTTATGAAGTAGCAGTGAAAATAATTTATGGTTTTGGGGGGGGGGTTGGTTTACCATAACATGAGGAACTATATTAAAGGGCTGGGACATGAGAAAGGTTGAGAACCACTGGTCTAGTCAATTATGACTCGTAGGACAGAGTAGTACTACCCCTGTGAGTTGTAAGACAGTAAATCTCTTTTTTTTTTTTGCATCACTGCCCTCAGGTGGTGGGATTAGGAGGCCCAGCCTTTGCTCTATGGAGCTGGAATCGAACCTCCATCCCAGTGGGCTGCAGTCCCATGCACAACCACCACACCACCGGGGCTCAGCCCAAGACAGTAAATCTTTACAGGAGTGCAAAGTCCTTCAGAGAGCTTAAGCTACCGACCTTATGGTTAGCAGCATAACTACAACACTGCTGGGATCCTTATTAAAATATAGCACTTAGCATCTCTGAATGAAGTCTTGGAGACACAAATGGCTAGCTGATTCATTGCTCGCTGAAAGGTTACCCATCCAAACTCACCATGCAGTCCCTTGTGAGAAAGACCTGTTGATTTGCTCTCGATAAGATTACAATCAAGAAAACTCTATGGGACAGTTCTTCTCTGTCATACAAGGTCACTATGAGTGAAAAATCAACTCATTGGCCCTTAATCAACAACCACCACCATGATGAACTCTGATCAGATAGCATATAGAAATTAGAGGGCTGGGAGAAGAGTGTTCTATGTAGAAGCTATCATATAAGGGATGCCTTTAAGTTAAAACAATTAGTGCTGTATTTTTTTAAATGAAATTTATATTGTGAAATAGATGAGGGGGATTTACATTTCAGACCACCAACTCCATACTCAACAGTTCAAACCTTTCAAAATCACCCCCATTTCCTATAGAACAACTAACATTAATATCACATGCAAGCAGCATTTTCCTGAAGATCATTCAGCAAAGATTGCATCAATTATTGACTGGCAGTTACCAGAAATTCAAGCCCAGTTCTGAAAAGAACAGAGAGCAAGCCTTATCATTGTTGATGTCAGATAGACCTTGGCTGAAAGCAGGGAATACCAGAAAAAATGTTTACTGGTGTTTTATTTACTATGCAATTGCATTAGCCTGTGAGGATCGAGCCAACTCTAGATAGGCAATTTTAGACAACTTTAAAAAGAAAGAGAGGGAATAGCAGAACATTTCAAAGAGCAGCTGAAGAAAATTAAGTATTTAATAAAATTTGCAAAGACCGGAGTTAGAAAACCAGAAGGGAAGAACACCATCAGTGTATCTCCAGCTGAAAGAACTGAAGAACAAACTCAAACCTCAACCTCAAATATTGATGGGTTCTGTAGACAAAATATTTAATGATGATAGAAGCATTAAGAGACAATGCAAGGAATACATAGTTACTGCAACAAAGTGAATTTGTCTACATTCAACCATCGCAAGAAGCAGCATTTGAACAAGAATGAACAATACTGAAGAAAGAAGTTCAAGTTGCACTGAAAACATTAGTCAAAAGCAAAACTCCAGGAATTGATGGGATATCAATTGAAGGTTTCAACAAGCTGACAAAATACTGGGAGCACTCATTCATCTATGCCAATGCACTTTGGAAAATAGCCACTTGGTCACCTGATTGGAAGAGATCCTTACTTGTACCTATTCTGACCAACAGTGATCCAACAGAAGGCAGAAGTTATCAAACAATAGCATTAATATCACATGCAGCTGCAATTTTGCTGAAGATAATTCAATAAGGCTTGCAATAGTACGTCTTTGACAGGAAGTTCCCAGAAATTCAAATCCCATTCAAAAGAGGATGTGGCCTGAGGGATATCATTGTTAATGTCAGCAAGATCTTGGCTGCAAGCAAAGGATATCAGAAATATTTTTATTTGGTGCTTTATTTATTTTGCAATGACATTTAACTGTGTAGATCATAACAAAATACGAAAAGCATAGAGAAGAATGGGAATTTCAGAATATATGACTGCACTCATGTAGAACCTGAACATAGGTCAAGAGACAATTGTGCAAATGGAACAAGGGAATACAGCATGGTTTAAAATACTAAAGTTTTTCAAAAGGATTATATCCTTTCACCATGCACATTTGACTTGTATATGGAACAAATAATCGAATAAACTGGACTATATGAATAAGAATCTGGTGTCAGGATTGAAGGAAGACTTATTAACAACTAGCAATATGCAGATGATACAACCTTGTTTGCTGAAACACAAAAGAATTGAAGAATGGAATGATGAAGGTCAAGGACTATAGCCTTCAGCATGGATTACAACTCAAAGTAAAGAAGACCCGACTCCTCACAACTCCACCATTATGCAAAAGGGAGAAAAGTTTGAAGTTGTGAAGGATTTAAGTTTGTTTGGACACATAGCCAATGTTTATGGAAGTAGGAGTTAAGAAATCAAAGGACACATTGCATTGGGTACATTTGCTGTACAATACCTCTTTAAAGTGTCAAGAGTCAAGTTGCCCCTTTGAAGACCATGGTGCGCCATGGTAATGTCAATTGTCTGCTTTTTGGTATGCTTGTGAAAGTTGGACATGAGCAAGAAAAGTCACAGGATTGATCCATTTGAATTACGGTGCTGGGTAAGAATATGAACCATGAATTAACAGAAGAACAAACAAAGCTATCATGGAAGTAGTACAGTGAGTCTATTTCTTAGATGTGCAGATGTCAAGAATTCGTCTCATGACTGGACATTTCAGGAGAGACCAGTCCCTTGAAAAGGACCTCACTCTAAGTAAACTGGAGGGTTAAAACAAAAAAGAGGAAGGCTATTAGGAGGTGGATGGACACAGTAGCTGCAACAGTAGAGTCAAACATAACAATGATTGTGAGAATGCTTTCCCCAGAGATATTTGACCATGCTAAGGTTAGTGTTAGATAGAGTGCATACCAACAAGCCTTTGACTCACTGCAATTTATCCAGCATGTGATAATTGAACACAGGAGTGGGGAAAACCCTGTTTTCTTTATATCAGTTACCTTTACGTGATTGTATGTGAATAATAGGCTGGCTGCAGGTCAGGGCTTCCTGGGAAGGAATGATTTAATATATGTTAATTTATAACTTAGGCCTCCTAAACTTTTTTTATTAAAAAATTAATGAATCATTTCGTTGAAAACTCTTACATATAATAATCCATACATCCATTTTATTAAGCAGATATGTACAAATGTTGACATTGATAATTTCTAAGCATCATCTTTCTTCTTGAGCCCTTTGATATCAGGTCTTCTTTATTCCCCTCCAGCACTCTGCAAACCTTTAATATACTATGTATTGTTATTATTGCTTACACATATCTTAAATCACCCATTCTGTCCCTTCACCTAATACTCTGGTCTTCATCCTCCTCGAGGGGGGTTATTCTGCCATCCTGCTTAAACCAACGTACTCAAACCAACTCCAAGTCCAACACCTGATCTTCCGACTCCATCATTTGTCCTCCAGCGATTGTCCTATTTGAACTGGAGCCTATGGGTAACAAGGACGGCAGATGATCTGGCCTCCTCGAACTTCGTGTTGGAGGGAGAGAACACCTGTCTGCTTAGCCCAAGGCTAGTTGTTGGGGGCAGAGTGAGATGTCCCTCTCCATTCTTTTAACCCATTCTGACACCACCATCTCTTCCTTCCTCAGCACTCTGCTTCTCTACACGGTTTAATAGTGCATTGATGTGGCTTCGGGAGACTCACGGACCATCGTCATCTTTATGGAGTTGATGAAGGAAGTAACCAGCTATATGTGGGAGGGAAACAACTCAAGATGTTGCTCTTCCATCAGGACAGCCTCTTCTCAGTTGTACCTGCAGCAGTTAGGCAAGTGTTACAAGGCTCTTGGGTGTTGCCAATAAGTGCCTGGAGGCACCCAGTATGTCAGCAAACTTGCTGTTCACAGAGACTCTGCTACCTGTCCGTGGGGCAGGAAGTCCACTGTTCAGTTCTGTTGGCCTCTGTTGCTGCTGCTTATGGTCTCTCACCATTGTCAGTGGGACCACTAAGCTCTTTGTCTTGGGCTTGGTCAGTTGCCAGTAGAGAGAGCCCAGAGATCCAAAGGATGTACCCCGCTTCCATTCCTTCTTGATGATTCTCAGATTCCCACTTTCTGCCACTGAGATGGCTCATTTTAAGTCTAGTAGGGCGACAAACGTGACCAACTACCCTATGAGGGTTGCACACAAAAAGGGTGCTTTATTTGCACATCCCTAGCCAGGAGAAAGATGAAGCTTTCTGTTCCCCATTACCGTTACAACCTTAGAGACCCCTAGGGCCTCTACCATCCTATCCTATCGGGTCACTGTCAGTATTGACTCCATGCCAATGGAAAAAGCGAGGTTTAAGCTAAGACTTGAAGTTAAGTAGAAATGAGAATCGGGGTGGGGGGCGGGTTTGGAGAAGAGCATTTCAGGAAGGGAGAAAGTAATTTCATGCCTCACTAAATGTTATGGTGGGATTCCATGAGCAAGAGTGATGTTACAAAAGAAAATTGAGCATTATTTTGGGACAAGAGGAAAGTAAAAGGAAATAGAGGAAAGAACTAGGAGGCAAAGGACATTTATAGAGGTCTAAATACATGCATGTACAAATGTAAATTTTTTTTTGTGCTGATGGGGAAATAGGTCTATGTGCATATATTTGTAGGTTTGGTATTAAGGTAGCAGATGGACATTGGACGTCCACTCAAGTACTCCCTCCCTCAATGAAAGAACACTTTGTTCTGTCGAACTGGCATTCCATGAGGCTCACCTTCCCAACACAATCACTGAGGATAAAGGGGATGCAAAAGCAAATTTGGTGAAGAAAATTGATGGTGCCCAGCTGTCAAAAGATGAAACATCTGCAGTCATAAAGACTTGAAGGTCAACAAGCAACCATCCAGCTGAGAAGCAACAAAAATCACAAGGAAGAAGCACACCGATCTGTGTGATCACAAAGTGTTGATGGGATCAGGTATCAGGCATAAGAAACAAAATAACATATCATTGTAAATGAGGGGAAGTGTAGGTGGGAACCCAAAGCCCATCTGGACATCCCCTTACAGAAGGGTCACAGGGAGGAGATGAGTCAGTCAGGGTGCAGTGCAGGAACGAGGAAGCATACAAGTTTCCTCTAGTACTTTAATGCTTCCTCCCTCTCCCAAATGTCATCATTCCAATTCTATCATACAAATTCAGCTAGACTAGAGGATGTACACTTTTACAGATAAGAACTGGAAACACAGGGAATCTAGGACAGATGAACCTCTCAGGACCAGTGGTGAGAGTGACGCTATAGGGAGGGTGGAAGAAAGGTGGGGTAAAAAGTGGAACTGATTACAAGGATCTACATTTCACCCCCTCTTTGGGGGACGGGCAACAGAAAAGTGGATGAAGGGAGACATTGGGCAGTGTAAGGCATGACAAAATAATAATAATTTATAGATTATCAAGGGTACATGTGGGAGGGGGCAAGGAAGGAGGGTAAAATGAGCTGATATCCAGGGCTTAAATATAAAACAAATGTTTTTAGAATGATGATGACAACAGTGTACAAATGTGCTTGACACAATGGATGTATGTATGGATTGTGATAGGAGATGTATGGTATGAGCCCTCAATTAAATGATTTTTAAAAAAGAGCGTCAGGTTAAAAGATGATCTGGAGAGTCTTTCAGAACTCGTATTGTGTAGGGATAATTGTAAGCATGGTGCAATATTGGGTAGTGTTTTGTTCTGTGGTGCATAAGGTCAGTTTGGGTTGGAACTGACTCAATAAATAATGGTGTAGAGTAGAACTGTTTCTGAGAGATTTTAAGGCTTTTACTTTTTGGAAGCAGATCTCTATATCTGTCTACCACAGTACCAGTGTTAGGATGTGTTATCTAGAGAAAAAAAAAATCCAGTTTCACTCGTCTATATGTAAAAGAAAGAATGTTATATCAGGAAGCAGTTACATAAGAAGAAGGCATCCCAGCCCAGTGCCACTCAAGTCCCTAAGTCTGACATTAGTCCATAAGTCCCTCTTCAGACTCACATAGCCACATGTTATGAGTCAGATTGCAAGAAGATCACAGGCCAGTGCTTGCAGAATTGTGTGGCTCTAAGGTTGGTGGAAACATGGCAGGGTACAAGCATTTCTTAGGGTCAGTGTCAGAGTCCCAGTAAGCAGGAAGGTGAAGGGCAGAGAGAGAGAGAGAGAGAGAGAGGGTGGAGAGGGAGGTTCCCAGTACTGTGCTCCCTACTTATAATTAGGCCATACCCCCAAGGAAACACCATCAGGGTGTGACCTCTCTGACAGGTTGAATTCCACACCGACACCTTCAAGTTGACATCAAATTGTCTATGTACACAGTACCTCTGGGCAAGTTCAAACCACTGACCTTTTAGTTTTTAGTTATGTGTCTATTTGTACCTTCCAGAGAGCATGAATAGAGCTCAGAAAAGAAATTTGGATAGAGGTACAGAATTTGATGTAGAAGTCATACTAACTAATTAAAGCTTTGAAAGAAAGAACTGAGAAGCGGATACAGGACTAAGCCAGTATTTCAATATTAAATGAAAATGAAATGATAGGTCAAGGAGATTGTTAAGAAGGAGTCAGAAAAAGATAAAGGAAAATTAAGAGTGCTTTCATAAGAGCAAGTAAAGAGTCTTTAAGACAAAGACAGAAGTAGACACAAGGGATATTTTCAGGATGATTGAAGTGTTCTGAATGTGAAATGTGTTGGATAACTGCAAATTTATTAAAAATCACTGAATTTTACACTTAAAGTGATGAAGCTTAATGTTAGGTAATTTTACTTCAATAACCTGTAAGAAAAATAAGACAAGAGCAATTGTGCTGACAGTTGAAGATGGATTGAGACAGATGAAAATTAAGAAATATGGTGTTTTCTTTTACACATCAAAAATCACCTATTATAGGTTGAATTGTGCCTATTCCCCACCCCCAAATCCACACACACACACACACACACACACACACACAAACAAACACTGCAGCCCTGACTGTGGATGCAATCATCCCATTTGGGAATGAGTTTCTCTTGCTGTTTCAATGAGGCCATAACAGGGTAGGGTATGCCTTGAAACTACTCACTTCTGAGATCTAAGGAACAACATAGACATAACTTGAAAGTGAAAACTCAAGAAGATTGAAGTAAATGTGAGGATCATCCAGGAACCTGGGACTATTGAAGTTGAAACATATGTTTTTGTCTTGAGATGATGGAAGAGCCTCTCCTTGAGCCAGAGTTTTGAATTTGGACATCCAGTCTCCAGAACTGTGAAAAATTGATTTTTTTTCTTTTAATCTATCTAGTGTGATATTTCTGTTTCAGCAGATTTTAAAATGTAGACAGAAATATGTGGAGAAGTGAAAAAGGGGTCAGAAAGAGTCGGACACCGAATGGACGATGGAGTCAAAGTGGTGTGTGTGTGGAGAACTCTTTGAGACAGTCTGTGTATTGAAAAGTACAAATTATGGAATATTATATTTTGATTTTATTTTCCTAAAGCATAAAAGCTACCTCCTTAGATTTCACCATTCAGAGGGCATACAACAAGAAGACATGAGGGTTTGTAGATAACAAGTTCATCTACTAATTGTGTGAGTACAGATTGACTAGAGAAACAAATTCATTGATACTTGTATGTATGTAAGAGAGAGCTTTATGTCAAAGAGCAATGGTATATTAAGAAAACATTCCAACCAGGCCAGATCAAGTCCTTAATTCCAATATTAGCCCATATGTCCAATACTAGTCCATGAATTCCTCTTAGACTCACATAATCATGCAATTATTCCAAATTCAGGTAGAGCACAGGCTTGTGGATTGAAAGTCTTGTGGATCCAGAGATGGTGGAAGTATCTTAGCGTTGGCATGGGTTTCCACTTGGTCTTCTAGCTCCAGGACTCTGGCTACCATCAGAGTGACTCCATGTGGCTTGTCAATAGGAATGTGAAGCAGAGAGTATGTCCTGCCTCCAGGGAGGAAGAAAGGAAGACCCAGAATCCTCATAAGAAGGCCACACACACAAGGAGGGATCATCAGACTGTGACCTGATTGACAGGCTAGACTCCACTCCTTCGTTCTTATTTATCAATTGACATGAAACTATGTAGCTACCACACTAATAGCGAAAATATGTATTTACCACTTTTTAACATATTGCTTGATGATACACTTTTTTATCCACATGACTTTGTATAATCAAGGCTTTGCATAATGTTCTCAGGAAAATGTGAGAGTTTTGCAAGCAGGGTGTAGATAGTGGCTCTGGTCTTGCTAGCCTGTGTACTTTTAGTCATTAGGTGTCTTTGAGTTTGTCTGACCCATAGCTACCACAGGGACAACTGAGAGACAACATCTGGTGTTGCACAAGCCTTACTACTATTGTTACGTTTGAGCTCATTGCTGCAGTCACTACACCAATCTCTTGAATGAAAGGCCCTTTTCCTCTGGCTCCTTCCTTTTCTAGGGGCTGGTTTCTTTTCACAACTTGTCTGAAGTATGTACGGTGAAGTCTTACTATCCCTGCCTCTAAGGAGCCCTCTGGTCATATTTCTTCCAAGACAGTTGTGCTTGTCCTTTTAACTGTCAATAGTGCTGTCAGTTTTCTTCACCAGCGCCAGCATTGATTATTACTTGGTCTTTCGTATTTAGTGTTCCACTTTCACACACATGTCATGTCATTGAAAATATCATGGCTTGCACGGTACCCTTCCTAAAAGTATGTGATACTGAGGACAACACTAAACCTACAGGCTGGGATGAGGGTTGGCCTGACACACCCACGTGGAAACAAACCGAAAAGGAAAAAGAGAGGGTAAGGGTCTGGACTCTATCGCCAAACCAAGCCCTGGTGACAATGTGTCTGCACAGAGCTGCTAAGACACAGAGAGGGCTGTAGGACTGACATCAGCTCAAGAGATGATGTCCCCTCGCTGGAGCAACCCGTGACAGAGGACAATACTGGGGACACACAGCGGGGAGTGAGTCTGGTCTAACTCCCTATAGCGGGGCGAATCAAGAACGGATCATAACAGATCAATAATGGGAGCAAGACCAAGCCACCGAGGCCCTGAGGAAACCCCCCCCCCCCCAAAATAGACCGGCTAGAAGGGGAAGTTACTGGAACCCACCAGGACCAGTGAGAAACTAGTCATAAAGGTCAGTGGACAGACTTGGAATTAGCTATGATTTTTTGTTAGTTATTTTAATTTTGTCTCTTTTTAGTCAATATTTTGTTTTGGCTCCTTTATTATTGGTTTTGACCACTTATATAAGATAGGCATGGGAAGCAAGCCTGAAAAGAAAGCAATGGAACTGATGGTTCTGGAGGGGGAGAGGAAGTAGGGGAAGGGAGCGATGAGGAAACAATGGTAGACAAGGGAACAAGTAGGAAATTGAAATCAATACTGAGGAGGACATAGAGATCTTGGGGGTGTTAAAGCAATAGAAATCTAGCTGAAAGGAATTACTAAGAGGCAGAAGAAGGGCTAATATTATGTTGGGTCAGGAAGAAGGTAAAAGGCAACAGAGGAAAGATATAAGAAGCAAATCTATGAATAGAGGTATAAACATAGGTACTACATATGTAAATATATTAATACATAAAAGTAGGGGGATTGGCCTATGTTCATATATTCACAGGGCAATACATTGTGGTCATGGATGGAATTTGGGGTTCTGCTCAAGCCTTTCCTCAAAGCAAGAACACTTTGTTCGAACAAGCTGGCATCTTTGATGCTCACCCTCCTGGCACAATTGCTGAAGAAACAATGGATGCACAAGCAAATGTGATGAATAGCGCCTGGGGTCTTAAAGGCTGGAAGATAAACAAGCAGCCTTCTAGCTGAGAGGCAACAAACCCACATGGAAGAAGCACACCAGCCTGTGTGATCAGGAGGTGTATTCAGGATCAGGGAACAGACACCAGAACCAAAACAAACTATATTGAGAATGAGGGGCGTTGGAGCAGAGATCCCAGACCCATTTGTAGATAATGGGACAGCCCCTCACAGACGTGAGATAAGGAAGGGATGTGTCAACAGGGCACAGTATAGCGCAGATGAAACACAATATTCCTCTGGTTTCCTGAGGTTTCTTCACCCCTCACTATGATGTATCATGACCCCATTCCTAACTTTCACTTTGGGCTAGACTGGAGCATTTATACTGGTACAGAGAAGAACTCACAACGCAAGGAATCAGGCCAGGTAAACCCCTCATGAACAGAAATGGGAGTAATGATACCAGGAGGATTAGGGGAAGGGGAAGAAAGGAAAGGAGGGAGGGGGAAGTGATGATTGCAATGATCAACATATACCTCCTGAGGGAGGGCATGCAACAGAAACTGTGGGCTAAGGGAGATAGCAGCTTATGTAAGATATGAAAATAATAATATTTTATAATTTATCAAGAGGTCAAGAGGGTGGGAGGGTTATGGTGGGTGTGGGGGTTGTGAGGGAAAAAAGAGGAGCTGATGCCAAGGGCTTAAATAGAAAGTAAATGTTTAGAAAATATTGATGGCAAAGCATGTACAAATATGCTTGATATGATTGGTGTATGGATTGTTATATGAACTGTAAGAGCCTCAAAATAAAATGATCTTAAAAAAAAAAGAAAAATGCCATGGCTTGGGTCACATGTACCTTAGATCTCAAAGTAACCTCCTTGCTTTTCCTTACTCTAATGGGGTCTCATACAGCAGACTTACTTAATGCAGTGTGTCCTTTGATCTCTGGCTTGCTGCTTCCATGAGTGTTGATTGTGGATGCAAGCAAGCCAAAATCCTTCACAGCTTCAACCTTTCCTCAGTTTATCCTGATGCTACCTAATGGTCCAGATGTGAGGATTTTGATCTTCTTTACATTTGAATTATAATTCATACCGAGCACTGCAAGCTTTGATCTCTGTCAGCAAGTACTTCACGTTCTACTCACTTGCAGCAAGCAAGGTTTGTCATCTGCATATTGTGGGTTGTTAATAAGCCTTCCCCCAACCCTCATTCTTTTTGATCTGAGCCAGCTTCTCTGATGATTTGTTCAGCATACAGATTGAGCAAGTATGGTAAGAGGATACAACCCTATTGTATATCTTTCCTAATTTAAAACCAAGCCATATTCTTCTGTTCTCTTTCATTTGTATATTGCATGTGGTTAATTAAAGCTTCTTCTAATCCTTATGCCACGCTCTTCTTTGGATCAATGTTCAAGGTTGAGCCAATGGACTTTCCTGATGCTTTGGGTTTGTGAGTGTGATAGCAAAAGAGGAATCATTTGTAAATATCAAGTTAGTGAACTTGATGACCTTGAAATTCTAGATCAAGGACGCTGTGGAGGGAACAAGTAAGGGAAGTGGCTGGTGATAGAAAGCAAATTCAACTATGCATACTATGAATTTGGTATATTCATAAGACATTCCAAAGGAGTCCTGCTGGCATAATGGACTGGTAACCATAAGTTCAGTTGTTCAAACCCACCAGCTGCCCCAAGGTAAAAAGGGAGGCTTTCTGCTCCTGTAATAATTTACAACCTCAGAAACCACAGGAAGCAGTTCTACTTTGTCCTCCAAAGTCTCTGAGTTGGAATGCACTCGGTGAACATGGTGAACATATTTGCTCAGTTGTAAACTGAAAGACTGGGAATTTTAGTCCATAGGGAGGTGTCCGGAAGAAAGGCCTGGGGAGCTTCTTTGGAAATACCAGGCACTGAAAGTCCTATGGAACACAAATCTACTCTGACATGACATCATGAGTTGATGTCAACTCAATGGCAGCTGGTTTATAAGCTATTCAAGTGAAGAGGTATGCTAACCACTGAGCAATCAAGCCAGATTTCCATTTGGATCTTGTCACTCTGAAGCACTGTGCAGGAGGTGTTATTTAAAAGGCATCCATTATCAAAATTGTCTGTCAGGTTTTGTTCGAACAGTCCATATTTATATTAAGAAGGTAGAAATAGATAAATAAATGAGTAAATGGGTGAATTAAACAAGCCAGCTTCCCAGGGAAATGGAGACAGAGATGTGGTGTTCTGGTGATTATCCTTAATGCAGAATTTGTGGCTGTGTAATCCAGGGCTAATTGCACTTTTGAAATCAGTACATTTTGTTCATTATCTTTTATCACGAGGTGGCCCTAATTCACTTGGTGCTTCAGATAAAGTTTAATAGAAGAATTTTTAGAGTTATCCTGATCTTCCTTACCTGACAAATTAGGGTAATATTGCACTTAAATCTAACCTGAGCTCAAAGTTGTTAAATACTTTAATTTTCATGTGTGTTTTGTGTTGGAAAATAATTTTAATATTAAAGGACAACTGTAGACTGCTAATGACTTGAATACGGTTTGACTGTTTTCATGAAGTGCTCTGTGGGATGTCAGAATATTTAATTCAGGATGTTAAAAACATCCCAAAATGTCACAATAATTATATCACAGCAGGCAATTAAAACACTGGAAAATGCCAACTGACTAAGAGTGTTCCTTGTTATTTAGGAAACTATTAAGAACCTGACATATAAAGTAAAAAGCGCTGGTTATAACTTTCTATCTCAATAGACAATTTTCAGCATCATATATGAAATTAACAATTGATACCAGAAGGTCATGTTTAAATATGCAGCCCAAAGAGAAACTAAAGAGGAAGTTTCCACTTGATCTTTAACTTTATACTATCTATATTCATACATTATAAAAAATTGTTTGGTTTTACATATCATACCATATGTGCTGCAATACCCCACATACAATGGTTGTGTTAATTATATCGTATGTTGGCAGCCTTAATTGATATGATTTTACCATTCTAACTTATGGGAAATGGAGTTATTTCTTCATTTCCTGAACTGTACTTTTATAAATCCCATAGGATTAACAATGTAATGCTGAAGACCAGTGGCAGTGCTTTCTTAATCTCCGAGGATTAGGGTGTTATTCTCACTAGGGAGGCTAAGAACTGACTGCACTGAGATGGATAGGAATATATTCAGGCAGTGTGAGGTACAGAAAGCTAAGTGTGCTATAGTTCCAAGAGTGTAAGTGTAGTTACAAGTGTCTCTGGGATTCATGGCCTGCTTGTCCATACAACCTCAACATTTCAAAGGATAGCATTTATGAGCAAGGACACCATGGTAAACTTGAAAATCACTTTGGTGAACTACATTCAAGTTCAAACTGGTTTTCTGGAGGGTTTAATTTTATCTTTTACCAACACATTTGTCTTAGACTGGATCCTTTAGAGGAATAAAATTATATGTGTGTGTATATATGTATGTACAATATATAGAGGGAGATTAGTTCAATGAAAAGGCTTATGCAGTTGTGAATGCTGATAAGACTCAACTGTGTTGGTAAAGAATCAGACTGGAGAATTCTCCTAACTTGTATGGTACTAGGGGCTGATGAATCAAAAATGGGCAGATGAGATGGTAGGCTGCTGGTTCATGGGGTGTGGGTGCTGGTGAAGCAAAATCTTCAGGTCAAGCAGTAGGCTACTGGGCTCATGTCCTAAGAACCTGAGCTCAGAAAGTGATGTCAGATGCAGGATTAGAAGAGGGTGAGATTTGCCAGAACATTGATAACTATTGCATCAAGTTGCATCTTCAAGATGACTCCCCCTTCAACTAATTGGCTACTCACATCAAGTCACAAAAGAGAGGATGATTACATGGTATCTCCGAAACACTTGAGAATCATGGCACCTCCCAAGTTGACACATAAGCTTAACCATTAAAAGACTTAAGATCTTGTGAAATGACCTTGTGAATGATCTTAAGATCATTCACCCCTTAGCAAGATTTATTTTTGATTTACTGAAAATATAGAGGGGGGACAATACAATATCTTTAGCTTTAGGGAATATATCTGATTACACGAGGTAATATCACAGGGCTCAGCACATGATGTACTGTATGGGGCAATTGCTTAAAGCCAGTTCCCGTTTTTTCTTTGTGCAGATGGACGTCAACATGAAGAAGCACAGTGTGGGGAGGAGGTGGCGTTTGAGCCAAATATTAAAGGAGAAATATTTGTGCAATAGCTGTGTAGAGCTGTCCTTGCTTGACTCCAAGGGTTAAGTATGAGATCATGGACATAAAGAGTACTAACTCAAACCCACAGAGAGGGGATGCAGAAGTAAGGCTTGGAAAACATCTTCCAAAAGGTTACAGCCCTGGAAATCCTAAAAAGAAAAGATGAGGTGATCATGGGTAGAAGCTGAGTTGCACCAACTTATAATAACAATAAAACTGGATAAAAGAGAAAGGCAGGGTCCGAATAATTCAAAGCTCAAGGTAGATTCTAGTGTTCCTATGATTTCTGAGGTTTTCTTGAAGGAAGGAAAAAAGCACACAAAACAAAAGTGAACATTTAATTGAGAACCAGAAAAGAACTCACACCAATTTGCAAATGTCAAAGCGCTGATCAATACAACAACTCCCAGAAAATCAAGCAAAATGACATTTTATTAATTATTATTTGTTTTCCTGCCAGAAAAATGAAGCTTTCCATTCCTGTAAAGAAGAGTTAATCTTGGAAACTCACAAAGGCAATTCTACTTTGTCCTACAGAGTCATTATGAGTCAGAATCAACTTAATGGCAGTGAGTAAAAACTCATATTAGGCAACTAATCAGAGAAGCATGCTTATATGAAGAACACATCTTCAAGATTGGATAAAGGTTTATTAGCACACTGCAATAGGTAACACATAGTCTTGCTTCCTGCAAGTGAGGAGGAGGAGGAAAACTTGAAGGTCTTGCTGATGAAGACCAAGAGTTTTAGTATGGCTAAAGGACTTTAAACATTAATACGATTTTCAACTCAATGTAAAGAAGACCAAAATCTTCACAAATAGACCCATGGATAACATCATGATAAAAGAAGGAGATAATTGAAGTTGTGGAGGATTTTGTCTTGCTTGGACCTACAGTCAATGCTCATGGATGCTGCAGTTAAGAGTTCAAAGGACACATTTGTATTGGGCCAATCTGCGTAAGACCTCTCAGGTATTGAAGAACAAGGATGCTACTGTGAGGACTGTGGTGCACCTGACCTAAGCGACGATATTCTCAGCTGTGCCATATGCATTTGACAATTGGATATTGAATAAGGAAGGTCCAAGAAGAATCAGTACATTTGAATTCTAATGCTGCTAAACAGTATTAAAAGTACTATGGTGGACTGTGAAAAGAACAAAAATCTGTCTTACGAGAAGTACAGCCAGACTGCTCTTTAGAAGCAAGCATAAAGAGACTTTGTCTCACATATTTTGGACATATTATCATTAAAGAGGAGCACCCTAGACGAGATGGATTGATGAGGTGGCTGCAACAATAAGTTCAAGGATAACAATAATTTTGAAGGTGACACAAGACAAGGCGGTGTTTCACTTGGCTGGTGATAGGGTTGATAGGACAGAAATGAATCAACAGTGCCTAACACCCACTGCCACACGGCTAACACGGCTATCATACTATTGTTCCTTCAACTTTTACCTGCATATTTTAAATCATGCTTTCATATGGCAGTGATTTTATAATATTTTCTCTAGAGTATGAAGTAATAATTTAATTTTTAAAACATGGTGAAAAAATGGTGTGTGTGGAGGCCATATCTCAACCCCAGTCCAACACTGATTGATAAAGCTCAAGGATTGCAGCCTTCAGTATGGATTACTGAATGAACGCAATGTAAAGACCAAAATCCTCACAACTGAACCAATAGGTAACATCAAGTTGAACGGAGAAAAGGTTGGTGTCACGAAGAATTTTGTTTTACTTGAATTCCCAATCAATGCTCATGGAAGCAGCAGTCGAGAGATCTAAGGATCTCAGTAAACCTTCTGCACAAGACCTTTTTAAAGTATTGAAAGTAAGAAGGTTATTTTGAGAACTAAGGCGCTCCACATCCCACGCCAGAGTATTTTCCATTGTCTTATATGCACAGGAAAGTTGGACCTTGAGCTGCCAAAAGAACAAACAGATCTGTCTTGGAGGAAGTCCGGCCAGAATGCTCCTCAGAGCCAAGGATGGCAAGACTTCATTCTGTGTGCTTTGGACATGTAGGAGAGACAAGTTCCTGGAGAAGAACATCATTCTTCTTCAAATTGGGGAGGGAGGCAGCAAAAAAGAGGAAAGACTTCTACAAGATGGAGTGAAACAGTAGTTGCAACAAGGGGCTCGAGCATACAGTTGTGAGGCTGGTGCAGGCCTAGGCAGCATTTTATTCTGTTGGACATAGAATCACTGTGAGGAGGAGCCAACTCATAAGCGCTGGACGACGTTCTGTCTTTTGGTGGGAGTTATAGAGATATGGCTGGAAAAGCAATAGCGAGACATTTCACTTCACTGCACATGGTATTCAAAATTTGATTTTACAATCTGATTAACTTCTACAAAGGGGTCTCTTCATCGCTTATGGTAATGCATGCAAATATTGGAAATTATTGTCAAATCTGTGAAAAATATTTATACATTTCATCCTAATGTTAGCTGTAAGAATTCAAGGTGTTTCAAATGTTTGTGTTTAGAGCCTAAATTTTAACACTTGCAGAACTCGCTAGTCAAGCTATAGGCCATGGATGTCCTTGTTGCACTGGTGTATTATGGGTCCAACTGCTACCATTGTTGATGCATTTTCATGTCAAATCAACAAGAACTTTAGCCATATTTCCAATGTGCTCATATGATGCCCTTCTTTTCATGACAGACTTGTCAAAATATGAGAGACTGTTCATTATTTTAATTGCAAATTTCTTTCTTTTTTTTTATTTGACTATGTTTTGAAAGCCTTGGGTTATAATTTGCTTCTCAATATGAAAAAAAGTCTCTTGATTTCATAAGTTCCATTATTGCTTTTTGCTTCCTATCTCCTTGTTTTGATCCACAATATTGTCAGGTCATTAAAATAATTCAAGCGTGATAAAATTGCTTGACATTCATGCTGCTATCATTATGTGCCGTGGAGTAATTCCTTATCACTCATAGGCACCCAAATTGCTGTTGCTGGTGGTTACTATTGCGTCACCTCTGACTCAGAGCAAACTTATATAGAGCATAATCTAATGTTGCCCAGTCTTTGCCATCTCTATTCTCTTTTCTCTGTTTAAGTCCATTTTGAGTCTATTATGTTCATCTAGCCCATAGATAGTTTTCCTAAAATTAGGACTCTGTAATACCTCAATGAGCCCTTTTTACCCATTGGGCTGCTAATCAGAAGGTCAACAACTGGACTCCACCATATGCTCTGTGGGACAAAGATAATCTCCTGTAAAGAACAATGATAGCCAAGAAATAATTCTACATTCAATAGTGGCTCCACGGCAGTTGATTGGCTTTAATTCCTCACTGTTTTTAGGAAATGTTCTAATACATCTTTTCAGATAACAACACATAGTATGCATTTAAACATTATAAAATATGCCATTCTCATAAACACAAACAAAAGGACTATATCCACACTGAGATGGCTTGCAAGAAATGCACCATACTTAGGAATGACTGTGAATATTAAAGCTAAGTTAAATGCATAAACAATTTAATTCCCCATAACTGGATCCTCCACCTGTCTTTGCCATTCCAACACCAACTGACACTCTAGGAAATCTGATGGAGGAGAGATCAGAGTGGAAGAGACAGATTGCAGTGGAAGTGTTTTTCTTTTGAAAAAAAATTTCAAAAAGTGTATGATTCTGTAAATACCTTGCCAGTCCCTTCCTAAGGGCCTTGGAAGGATTGCATGCAAGTAGAAGTTCCTGCAGCTTAAGCTTCATTTGTTAGAGATAATTCTGCTTTAACCTCTTAAAATAGCTATTTATGATCAGGCTTCTGCTAACTTCTCCAGCCTGATCACACATCACTTTTCCCCTAACCTTTTCTGCCTCAGTCTTCCTCAATTTCTTTCAGTGTCTTGTCTGTACCTCACTCTCTTACTCAAAAGTGTTCTTGATGGAAGCTTTCTGTTTAGCTAAATATCAATCCTCCAATTGTCCACTGAAAAATCCTTTTACTTTTCTTGACCACTACAATGTGCTCTAAATGTCTCTCCTATTTGCTCTTGCAGTACAATACATTAATTGTGATATTCCAAAGAACATAAAATTGTATCATTGTATTCCCACCTGTGCATTGGGATCACTGAAAACTAATATATGCATAAGCAAATGTGGTGAAGAAAACTGATGGTGCCCGGATATCAAAAGATAGAATGTCTGGGGTCTTAAAGTCTTGAAGGTAAATAAGCAGCCATCTAGTTGAGAAGCAACAAAGTCCACATGGAAGAAGCACACCAGCCTGTTTGTGACCATGAGGTGTCGAATGGATCAGGCATCAGGCATCTAAGAACTAAAAAAAATATTATTGTAAATGAGGGTGAGTACAGGTTGAGGGCCCAAAGACCATCTGTAGGTATCAGACTTCCCCTTACAGATGGATCACAGGGAGAAGACAAACCCATTAGGATACATTGTAGCAATGATGAAACATACAACTTTTCTCTCGTTCTTCAATGCTTCCTCCTTCCCTTATCATAATCTCAATACTGCCTTATAAATCTGGCTAGACCAGAGGATCTACACTGATATAGATAAGAGTCGGAAACTTAGGGAATCCAGGACAGATAATTCCTTCAGGACCAGTGGTGAGAGTTGTAATACCAGGAGGGTGGAGAGAAGGTGGGGTAGAAAGAGGGAACCAAATATAAGGATCTACATATAACCTCTTCCCTGGGGTATGGACATTGGGGAAGTAGATGAAGTGAGACATCAGACAGTGTAAGATATGACAAAGTATTAATAATTAATAAATTATCAAGGGTTTATGAGGGGAGGTGGGGGGATAGGGCAAAAGAATGAAGAGCCAATGCCAAGAGCTAAAAAAAAAAGCAAATGTTATGAAAATGATAAGGGTAACGGATGTTCAAATGTGCTTAACACACAGTGGACTTATGTATGGATTGCGGTAAGAGTTGTATGAGCCCCCAATAAGAGGATTTTAAAAAATCATGATATTCAATAATTAAGGTAATTATCCTTTGGCCCTTTTGCTATTAGATGCCACTGAGTTGATTTGGACTCTTGGGGATCACATATGGCAGAGGACTTTTCTATGGTAGGCTGGGATGTCTAGCAAAAAAAAAATTCAGTGATATATATATATATACACATATATATATATATGAAAGAGCTTGATGTCATTAAGTAATACTATATCAAAAGAAGAGATCCCAGCTCAGTCTAATTCAAGCCCACAAGTTCAGTGCAAACCAGGGTCCCCTTCAGAATTATGTAGCTGCAGAGTGCTGGCAAAAAAATATGATCTGGAAGATCATATAATGCTGGGTACATAATTGCATGGATTCAAGGTTGATGGACACATGGCAGGGTGACAAAAATTCTCAGAATCAGGCAGCCCACCTGGGAGACAGAAAGTTCCAGCAGGCAGGAAGGCAGAGACAGGGAAGTTCCCAGTTTCCTGGGTTATAAGAAGGCCACATCCTCAGGGAGGCATTATCAGACTGTGACCTGATTGATAGGTTGAATTTCACCCCATATACTTTTATGATGACCTAAAATCTAACTCCACAACCCCCCCCCCCCACTGGAATCTTCTAGGCTGAAATAGTTACTGGTCTTTATTCCAGCAGATCAGCAGGATGTGTTTGAAATGCCAACCTTTTTTTTTTTTTGCATCATATGTACTGTTTTATCCCATGGCTTAATGTAATGAATAAAAATAATACTGATAAATACAGCATGCAGCAGATGAAGTTAGAGTCCTTGTATAGTGCCAACCATTAATGTGTTTGGCCACTCACCGAAATGTTGGAAGTTTGAGTTCACCCAGAGATGCTTTGGAAGGAAGGATTGGTGATCAATATCTGAAAAAAAAATCAGTCACTGGAAATCAATGGAGCACATTTCTACTCTAACACTTATAGGGTCACGCGTGGGAATTGGCTTTAGAGTCGTTTCATACCAACCTATATTACGTGCTTTCTCATCAGTACTCACCACCAGCGATAAGTTCTGTGTAAGAAGGAAGCCTGTATTTCTTCTCCATTGTAAGCCTATCACCAGACCTTATGCTAGAATATTTCATAAATAATTTTTTTTGAAAAACTGAATTGAGGGAACTAAAGTATTTCATCCAGTCTGAAAGACTAGTATTAGCGGAAGTGGAAGGTTACAGGACACCACAGTATGTTTACTAATTGTGAGCAAAGAATCTAAAAAATTCCAAGTCAACAAGGAAAAGCAAACTCACTGCTGTGGAGCTGACTCAATGATTCATGAGTTGACGAGTTGACACAGAGTGGCCCTAGAAGACAGAGTAGAACTGCTCTTGTGAGTTCCCGAGACTACAAGTCTTTGTAAGGATAGAAAGTTCCATCTTCCTCTAGTGGTTTAGATCTACCAAACTCTCCTTTCCTAGTATTGAGGTTAACAATACTAACCAATGTATAGCTACTTGTCAATTCTGACTCATGGTGACCCAATGTGACAAAGTAGAACCGGCCTTCTGTGTTTCAGAGTGTGTAAATCTTTATGGGAACAGAAAGACTCATCTTTCTCCCATGGATCCACTGTGGGTTTTGAACCGCTGCTCTTGAAGTTAGACTAATGTATAATCCATGGCACCACCAGGGACTTTGGGGAAGAGCAATAGTATTTATGGACTCTGAATGTTACATGGATCAACATTTGTGAAGTGCCTGATGTTGTTCGGTACCCTTGAGTCTGTTCTAACTCATCGCTGCCTGATGTACAACAAAGTGAACCCAGAGTTCTTAAGTAGCGTCCTGGATGTCAAGATCACCTGATGACTGACCGAAATGTTTCAACTAGCTGATGAAGTATTAGAAGCACTCATTTGTTTATGTCAGGGAACTTGGAAGACAGCTCCTTGGCCAACTCACTGCCGGGGAGAGATTCTTATTTTCACTCATTCCAAAGAAAGGTAACCAGACAATGCCCAAACTATAGAACAATTTCATTAATATTACAAGAAAATAGGGCTTGTATGACATCAATTGAGAGGGTTGATCAGTTTTCATTATCACCGCTTGGACTCGAAGGATGAACCATCTTTGAAGTAAGAGTTGAGGGAGATTCAGGATCGTTTTAGGTGAAGCGTGTTGGAGATTTCTTTCTGAAGTGATGGAGGCCAAGACTGGATGTTTCAGAGGCTGGGGCAAGGAGGCAGGACAGGGGAGCTGCTCCAAGACCAAGAGACTGTGAGGCAGAGAAATGGAGTCTGCTAGAGGGGCAGGAGCCAAGCAAGCACATGACCGAGAGGCCGAGGACCAGAGAGAGACTAGGCTGATGGCTGAGGAAAGGTGTTGCGGATTAATGACTGCATCCTTATAAGTTCTTTGGATCCTCACTTGTGGTAAACTGTTAATTTCCCTACCCACTCCCTTTAACTGTGAGCATTGTCTGTGAGCTCTGTGTGGCCGTGGCAACAAATGGTTGACCTGACTCCAGAAGAGATGTAGAGGGCTGTGGGAAGTATGGTTGGTGTCAGAATAGGGTAAAGAAAGATGGAGAGTAGAGGCATGTTTGAGCCCTGCCTGTGGCAATAGGGACACCAGAAGAAGTCAGATATGCTCTCCTCCCCCACCCACATGCCATTTTTTTTTAATATCCTCTCATGCACTGATGCTTTTCAGTGTCTGAATGTTTCTCTTCAAGGCTGAGCAACTTCAGGTGAATAAAATTCAGTCATATTCTATCAATCAAGACATTTGTGCAGAAAGTAAAAGGTTTCAGGAATGGTGTGTGTCAGGGTTGTATCCTCTTCCCATACTTATTCAATCTGTGTGCTGAGCAAATAATCAGAGAATCTGGATGCTATGAAGAAAACTGTGAAAGCGGGATTGGAGGAAGGCTTATTAATAACCTGAGATATGCACATGGCACAGCCTTGCTTGCTGAGAGGGAAGAGGACTTGAAGCACTTGCTGATGAAGATCAAGGATATCAGCCTTCAGTCTGGCGTGTAAAGAAGAACCGAATCCTTACAACTGGGTGAATAGGCAGCATCATGATGAATGGAGAAAAGGTTGAAGTTGTCAAAGATTTTGTCTTTCTTGGATCCACAATCAATGCTCATGGGAGCAGCGGTCATATATTTTAAAGACCTGCTGCATTTGTCACATCTGCCACACAAAACCTCTTTAGAGTGGTTGAAAAGTCAGGATGTTACTTTGAGGAAGTATTTGAGGATGTATAACCCAAACCATAGTATTTTCAGTAGTCTCATATGCATATGGTCATTGAATAAAGAAAACGAGAGAAGAATAGGTGCTTTGAATGGTGCTGGTGAAGAATATTGAAAGTGTCATGGACTGAAAAAAGGACAAAGAAATCTGTCTCAGAAGGAGCACAGTCAAGATGTTCCTTAAAGACAAAGCTGGCACGACATGCTCATATACTTTGGATACTCTGTTAGGTCAGACCAGGCCCGGGAGGAGGGCATAAAATGGGAGGGTAGTAAAAAAGGGGAAAGCCTTCAAGAAGATTGACACCACAGCTAGCACAGTGGGCTCACGCATACGGGCGGTTGTGAGGATGGCACAGGACCAGGTGCAGTGCTTTGTTCAGAACGGACTGGGTGGCGTGATAACAGTAACAATAACAACCGCTGAGCACTTTGGTTTTATTATCTTCTAATCTTCAAGTCTGGTAGTGTGTGTGAGATGACTATTCAATTTACAGATTAGGAAAACGAAACTCAGAGCGATGGGTCCTCCCTAGATAAGGTGAAGTAAGTACACAAATACAACTAATCAGGTGTTTGCTTCCCTGTCATCTTTGCCCCTTCTCTCAGCAATAACCGCTTCAAGATTCACTTGGGGATTACACGCTTTCTCTCTTTAGTCTGCGTGGACCAGATGAAACTCTACTCAGAGGGAGAGGTAGAGAATATGCATATCCTCTGTACTGTGCAAGGAAGGTCTAAGATAATAGCATTTCCGTTGCTTCTCTTTAGACATGAAAGTGGCCGATGTGAGGTCCATTGAAAGGAGTGTTAGAATTTTGGAGAGAAGTGTGGGGACGGAATGCTCTTTCCTCTGAAGTTGGTATTGGAAGGAGGTGGGGCTGGAGCTGTTTATCACCATGTGGAGGCAGAGAAAAGAAGAGAAAACAGGAAGAAGTGCCCAAGAGGCTACACTTTCTCTTTCTTTTTCTTCACTGAAAGTATGCTTTTATAAGTGAAAGTAAAGTTTTTGAAAGTACATTCTAGCAGAATGATCCATCCCCCCAAAGGGTGGAGAGACACATGGAGAGACCAGGAAAGTGAGGGCATTTGGGGTGGGCGAACCAAGAAGGATCAGGAGGCCATGTTCTGGTTACATATTTGAACACCTGTGACAAACCACACCTCAAAGCCAGCTTAACCTTTGGACTTTTTAGGTAAAGGAAAAATCACTTTCTGCACAAGTTTGTTTAGGTTGGTTTTTCAAGGCTAGTAAAAAACAAGAAGGGGCTGAGCCCCGGCAGCATAGTGGTTGAGTGCGGGACTGTGGCCCACTGACTTGGCGGTTCAAATCCAGCAGCAGCTCTCCAGGAACAAGGGAGGGCCTCCCACTCCCACCAGGGAGCAGTGATGACTCCCAAAAAACAGCAACAACAACAACAAAGCAAGAAGTCACAACTCCGGCTTCCAAGGATCACAGTTTCCTAATCTAGAAAGTGCTTTCATAGCCTTTTGTAACTCTTAAGTTCTGATGCCATCTTCATGCTTTTTGAGTGATCTTACTACCACAGCAAGAGGAAATCGGAGCACTTTGATTTTTGAGAAGAGGAGGGTAACCTTGGTGAGGTTTTTCTTTCTCTTATGGCAAATATCTTATATGCCCAAGGCTAATAGAATCTGGGAGAGATTTATAGTTGTCCAAAAATTTTTAAAATTATGGTGAAGATATATGTAACCACACACATGCTTCAAAATTTTCTCCATGCATAATTCAAGGGCATTGATTCTACTAAGTATGCAAATGTCCTCATTATCTTCCCAAATCATTCCTCTATCATTCACTGAATCTCTATGTCTCCCGTGGGAAAAAAGTCCCCTAATTTCCCCCTAACTTTCATCCCAGGTAACCACTAAGATTGAGTTTCAATGCATTTGCTTATTTCATATAAATGGGAACTGATTTCACTCAGCATGATAATTTCTTTTTTCATTTGTTGTGAGTGAATACAGATATCATATCATACCATAGGTCAATCACACCAAGCAGTATTGTACAATTGCTACCACATCCAGTTTCCAAGAAGCGTGATGATTTCAAGGTTCATCCATGTTGGGGGCCTCATTGGTACTGGATGGGGCTTGATTTCTCTTTATGGCTAAATAGTGTCCCATTGAGTATATGCCTTACATTTTATTCTCTCACCCCTTGCTGTTTCCACTAATAATCTTTGGATTATTGTGAAAATTGCTGCAGTGAACACTGGTGTTTAGTCAGCAGCTTCAGTATTTTCAAGTAGAGATGGTAAGTGTGTCAGCCTTTAAAATATCATGAAGACGTTGAAGAACGTGGAAGAAGCACACTATCTTGTGAAATCATGAAGTGTCAATGGGATGAATATCAGGCTTCAAGAACTAAAAAGCATAACATTGCATGCTCACTTTCCTGATATGATCGCTGAGGACAAATGTGTGCATAAGCAAATGTGGTGAAGAAAGCTGATGGTGCTTGGCTACCAAAAGATATAGCACCTGGGGTCTTAAAGGCTTGAGTAAACAAGCGACCATTCAGCTCAGAAGCAATAAAGCCCACACGGAAGAAGCACACCAGCCTGTGTGATCATGAGGTGGGGAAGGGATCTGGTGTCAGGCATCAATGAGCTACAATTATATTATTATTAATGACCCAAAGCCCATCAATAGGTGAGGTGACATCCTCTTGCAGGGGTGTTACAAGGAGGAGATGAGCCAGTTAAGGTACAGGGTAGTAGCAATGAAATATGCAACCTTCCTCTAGTTCCCATGCAGCCTCCCACCCACTATCATGACCCTAATTCTACCACATAAATCCAGCTAGACCAGGAGATGTACAGTGAAGTTGGAAACATGGAAAACTTAGGATAGATGATCCATCAACACTAGTAATAGGAGTGGTAATACCAGGAGGGTGGAGGGATGGAGGAACAGAAAGGGAGAACCAACTTCAGGGATCTACACATAGCCTCCTCTCTGGGACACGGACAACAGGGAAGTGAGTATTGGGACACATGGTACAGTGTACAGGATGAAAAAAACAACAATTTGTAAATTACCAAAGTTTAAAGGGGAGTGGGGGAGAAAGAATAATATAGGGAGCTGATAATGGGGGCCTGGAGGGAGGGAGAATGTATTGAGAGTGGTGATAGCAATGGGTGTGTAAAAGTGGCCTGCATACAACTGATGTTGTTAGGGATTGTGATGGGAGTTGTATGGGCCCCCTATAAAATGATTCATTAAAAAAAAGGGGAGGAGGGGAAAGGGGAGTTTTTTTTTTAAGAGGAGCTTGTACCAAGGGCTCAAGTGGAAAATGTTGGGAAATGTATGTGGCAACATGTGTGCAAATGTGCTTGATACAAATGATGTACTGAATGTTGTAGTATCTGTAAGAGCCCCCAGTAAAATTATTAAAAAAAACAAACAACAACAACAACAAAAAGGAATATTGTGAGTCTTTTCCAGTAGGATAGGAATCAAGGCATTGTGGGCAGTGATGATGCATACAAGTTTCCTCTAGTTCCTGAAGCCTTCCTCCCCCCAACCATCATGGTCCAACTCTGCCCTACAAATCCAGATGAACTGGAGAAGGTACACTAGTAGAGTGGGAAGCTGGAGATATGGGGAAACCAAGATGGATGAGCCCCTTCGGGCCAGTGGTGAGATTGGAGCTACTGGACGTGTGGAGAGAAGGTGGGGTAGAGAGACAGAACCAACTGCAAGGATAAACACATAAGCTCCTATTTGAAGGACGGGCATCAAAGGAGTGGGTTGGGGGAGAGGTCGGGCAGTGTAAGATATGACAGAACAATAATAATTTATAAAGTATTGAGGGTTGGTGGGGAGGGGAGAGCAGGGGAAGAGGGAAAAGGGTGGAAAAGCCGATACCAAGGGCTCAAGGGAAAGGGTGGATGTTTGGAGAATGATAACAGCAGCAGACATATGAAGTGTTTGGCACAGTATGTTTATTTATGTATAGCGAAAAGCAATGTATGCACCGCTCACAAAATGATTTTTAATATAAAAAAGTTGAAAAAAAAGAAGGCCTTGAATCAATGGGGTATCTTGGAGACCCCGGGTGGGACAAAGAGTTAAATGCTGGATAGATAGCAGTTCAAACCCTCTTGAAGGCTCCTTAGAAGACAGACCTGGAGAACTACATACTGTTCTCTTGAAAATTCGGTGTCCAGTTCTTCTCTGCACACAGGAGATCATCGTGACTTGGAACTGTCTTGTTGGCAACTAACAACAACAGCAGTTTGCATTTTGATATTTAAAACAGTAAATTCTCAATATGACATGATGAAGGGGGGTCCCAGCTCCCAAAAATGTAGTCCTAAAGAGTGTTTGTCGTTGCAACGTTAAACAAAAACTATGCCTGTGTATCTACTTATGTGCTATCTTTCTAGTTATTATGCAGCATAAATGCAAAAGCACTTTTATTTTTGTCTTCTAGAGTTGTAGGACATAGGCCCAATGATGAAAAAAAAAATCCAGATGTGTGTTCTACACTAAATTAAGAATGGCCCGAATGAGAGTGAGGGACACTTCTGATCATCATCCTTCTCTTCACGGGTCACAACATTATCTCTTTTGATTTGCCCAGGTTGTATTTTGGGGGTCCTGAATGTATGGTGAGAGCTGATTGCCAATGGCTTTGTTACAGTACTTGTTGCCTCATGAGACTTTATGGTAGTCGATATAATCGCATGACCATTCTGTTTCAATTCTCAAGGCAGACTGCTTGGTGGTCTCTAGAGCAGAGGTCCCAAACTTATATGGTCTACTGTCCTCTTAGAAAAAATTCCTCATGACCTCCCTAGCAATGAAAGCCTTTTGTACTCCAGCCCAGAATCAGGACAGAGTGTAGGTATCTGCTCTTACAATGCCCTTAGGTCATTCGCTACACCACCGGGGGGCCATGGCACCCACTTTGGGAAACTGTGCTCTAACGCATAATTGCCCATGGTTCCCTAAATGCACAGGAACTCCCTGTCATGATATATGCCTTTTCCCATCCTGAAATATCTTTCCTTCCCTTCATTCCCAGGAAGACCCTGCTGATGTAGTTTACCAGGATTTTATAGTCTATGCTCTTCTTGTAGGCATTTATGTGGATCTCAGCTACACATTTTACTGTGATATCTGTCACGGGCAATTGCATGTTTTTCTGTTCCTTGTCTCTGCCAGTCTGTGAGGACTTTGGATGCAGGCATTTGCCTCATCCTGCCAGTGACCAATAAGTGGTGGATGGATAGATAACCTTGCCATTGCATGCCAATGTGTCAGTTTCAGCTTCCAGCAGTTCAACGTAAAAGAGCAGGATAGCTCCAGAGAGTTTTAAGGAAGTACATCACCAGGTCTTATTCCTGTGGATCCACTGGGTGGGTTTTAAACAACAACCTTTTGGTTGACAGTTAAGCACCTAACCCTCGCACCACTACCACCAACATCCATGGGCCAACAAGTTGCATTTGAGTTATAAAGACCCTATCTGAGGCTTAATAAATAGTTACAGGAGCAGATAGTCTCATCTTTCCCTAAAGGTCGTCTCCTCTTCCTTGGTTAACTGCCCAATGCTTACCTGGCAGAGCTACCAAGAATCCTTATAAATAGCATTCGTGGTCCTCATTGGGATGGTGCCTATAAGCATAATTATAATGGTTACCTATTTTTAACACCTAATAGTGGCCAGACAATGTTTATACATGAAACTTACCATAATCGAACCTTTCACCCCACAAAGTGTGTATTATCTTCCCCACCTTACGTAAACGAGGGAGCAGAGTCAGAGAAATCTAGAGGGTTGGCAAAGACATCAGCTGTAAGTGGTCAGAGTGAGGATATGCAGCCTACACTCTTTCCTCCACATATCGCTGCTAACTTTGCTCGAAATAGCATCTTTTTCTCTTTAAAAAATGTAAAGTCTTCCTTTTAAATATTCCCTGAATATTCCCTGGAGGTTTCTGCTTCCTGCTGAGTTCATCCTACCTGCTTCCGTCCGCAAAATCAAATCAGCCACTGTGTGCAGCTCCTTCCTCAGGAAATCTGGAAAACTGAGCTGTGCTCTCTAGGAACCCTGGCCATCCGTCTGCATCGACTGGCCTGCCTGGTGATTTTTCAGTTTAACCCTTTGGAGCTCATGTTCCCCTGAGCAGAGGTTGTTCAGGCATCTCAAATCGTAGGGTGGTTTCATTCGAAGCAGGAAACAAAGCAGAGTTCTAGAAAGGCTACTTAAGGAAGAAGGAAATTCAGCCAGTGAAGACAAACCATTATTTTGATCACAAGGCTCTCATAGGCTCCATCCCATTCTCGTCTTTCTCTGCCAGGGCAGAGCTGCTTCACACGGCTTGGAGTCTGCAGTAGACTCAGTGCTGGGGATCGGCAAATGTGCATCCACGGACTTCGCCTGTGTAAGCTTTTGATGAGATGTTCACCCTTCTGAAGGGACCTGCGAAAGACAGGGATAGTGTTATCTGTGTTTCTGGATGAATGTGTTTGCACACACACAGTCAAATTCTCACACCGATCAGCTTCCGTTTGGGGGATTTTTTTTAAGTCCAAGATTATGTCTGCCAACTTATTGTTGGCATCACAATGACCTTCTTACTCAGAAATGCTGGCATGAGGAGATAGGAGTGAATTTTCAGAATGTTTCAATCTGACAAGAAGCCATGTCAGAGAAAACACTGTTTCATTCACCCGAATTAGACAACAACAACAACAACAACAAGAACAGCATGATAATTCTTGCATCTCTAGGGTTCCATACCCACATTTCAAGGAGCCGGTGGTGCGCTGGGTTAGGCATTGTGCCGCTAACCAGAGGGATGGGCCGTTCAAATCCACCAGAAGCTCTTCAGGAGGAAGATGGCACCGTGTACCCCTGTAAAGATTTACATGCTCAGAAACACTTAAGAAGTATTCTACCCTGTTCTGAGTTGGCAATGTTTTCTGCTTGTTTGTTATTCTATAACTACATTTCACTTATATTTTTCCTTTTTTTTGTGGGGATCGATCCCAAGAAAAGGAATCTATGCCTAAATGTGAAAGAATAAGGTTTTCAAAATGTTATGCCTCTTTTGTATTCTAATCTCCCTTATTGTCTTTACCCTCTGTTGGCAGTGAGGCTAGGATGCTTGGTATTTATTATTAGTAATGGGTTTATGCCCCAGTTAATGACACAGACAATAGTGGCCTTGCCCAGGGCAGGAAGCATGGTTTCCTTTTTGTGTATTGCCATAATCCACACAATAGATGGTTAGCTGTTTCAAAAAACTAGTTTTAGTGTCAGGAACTTGGTGGGGGGGACATGATGGAAACAAAATAATGGCAATAAGTTTGAATAATATGGTGACATAGATTAAGGAACTATTAAGAAGACTTCAAGAAGATGAAAATGTTTAAAATGATTCTTGTATGCTAAAAACAAGCAAACAAAACTCCCACTGACACTGAGTCTATTCTGACTCATCAAAGCCCTCTAGAATAGAGTGGAAGTGCCCCTTTGGGCTTCTGGGACTAAAAAGCTTTATGAAATTCTTGTGTCTCCCAAGGGACAGCTGGTGGTTTCTGCTGACTGACCTTGCAGCTAGCAGCCCAATGCATGATAACCAGTGGTAGGAATAAAGCAATTTAACCATCGGTTCACTGTCCTAAAGACCGCTTTAAGTATATAAAAAAAGATATATTGAAAGGTAGCTTATTGTTTCAAATAGTTAAATCTTAAAAACAATAAAAGAGGCACACAAAACTTTATTGTGTTATAAGAAAGCTTTAAAATATTGACGAAAGAAATTCAATAATATCTGACAAAAATAAAACTGTTCCATACTGCTTAATGGGTGCCCTTACTTGCAATATTCTTCTCTTTCTTCTGAGCATCATCGCCCATGCAATTTTTCCTTGACCAACGTTTCACTGTCGGCATGGGTTCCCATTCCTTCAGATGCAGACCAAGTGGACAACAGTCCTTGTGCTTGATATGTTAAAAACAGGCGACTTACCTTCTCTGGACACAGTATGTTCATCTCTGAAAGATTCCTTTCTACCTCTGCTGAACGTACAGCAATGGTTCGGATAATATTTCTAACTCCTTGAACACTTTCACCCTTTGCTCAATTCACTCTGAATATCTCATGGGGATTTGAAGCCCTAACACAAAGCTGAAATGAATGACAAGCGTGTCACCCGCAGGTTGTTCGGCCCCTTTCCTCTTGATGATATATGTTTGTTTCCTGAAGATAAAAAATGCAAGGGAATAAAAATGCAGTATTTCTTCAAAAGTAGAATGAATTTTGTGAAATGAAGGAATCAGTATTGCAAGAATGGTTCCCTCTAATTTTTTTTTATACCCTCTGGATGTGATGAACTTTCCTACAGGCAGTAAGAATACTGCTGTCGTACAGATGATCATAGGAAGGAATGCAGCTGTGTGATTTCCACCTTACAGAGAACCCTGATTACCCTGGCCATTCTAACAGCAGCCTCGCTGAGCTGGTGGTTGGGAAGCTCTGCACCTGTTCAGTGTGGAAGCAACGCTCGAGACTCTGCAGACACCTGGGTGGTGGCTGAAGTCCATTGGCCAGGAAAACCAACCTGGGCCTACCCCAGGAAAACTGGGATTCTCCCACCGAACCACCGCTGCCTCATCTAGGTGTTTACGAAACGGTCCTTTGTTGATGTATGATCCTGACCCTCTGGGCATCTCTGAAGGTCCGGGAAGCTCACTTTGCTCCCCACAGGCGCTGACACCCCAAAGAGGCCTAGGCTCCCAGGCTGAGCTGCTTTAAAAAATCTATTTCGAGTTGCCATTCACCTATAGCTGCAGAAAGAAAATCCGGACTGACAGGCACTTGTGCTCATTAAGCAGATACCCAGTTCTACCCGGTCACAAAGATAGGAAGAAAAGATATTTATAGCTGACCTTTCAAGATTAATAATTCCAGTGAGTGGGAAATTGCGCTATTCCATGCACTTTTGTTTAAGAAAAATCACGAGTACGGAAGGATATAATTATTTTACTGTTTGTAGTTAAGGTTGTTACATTTATTAAAATTTTAATAAAACACACACCATATTGGAAAGTCGATACAGATAGGGCCACTCAGAGTGGGAATTGACTGGGTAGCAGTGAGTTCGCTTTGGTGTTTTGCACAGGTAAACCAGTAAGAAATCCATATCGAATCAGGAAATTGGTAATTTGAAGAAATAAAATGACCTAAACATCCTTTAGCAAGGAGGCGTTAAATACATTCATTAGAAAAAAAATACATTCATTATCCCTGACACACTAAAACACTCACCATCAAAACTGAAGGGAAAGATAAGCAGAGAAATACCAGAAAATGAGGAGTCTTCATTCTTCACCTTTCCTGTCTGTTCCCCCTTCTTCCTTTGGCTTCGGGTTTAGGTGGACAGTTAAGCTCATCTTTAGGTACTTTGTTCCTGCTTCCCTGTCTTAGGAAATCAGGAAGAAGAGAGTCCATTCTGTCTCCCAATAAGACATTTGCATTGATTTGACTTTACGTGAAAAGCCTTAGACTGTGAGCAATTAAATGTGCTGCTGTGCTGTAAACACAAAATCTACCATAGCTACTCAGAGTGTGAAAAACACCACGTGGTGCGGCGAGGAGCCCCCATGAGCTTTCCAGGTGGGGGAAACAGCCTGGACACCCACAGAACTCTGTGTAAACTGAGGTTGTAGGGAGTCTCAGTTTATGTACTTGAAGCCTCTGGCTTACTGCTTTTAGTGAGAAGCAAATAGCTGATACACAATAATATATTATGGAGAAAAGCATTTTCTGAATATAAAGAACCCATCCTTTTGTTTGAATGGTAAGTTATTATAGAGGGATTTCAGGAAAATTTTAAGATGACAATCACCATTAACATTCTAAATGAAGCCCTTTTAATTATTATGTACCTCCCTTTAACGTCTTTGTTCATACATGTGTGATCTGTAGAATTCTCATGACAAGTTTATGATTCTAAAATTTGAGATGATGGTACATTTTCCCTATTATTATCATTGCTAAAATGGGTATAATATTATCCTGGGTGAGTCAGGCTATCATTTTCGCACCAGTTACCTCTCTTTTTTGATGATTAGTTTTTTGTTTCTTTTGGTTTTCTAGAAATAATAGCTAAACGGCCCGGATTTCCTAAATACTTTGTTCCATTGTCTTTAGACTTTTTTGTGGCATTTGTGTATTCTACTTTTTACTCAAAATAATATACGGCCCTGAAAGCCAAATCTAAGCCCAAACCCACTACCATAGACTCTATTCCGACTCATAACAACTGTGGTGCTGCTGCTGGATGAGCATTAGACGGCTAGCTGTAAGACTGGCAGTTCAAAACCACCAGCTGCTCTTCAGGAGAAAGGGGGACCTATATGCGCCTGTAAAATTCTACAGTCCTAGAAGCTCTATAAACTACAAACCAACGCAGGCCCATTGAGTCACTTCTGAGTATTGTGGTGATTAAGAGTTGGAATCGGGCTGAGCCCCAGTGGCGTAAGTGGTTGAGTGCGGAACTGCAGCCTGCGGGCTTGGCGGTTCAAATCCAGCTGCGGCTGGGTAGCGCCCACAACCACCAGAGGCAGTGATGCCCACAAAAAAACAAACAAACAAAAAAAAGAGTTGGAATCCAGCCCCTGGCAGTGGGTTTGGTTTAAGGGGCCCTTTTGTTGTAGAGGGTTTACCTATTAGGCTGATAACTACAAAGCCAGCAGTTGGACTCCACCACTTTCTCTTTGAAAGAAAGATGAGGCTTTCTATTCCCATTAAGATCTATAGCCTAGGAAATCCAAAGGTGCTGGTCTACCCTCATGAGTCACTATGATATGATCATGAAAAGCATGATTAACACTGCAAAAACCCTAAAGAACTCAATAGTATCTTATTTTACTTCTATAGGACAGAGTTGCCTTTTTCTACTTGAGTTAATTTTTCACTTTGTTTTAAACAACGCAAGTCCTACAAAAGTCATTTAATATGCATGTAAGTATCCTTTATTCTGGGTCTTTCACTGATAGCTTCTTGCAGCATTTGTCCCTCTGCCCCCTTATGTTTAATTTCACACCTTTGCTGTTCTTATGACATCCTGCAAGTTTTAGAGACAAATCTTGAGTACTATTGGGCCTGTATCCTAATGACCTGGCATAGCGATTGACAAATTATTCATTTAAGGATTGAATGCATGAATTTAACAAAATAGTTTCCAAAAGCCTACCTGAGTAGAAGCAGAAATAAACTAGATCAGCAGAATTTATAGAAAGGTCAGATTCATAGGGGCTGGAGAAAGGATAGGAAAGGAATGTCTATTGAGTTCTGTTAATGCATCAGGAACTACACCGCTTGTCTCATATGACCCTGAAAACAGCTCCCAGGTAGACTCTTTTCTTTTACATGGCAGAGAAGGCCATTCATGTTCATAGATGTGGAGTAATTGCATTAAGTTCCCTCCATTCATAAGTGCCTGAACTGGGGAAAGAGAACAATAGAGAGGAATGGGGAGTTTGACTGGAGTTCAAAAGGTGGGACCCATAGGGAGAGTTTGCAAAGGCAAAATGATAATCATAGGTAATAAAGATCCATGGGAAAGACTAATTTGGCGAACCTGAAGAGTTTGAAATGAGATGGTGTGTTGGTAACTTGTGCTTATAGTATCACATGCTTTGGGAATCATAAAACCATCAAGGCTTGTGACCGAGTAGAAGGGGTTAAATTCTGTGACGGCTGTGTCTACATTTGATACTTTTGTGATGGTTATAACTCAGTTGAACTGGGAAACTCTTGATACCCAACCATATATTGTTCTCACTACCACTCTGTTTGCAGATGCTTATGTCT
The DNA here is from genome assembly GCA_004026705.1 of Nesogale talazaci. Taxonomy (NCBI): domain Eukaryota; kingdom Metazoa; phylum Chordata; class Mammalia; order Afrosoricida; family Tenrecidae; genus Nesogale; species Nesogale talazaci. The sequence continues at coordinate 47,844 of PVJH01000889.1, forward strand.
GCACCCATAGGAATTAATTTATCTTGCCAAGAGCCTTTGAGATTTCCCAACTAATGTTGTATTGCTTTTTCTTTCTTTTTTTCTTATTAGCCTAAATATCTTTTAATATAATTTCACAAGTGACATTTGACTATATGAATGTAAATAAAAAGTATGCTAGAAACTCATAGCAACATCAAAATATAACTCTATTAGAACATATGCCAGACACCATACCATTCAGTAGTTCAGTCACATCAGTGTTGTACATTCACTGAAACAAGCATTTTCAAAACATCTTCCTTATTGTACTCTTTGACATCAGCTCCCCATTACCACCCCTCCCCTGCTGTATCCCTCAGGAACGCTTATTCTAGTGATTGTCTCTGTAAATTCACCCAACCTGGGTTCCATATATTGAAAAGCATAGAAAGATACATAGATACATAGTCAAGAATGATACCAACAATAAAATATAACAGAGATCTGAAAAAAAAAGAATATATTAAAAAGCGAGATCAACAAGCCCTCATGGTAGAAGCATGCCAGTCTGTGTGATGACAAAGTGCTGGATGGATCAGGCATCAGGCATCAAAGAACTAAAAATTATATTATTGTAAATGAGGGGGAGTACAGGTTGGGGGACCCAAAGCCCATCTGTAGGTAATGGATTTCCCCTTAGAGAGGGGTTGCAGGGAGGAGAAGAACCAGTAAGGGTGCAGTGTAGCAGTGATGAAGCATACAACTTTCCTCTAGGTCTTCAATGCTTCCTCCTCTCCATTATCATGATCCCAATTCTACCTTACAAATCCGGCTAGACCTGAGGATGTACACTCATACAGATAGGAGATGGAAACATAGGGAATCCAGGACAGATGATCTCTTCAGGACCAATGGTGAGAGTGGCAATACCAGGGGGTGGGGGGAGGTGAGGTAGAAAGAGGGAACTGATTATAAGGATCTACATGTAACCTCTTCCCTGGGGTATAGACAAAGGGAAGTGGGTGAAGGGAGACAATGGGCAGTGTAAGTTATGACAAAGTAATAATAATTTATAAATTGTCAAGAGTTCATGAGGGAGTGGGGAGAGGGGAGGGAGGGGCAAAATGAGGAGCTGAGGCTAAGGGCTTAAATAGAAAACAAATGTTTTGAAAACGAGGAGGACAATGGATGTACAAAGGTGCTTGACACACAATGAATTTATGTATGGATTGTGATAAGAGTTGTATGAGCCCCCAATAGAATGATTAAAAAAGTTAAACATATATAATAATAGTACTGCATTAAAAAAACCAAGATCAAGCTCAAGGTGTATCAAAAGGAATAACCAATGATAATGCATTAACGATTCAAGTCAGATTTGTCATTCTGTAGTTGCCTCTCCAATAATCTCTATCTGATAACCAGGTTATTCTCCTCCTTTGATTATGGTCAGGGAGGAATCACTGGAGGCTTGGTCCATGTGTAGATCCTGGCAATGCATTTTGGTCTTTCAATGTCATCCTAACTTCTGCAAATGAGGATTTTACAATTTAGGGTCTGATACCATTCCCTCCTTCAGATTTGGACTATATCATTTATAATACCAGAATCACAGATGTTAGCAAACTTCTTCCATGTGGGTTTAGTTAGTCACTTTGATGACTGCTTGTTTGAAAACAAGCTTTTAAGATCCCAGGCACTATTCTTTCTGATAGCCCAGCATCATGTAATTTCCTCACCACACTTTCACAGCAATACTTATTAAACAAAAATATCAACTTGGGAATCTACTGCTTTAGGACATATCCTCCATGTAGGTATATATATTTCTGGAGGTAATATTTTCATTTCTCTAAACCTCCCCTCATTTCTGTACTCTGATTTACACCATGTGTAAAAGGAAGCATTGATCTCTTCAGGGGACAAAAATTAAATTCCTTTGAAATGTTCCTTGAGTTTGGGGGTCAAAAAGCAAGTCTGAATGGGCAAGATTGGGGTTGTGGGTTGGATGAGGTAAGGTTTTCCAATACAATTCTCGTAGGACATATCTGCTGCCCTTGAAAAATGAACAAATGCATGGTTCTGTTGGAAAAAAATTCCTTAGGACAACTTTTCTGGTTTTTCCCTTCACCAATGAGCTATTTTCTTAAAATTTCTTCATAATGACTCCATGATCATTCTGTGACCTTTAAGAAAATCTGTCGAGAGCATTCTTTTGGAAATCCCAAATCTATAAAATATACAAAGTGGTTGTCTGTTCAAAGCTAAGGATCAATTGAAATGAAAATATTTCAACAAGCTTAGGAAGTCCTGGATGCACTCATTCACCTGTGCAAAGAAATTTGGAAGACAGCTACTGGACCAATAGACTGGAAGAAATCTCTACTCATTCTTCAGAAAGGGGGCTCAACAGAATATAGAAATTGCTGATCTATTATTAATATCACATGCAAATAAATTTTTACTGAAGATCATTTGACAATGACTGCACCTGTACATCAACAAGGAGCTATCAGAAATTCAAATAGAATTTAGAAGGAGATGTGGAACCAGGGATGTCACTGCTGATGTCAGATGGATCTTGGCTCAGAGTAGAGAAGACCAGAAATATCTTGTTTGTGTTTTGTGGACTATGCAAAGGCATTTGGGAACGGGGATCATAAAAAAAAAACTATGGACAACATTCTGAATAATTGGAATTCCAGCATGCTTAATTGTGCTCGTGCAGAACCTGCAAAATGGACAAAGAATTGTTTTCACAGAAAAAGGGAGCTCAGTTCAGTGAATTTAAATGGAGAATTTGGAAATAAGAGTTACTGCAAAACTTATGCCTTGGGTTCTAATTGCCAGCAAAAAGTGGAAACATGCCAGATTTGAAATAACTGGTTTCAAGTGATCCAGACTTTCCAGCTCCCAACCCCCAAATTATTGCTGTTGACAAGAGATGTTGCTATTCTTATGACCCTTAAAGCATCAAATAAGCATCAAACAAGTCAGTGAAAGACACCATTGTCACCTCTTCCCCAAAAGCTCCCCAAGTGAAATGAAAGATCAAGATGGTGCTCATTTGTTGTTCTGATGTGAGGGGGATACACATTTGAAGTTTGTTCCATCAGGTCAGACAGTTCATCGGCTTTCTATTTAGAAGGTTCTGAAAAGATTGTGCCAACGGTGTGTGACAGAAGCACCTGGTTTGTGGAGAATGAGGGACTTATTTGTAACCATGTCAATACACATGCTCAGTGTACGACTTATTTGTAACCATGTCAATACACATGCTCAGTGTACGATGCCAGTGTCAGTGCAATGTCAGTGTGCGAGTTTTGAGCAAAAAGCAGCATGCCTCTCTGGTCCCGCATACCTGACTCACTCGACCTTGCACCTTGTGACTTTTTGGTTCTGAGAATGAAGAGGGACATGAAAGGACAGCAATTTGAGGACATAGAAGAGGTGAAGAAAATACGGGGGAGGTACTGTCAGCCAAACAAAGGGAAGAGTTTGAAAATGTTTCCAAGCATGAAATAGCAGTTTTGACAAATATATTAATGTACTTGAGAGTACTTTGAATGTGATAACTTTGTTTTATATACAAACTTAAGTACATTGCTTAGAACATAAATAAATAAATAAGTTCTGTTTTTGTTTTTGGTACCTTCTGGTATTTTCTCTCTGTTCTGGGGAAGATCCTTCCTGTCTCCTTCAGTTTTGTAACGGTCATATATTTCTCAGCATTCTTTGGCTTATGGATAGATGTATCTTTTTTGGGGGGGGGGAAATCACTGCCCTCTGGGGGTCATGAGAGCTACCCGGCGCTGCTGCTGAGAGCCGCCGCTGGATTTGAACCACCAAGCCTGCGGGCTGCAGTTCCTCACGCAACAACTTACACCACTGGGACTCAGCCTGGATAGATTTATCTTTAGTTCTTTCTGTATGGCTCCATTTCCTTATCACCCCCCCCACTTTCCTGTCATCGTTATTATGATAAAATTTACACATGATATAATTTACACATCATATACTTCTCTAGTTTAGTTGCATTTTAAATAGTTGTATACACATCACCTCAGTAAGTTCTAGTGCATCCTCCTCCTATATTCATTGCTTGCTCTCCAATTCCCCTAACTTGCCTCCTTCCCCCCCAAACTATTACATCAATTATTGTGTCTATTCATCAACTGGGCAACATAATAAAAACTAAAACAAGCAAGAGAACAAAAGCAGTATCTATATAAAGGAAAGATCACCATTAACATTAAAATAAAAACTTCTTTTATTAAAATAAAATTAAAACCTCTGCTGAGAAACAATCAAGGAATATTTAAACCTAGAACAAATCTAAAAATGGATCAAGGGAGATCAGATGACCAAGTATCATCTTATACTGTAGCTCCACCCACCATAATCAAATTTACAAAACTCTCTGTCTGCTGGCAAAGCTATTCTCGTCCTTACCAGAGGACTAATCCAAGTATGTATTCTGCAGATGGGTTTTTGACTCCCACTGTCATCCATAGCCTCCTACAAATTGGGGGTTCACATGATAAGCTCTGATACTTTTTCCTCCACTGTGTTTGGATTTTGTTATCTGTCATTTTTTGATCACACATTTTTTGATCACACCTTTGCCTTAATAGTCTCCTCCTCTGGCCATCCAGATCAGAGTGCAGGGTGGGCACGTAGAAGCTCAGAGCCCGGCAGAAGAGGGCCAAGGTGGCCGCGTCGCCTTCCTGATCCTTCTTGACGACCAGCACCACCAGGGCAGTCGCACTCACCGGGCTCTCCCGTGCTCCAGGTCCACCCAGGGATGGGCGAAGAAGTCCTTGGAGTAGACACGACCCCCACCCGGGGCCCCGCTTGAGGAGTCGCTGCAGCAGGTCCCGGCAGTCTCGGGAGAGTGGGGGGTGCAGGGGGAGCTGGACAACCCAGTTACTCCGGATCTTCTCTTCCAGCTCGGAGAAGGACCTAGAGGCGAAGGGAGGCGGCCCAAAGAACTTCGTCGAGGATGACCCCCACGGACAAGGGTCCCCGCGGGCGTCGTCCTGCTGCTGGCACACCATCTCCGGGGCCATGTAGAGCGAGGAGTCTCGGAGCACGTGCTTCTGGTCCCACCGGGACGTGTGCTGTGCGAAGCCCAAGGCTGCCAGGTTCAGGTGGGGCTTCTCCAAGGAGCTCAGCAAAATGTTCCGTGGCTTCAGATCCAGGTGAGAGATGTTTCCTTCGTGTAAGAACTGCAGGGCGCTGGCTAACTGCAGCAGAAAGACACGAGCCACCTTTTCGGGCAGAATCCAGCGGGCATCGGTGAAACGAGACAGGTCTGCGCCTGCACAGAACTCCGTGATGCGAGAGATGTTGTCACTGTCCCACTGGAAGTCTTTCAGCTGCCCGACGTGGGGGTGCCGGATGCCTGTCAGGATCTCGAGCTCTTGTCAGCAAGTTTTCCGCCGATGCCTTGTTCAGATTCTTCGGGGCCACACACTTGACAGCAATCATCTTCTGGGTGTCTTGCTTGGCGTACGCCTTGTGCTCCGTGGCGTAGGTGCCACTGCCTGGCCCTCGGTGAGGATAAAGCCGTCTAGCCACGGAGGGCCCACGCCCGCCCCCAGCTGCTTTCTCCATCATTGTTTTCCAAGGATCTGTAGAATTCCATTTGGAGTGTGGGGCATTTGGGCTGCTTCCAGTTTCTTGCTTTTGTGAACTGTGCTGCAATAAACACAGGAGAGGATATAGCTATTCATGTTTTGTCTCATTTCTTTGGGGGTATATGTCCAATAGTGGAAGTGCTGGATCATATCGGGCTTCCATTTCTAGGTGTTTTATGTAGTGCCATATGGCTTTCCATAGTGGTTGTATATATTTACAAGTCCAATGACAGTGTATATGAATTTAATTTTCATATAGCCTTTGTTGTTTGTTGTTTTCTGTTTTGTTGTGTTTTTCAAACTGGGATATCATTGTGGTCTCCTTATTTAAAATATGACTCAGAAAGACTTAAGAGTCACTTTTAACTAATGATCTTTTCAAAGAAAACCCTTACTTCCAAACAAGGCTATTTTGATAGCTGCTGGGGTCAGGATCCAATATATCTTTTTTGTGTGTGTGTGTGTGGGGAACATAGTTTAAATTCAAAATGCATATTTTATTCAAATAGCCTAAGCAAGGGGGTGGGGAGCTAATAAAAGGAGTTTGCTATATTGGAAAAGTGAGAGTCATAATGTAAGACATTCCTTAAACTTATGAAAGCTGTTCAGAAGATGCTGCTGTGTGTGGGGGCATAAGGGTGGGGGCACAAAATATCACAAGCCCATGATAAATGGAAACCTTGCTTTGAATCTGTTCATGTCTCTACTCTTTTGATTATAGATATCCTCGAAAAGTAGTCACTGTGTATAAAAAGTATTGCTTTTGTGAACTGGGCATGGCATGGCATGACTTTGATATCATAGGTATGACTTTGATATCATAGGTTGTGCAACTTGGTTGCCATGAATGAATCTCTGGTATGTACTTTAGTAATTAATAAGAAACTACACCACTCGGTGTCTACCATGATTCCAACACAGATAATAGAGTCTATATATTGAGATCTTCTAGTCCAGGGTTTAAAAATCTACATTTTCTAGGGACAAAACATTTAAGGCTGTGTGACCCTGGGCAAGTTATTTAAACTCTCAGGATCTTAGTTTTTAAAATGTAAAACAGAGCTTGCAACAGTTCCCTCATTGGATAATTATGCAGGTCTGGTCCACAGTGAGCACACAGGACATGCCTCTAGTTAGGATCCACAAATGTTGCTGTCTTTTCAGGTCTGCTGATTTTATTGCCCAGTCTTGTGCTATCCTCCCAACTAATGCTATGTGTGAGCCCATTGTTATAGTCTCTGGGTCAATCCGTCTTGTTTAATAGGCTTTCTCTGTTTTTCTTTTTTTTTTTTTTTGCCGATTCTCTCCTTTACTAAGCATTACATCCTTCTCCACATAACATGACCAAATTAAGTGAAGCCGAATCTTGATGTCCCCTCTTCTTTTCTTTGGTAATCATTTTATTAGGGGCTCTTACAGCTCTCACCACAATCCACCCATTGTCTCAAGCACATTTATACATACATTGTCATCATCACTTTCAAAACATTCTCTTTCTACTTGAGTCCTTGGTATCAGCTCCTCATGTTTCCCTCTCCCCCACCCTCCATCTCTCATAAAACTATGACAATTTACAATTTTTTTCATGTCTTACAGGGACTGCTGTCTCCTGTCACCCATATCCCCTGGGAGGATGTTTTATGTGATCACTGTAATTGGCGCCGCCCCCCCCCCCCACTTCCCCTCCTCCTCCTAGTATTGCTACCCTCACTTTTGCTGGTAAGGGCTTTATCTGTCCTGGATTCCCTGTGTTGCTGCTCTTATTTGTATCAGTGTACATGATCTGGACACCCTCTATTCTGAGGAGCATTCTAACTTCAATTCTTCCAAGATACATTTGCTCATTCTTCTGGAAATATGCAATACATCCAATAATTATTCTTCCTAATATCTTAATTAAGCTCCATCATGGCAATGGGGATCACAAGCATCCCATTTAATCTTCATTAAAACTCACTTCCTGCCATTGAGTTGATTCAAACTCAGGGCCATGTTATTGAACAAGGTAAAACTGCCCCTTTGTGTTTCGGAGACTAAATCCCTATGGGAGTTGATAGCTTCGTCCTTCTTCCTTTTGGGCAGCTGGTGATTTGGAACCATTGACCTTATGGTTAGCAGTTCAATACATAGCTTACCACTTTTAATATGTAGCCCATCGCTGCTTATTGGATTGGGTGTTAGGTTACTAAGTGTGAACTCAGCGATTCAAATTCACCAGCCTCACCAAGGGAGGAAGATGAGGCTTTCTACTCTCTTAGAGATTTACAGTCTTGGAAATCCATAGGGGCAATTCTATTCTGCTCCATCGGGACCCTATGAGTCCAAGGTCACTCGATGGCAGTGAATTTGTTTTTTATTTTGGACAGTTCTATGGGGTAGCTGTAGGTCATAATTGACTGAAGGACAGAGAGACAGTTCTATAATCAATCTCTGACCCAGGGAGAAACTGAGCTTCAGAAAACATAGTGCTGCTATCATACTGAGTGGCGTGAAAAGAGAACTAAGTCAGACTCCATTTCCTCCACATTCAGAAGTTGTTGGTTCTTTTTACCTAATGCTAAACAAAGGGTCCTCGGATGTAAAGTCTTCTCCCTGGAGCTTCTTCTTGTCATGTCCCACATAAATATTAATGCAGCTACCATCTGCCGCCATGTAAAACACTTGGTCAAATCTATTTTAGCAGTTGAAATGAAATTGCCTTTTGTTTAGTTTAGTGTCTGTGTTGCTGCCTTTTGACTATCCTGTTCGTTTTCGAAGTGGAGACTTGGTTGCCTAGGGAACTAGCATACAGCACTGATGATTTTATTTTTTATATGAGTTGCTAGTTCAATGTTGTTAGAATTGTTGGCTGAGTTTCTAGTGGTGACCCCTGTATCGACTGGAAGATAACATATTTTTAACTTTTTGTATAACAATTCAATTAAGGGTTGGAGACAATTCAAGGACCCGATGAGCTACAACTGCCATTGGCTTGATTCCAACTCAGAGGGATCCTATATAGGGTCCAGGGACTTTACATTTTGAGGAAGTAGATAGCTTCACTTCTTTCCCAAGTAATGGCTGATGTATTTGAACTACCTACCTCAGTTAACAGCCCACGACTTAACCCTTTGCATCAATAGGACTCTTTAACTGGATGAGAATTGGTGAAAAATAAGAATCCTTAATCGAAAGTATTTTACCTGAAGCAGGAAACTTAATAAGCAATATCTATATTGGATTGTATGATTTAAAGACATGTCAGTTGCACTGGTGTATGTCTTACAGATATTTTGGGGTAGAAATAATTTCCACGTGACACATGATAAAAGATATGCAGCCATTAAGGGTTTTACATTCCTCTCATGAACTGCGCACTACAAAGTCTGTGAGAGCTTGCACTTCCTAAACTTATTTTTCTTGTTGTCACTGTTGTGCCATTGGGTCAGTTCTGGCCCAAAGCAACCCTATGTCCAAAAGAAGCAACCGTTGCCTGGCACATTCAGCACCATCCTCACAATCATTCCTAAACTTGAGCTTATTGCTGCCACTTGAGCCACTGTGTCAATTTGAGATAATTCCTATCTTAGTTTAATGATTTAAAGCTCTGACACGACACAAATAACCACTATCTCTTTGTCCTATTGTGGTGGCTTGCAAATGGCTGTGAAGGTGGAAGCTATGCCATTGGTATTTCAAATACCAGCAAGTTCAATGAAGGTGAACTGGTTTGAGCAAAGCTTTCAGACTAATGAACAGATGAGGAGAAAGAAGAGACAAGCCACTTCTGAGGCAATTAGGATTGAAACCTGATGCGTAGCAGCAAAAAAATATTGTTGCAGAGAGGGCTGGAAGATGAGTCCCTCAGGTTGGAAGACACTCAAGATATGGCGGAAAAAGTGCTGCCTGCTCAAAGTAGAGCCTATGCTGAAATGTCCTGGTATTGGCCATTTTTAATTGGACAATCAAATGATTTACTCTGCTGGGAATGATAAATTGAAGAGGAATTGTCAAAAAACCTTTCAGGGCCATCTTGAAGTACAATGCTGTCTGGGATGATGTTTATATCTACATCCGGTCTATCTAGGAGATCAGAGTATCTTTTCTAATTTACCCACCCCCTGTCAAAACGCTGTAAACTCATGACTATCCAGTCGATTTCAACTCATTGCAACTCTATTGGGCAGTGGGCTACTGACACTCTACATCTTTACAGTAATGGAAACCCTCCTCACGTTTCTCCTAGGGAGTGGCTGGTGGTGTTTGAATTGCTGACTTTGAGGTTAGCATTCCACCACATACTCCCTAGACAGCCAGGGCTCCCGTCCTAGTGATAAAATAGTGACAAAAATGTTTGTTGCTCCTTCAGTCCAAAATTGATCAAGGTGAAGTTAACGCACACCTATAATTACTGGTGATTGGAAGGTGAAAGTTGGAAACCAAGAAGAATGAAGGTAGTTGGAAAGTATGGCATTGGTAATGGAAATGAAGCTGGATATTGCATGATAGAATTTGGCAAGATCAATGACTTCATCAGTACATATACTCTTTCCCAGCAAAATAAAAGAAAACTGTACACATGGACCTTATCAGGTGGAATACATAGGAGTCAATTCACCGTAGTTGTGAAAAGAGACAACAAAGAAGCTGGAGATCATCATCTAAAACAAGGTGAGGGCTCTAATGTGGAACAGATCATCAATTTCTCATGTGTCTGTTCAAGTAAAAGCTGAAGAAAATAAAAGCAGTCCATGGTAGCCAAAATAATGCCTTGCACACATCACACCTAAATTTAGGGACCCTCTAAAGAACAGATTTTTAGCATTGAACACTAGTGACTGAAGATCAAAGCACTTGTGGGATCACATCAAGAACGATATACATAAAGAAACTGAAGGATCATTATAAAAAGAGGAAAGAAAGAAAAAGTCAATGTGGACATCAGAAGGTTCTGAAATGTGTAAAGTAAATGAAAGAAATGGTGAAATAAAAGCACTAAACAGAAAAATTCAAAAGACATCTGAAAAAGGAGGAAAGCATTATAATGAAATATATAGGATTTGTAGGTCAAAAACTAAAAGGGAAGAATATGCTCAACATAGCTCAAGTTGAAAGCACTGGAAAAAACTCAGGTTGTAATATTGTTCCATGGGCAAAATATTGAACTCATCAAGAAGCATTCAACGAAGATGGTCTCTGCATTATATGAAGGACTCAGCACCAGTATTAGAGAAGGTTCATTAACAACCTGAGGCATGAAGATGATGCAGCCTTTTTTTTGCAGAAATAAGAAAGCCCTGAAGCACTTTCTGATGAATATCAAAGACTGCAGTCTTCAGTATGTGGATTATGATGTAATACTCATAAAAACCCTTATAATAACAACAGCGACAAACCCTTACAGCTGGACCAATAAGCAATTTCTGGGATAAACAGAGAAAAAAAATGAAGTAGTCAAATACATCATTTTACTTGGATCCACAATTAATGCTTATGGAGGTAGCAGTCAAGAAATCAAAGAAAGTATTGGTTTGGGCAAATGTCCACAAGACATCTTTAAAGTGTTAATGAGGCATTAATGAAACACAGCCCCGTCCTGCCCCATACTCACAATTGTGTCTATACTTAAACCCATTGTTGTAGCCATTGTGTCAATCACCTTCTGCTTCTGGCTGTCCATTTACTTTACCAAGACTTCTGTCCTTCTCCAGGGATTGGCCTCTCCTGACAACATGTCTAAAGTATGTAAGCCAAAATCTAACCTCTAAGGAGCATTCTGACCCTCCTTGCCTCTAAGGAGCACTCTGGCCATACTTTTCCCAACACAGATGAGTTTGGCCATTTAGCAGTTCATGGTACTTTCAATATTCTTCTCCAAAGTCCTGTTCAAATGCATCAATTGCCTGGATGACATAGGAGTAGCTAGTTGACATAAAATAATCGAAGTACCACATCACTCCTAGGCATAATTCCTTATGTGATATGTCATAATTCTGTATTATAAATGTAGAGAATATATGCTATATATCTACAGGCTGTAGTTGTAATTTTTAGGGCATTCTCTACTTACTGATGGACAGGATTGGAGTGGGAGTGAAATTTGATGTTAGTAGAGCATGTGAACCAAGTCACACCATTTGTTTACTTGGAGGCATATTTAAGACCCCACCTTATTAAAGAATGTGACTTAAGATGCCATCTTTTATTTTCTTGAATATATGTGGGCACCACTGTAAAGTTTTAACCCATAGCACCTCACCTGGAAAGCCATATCCTTATTTTCCTACTAAACTTTGGTAGAAGCAAGATCTGTTGTGATATTTTTTGTCTTCTGCCCTGGACCCTGCCTTTGGTTCCCGTGGACCTGCCCTTTGAAGTTGGAACTAAATTGCATTTACCACCATGTGATACACTTCAATGCTTTATGAGTTTCTGTAGGCCATTACAGTGAATTGAAGAACTCAGGGGCATGAGAAAATACACTCAAAGGAGGGGTGCAGGCAGTGGGAAGATGGAGCAGAACAGCATCTTGAAAGAGTTGGGTATTTGGAACATCTTTAGTCTCCAACTCTTTGGGACTCGTCTGGTATTAATTCTTCTCAAGGAAATTGCTGCCATAATATTGCAGCAGTGGGCTCAGACACAACAAAAATTATGGGGGCGATGCAGGATTGGGAAGTTGTACAGAGTCATTATGAGTCAGAGTCTTCTCCAAGGACCTAACAAAAATATATATGAAAAATGATCACTATGTAAAAACAAATACAAATGACCCAGATTTCTTTCTCTCTTGTTTAAGTACTACAACTTGCAAAGTCAAGCAGGTGGAGGTGGAGGCTGAAATATGAGACCAGAGCCATGGTAGAGAAGCCCACCTGATAGGACTCAGGGATATGGTAACTTCAAAACAATAGCTGAGAAACCAAAGGCTTCTCTACTGAGAAGTATGAAAATCAGCCTGAGGGAATATCCAAGGGCCCATGCAGATTTGGAATCAGAGAGTCAAAGTTGAGGGACCTGAATTGGTGCTTAACCAAGGGAAAAAGAAGATGAAGAGTTGGTATTCCATATAGGAACTGTTGTATAATGCTGTAGTCAGAACCAGACAGGGAGCACATGGACCAGATCTTGATGGATGGGGCAAACTCCTGTAAAATGCTAGTGCCATGGCAAATATGTCCTGATAGAGCATACTTTTAGATTCTCCATGTTTTTTTCTTTTTATATTAACTAAAATCACAACATCAGAACAATTGTGAGGATAATCCAGGACTTGTCATTGTTTTATTCTATTATATACAGCATTGCTCTGCATTGGAAGGGACTCAACAACACCAAAAACCAACAAAAATTCAGTTTGACTGTGAAGAATGTTTCTTAGATCAATCAAAGGTGGAGAGACTGAAAATATGAAGTTAAGGGTTATGTGCCTACTAGTTTAGACCGCGGTTCCACTCGAGGGTCTAGGCAAAGTGTTATTTAGATGGGTCTTCCCCGAAAGATTACTACTTAGGCGGTAGGTAATGGAGACAGGGAAATGAGCAGGTGAGAACAGACTACTAGGTGGGAAGCGCCAAGGTGTAGCTATAGAGGCTGTTCCTAATGTTTTTTTGACTTACTATTTGAGCTAGACTGCAAAAATTTAAAGGAACTCAACCATTTCAGACTAATTGAACCTTAAATGTTGAATAGGGTCTTATGGAGTAGGGTAGGTGAATGAAAATTTCAGTAGAAAGGTAAAAATAATTTTTAGCTTGCTTCAACCCATGCATGTCAGGTATAAGTCCCCTATACTTACTCCATTTGGGATTCACTCTTGTGGTACATCTTGAGCCCACAAATTTTGCAAGCACAGGGATAATAAAATCAATTCTTGGCAATTCCATGCATTAGAAGAGTAGCAAATAATATTGTGTGATATCTCCTTCACCCTCACAAAAACATTCTCTCAATGGAGGTGAAATGTCAGCGCTCAGGTAGCCCTGCCTGTCTTGTAAAGCCACCCAACATGAAAAGATGAAGAACATTCCACAGGAAGCTCAATGGAAGACAAAATACTTCCAATCCATTGGTACTGTGACAATAAACTGAAATTCATAAATGGTTCAGATGAAGAAGAGGAGAAATGGTGTCTGACTCTGTGACCAGAAGATCTGAAGATGAAGGTGAATGTCAAAGAGTTGGTATTTCAGGCAGGAATTGATGTATAATGCCATAGTCAGCACAAAACAAGGAACACATGAACCAGCTCTTGATGTAAGGGGCAAGAAGTGGCCACAGTTAGGGAAAAGTTGCTTTACATGTTCATGACAAATAGATTGCTTGATAGGTTAGCAGAATCATCTGTGCATAATGTGCACAATGTGTTATATTCAAACATATCTCATTTTTTTGTCATTACTGCCCTCAGGTGGTGGGAGTAGAAGGCCCAGCGTTTGCTCTGTGGAGCTGGAATCGAACCTCCATCCCAGTGGCCAAGTGGGCCGCAATCCTGCGCACAACCACTACGCCACCAGGGCTCAGCCCCCAAACATATCTCATTTTAAAATGAACTGAGAATACAAATTGGTTGGTGACATACTTCAATGGGGATAGATTTTACCAACCCCATGACTCCAAGATTAATACCTAGATTAGATAGTCTCTCCTTATTTGAGTCCATCTAGGTCCTTATTTTACTAGAAGGAATGAAGGGTCTTTGATGACTTACTTGTATATTTGAAATAAATGATCTTTGATGTAACAGACTTGTTTATAAATACAGACAAGCTGGCTACTCTTACAAATACAACACTTTATAAATGCAGAAAGGTGTAAATTTAATGACAGCTTTTTACAAATAAATCACTCCATATACATTTGCTGACCTACAAATATATAATGCTTCCAGAAACAAATTGAAATGGGCCAGAATGAACACAAATTCTTCACATTGCAAAATATGACCAACATTAAAATAATCATGTAGGCTCCCTTTCAGCATGCTTGACCTATATTCCACCCCCTTCTTTTGTCTTGCAGGAGACTAGAATTGCTATGAAGAAGACTAGAAACATGGATGGCGTATTCCACAAGAGGGGAGAAGGGTAACGCTCTTTCATAGAACAGCATACTCTAATGGGTTCTGAGAGCACTATTGATACCTTATGACTCTCCTTGGAATACAGAATTATTAGATTTACAAAAAGAGGCAGGTACAATAATCAAGTAAATGGTTTATATTGTAGTTATAGTTACAGATGGCAAAATAGGAGAACCGTGATATAAAGGCATAAAAATGGATCTCTGGAAAGATGCCACATAGAGAAAATGGTGACATTTGGGACATTAATATTTGTGCTTTTGACTATTTCTGAGTGACTTGGAAAGTTGTGACACGAAATCCCTTACCATTTGATTAAGACATAGAGACAGTTTCAGTCACAGAATCGATGATAATGATTTTGTAAAGCATTTTGGTGGCCTTTTGCATGAGAGATCCTGCACAGAACCAAGCTCTTTGCACAGAACTAGCCTCTTTGTCTTCTGTTCGATCCAGATGCTATGTCTGGTAAATTGATCTGTTGTTTGTCTTTCTGATCCCAGTAGCTGCCCTTGAATTCATTCTGCTTTGCAGCCACAAGTCTATAGCTCTCCTACTTCATCTGTTTCCTGTTCATCAGCTCCAGCAGCTATGAGTCAGGAGAAGCTTTTGTCTTGCATTTCACCTGTGGATTTGAACTGGATTGAACCTACTTCAACAACTGTAGAAGTCATCCCTTGATATAAATTTCTTTCTATACACAAACACACATTTCTGGGTTTGCTTCTAGAGAACTTAACTTAGCACAAAGTCTTTAAAGTTCTTACTTTCAGCAGGCAAAATGGTGTCAATTGTATATCAAAGGTTGTGAATCTGCCTTCTTCCAATCCCTGATGCCACATCATTCTTTTTGAAGTTCAGTGTCTCAGGCTATTTGTGCAGCATACAGATGGAACAAGTGTGGTGGAAGGACAAACTCTTGCACACACACGTGATGCTTTTAAGTCAGGCAGGATTGCCTTGTTCTATTTGAAGGACCCATCACTTGTCTGTCAGCTTTTCATACTGGGGTGGTTTGTGAATTGATATAATACTGGAAAATGTCATCATTGGTATTTAAAATACCGGCAGGGTCACCCAGATGAACAGGTTTCAGCAGAGATTTCAAACTAAGGACAGAATATGAATAGGCTGTCCACTCCTCCCCAACCCCCAAGATTAGGGGAGTTTATTAGGGAAGTTAACAGGTTTCAGGATCAGAGCACATTAAGGATACTGTTTTTGCACAGAGCAGGACCTGTCCTCAGCCAACAACCAAGTCTCTGGTCCTTGGTCTCTCAGCCAAAAAGTCCTTGGTCTCGAACTTTTCCTATAGGCTGGGAAGGCCATTACTCTGGCTCATAGTACTCAGCAGGCTCTTCTGTTCTTTCTGTTCTTTCCAGTAGGCATGGGGCACCTCTTCTTCCTTTGCCTCTGCAAGAATATATTTTCCCATTAGGCTTTTCACCATCGAGGAATTGCTTTAAGGTGCCATTAAGTAGGTTCCGACTCAATGCATTCCTATATACAACTGAATGAAACACCGCCTTGTCCTGTGTCATCCTCACAATTGTTGCTATGTTTCAGCCCATTGCTGCTATGGCAACCACTTCATTTATCAGAATGAATACCAAACTTCCCCAGTGAAGTTAGAGATGGAAAACGGCCCTAAAGGCCTACTCTCACAAGATGATAGTCTGCCCCATCTTTCGCCTCCTCCTCCTCCCTTGAGTAAATTCCCTCACCTCTCTGGGTTCTGTGAATTGCTGAAGTGTCCAACAGAACTCATGAAAATTTGAGGAAATGTCTTATGCAGTGATGGGAGCAATTCGGTTCAAAGTCTGAAGGTCAGGTAGGAGCGAACCAGAAGCTGTGGACAGAGAACCCATGCCACTCCTGGCTCTTGCCAGTGATGAGCTCATACCCTTTGGTTCTCAGTGGGTGCATTTTATAAGTAGCAGGATGGCATTGGAGGGAGTCCTGTTTATAATCAATCAGAGGTGAATTTTGTCAGTTTCTTACCCCTCCCCCCCTTCTTGCCAGATCCATGCAGGGAAAGGTCATTTTGAGGGAGCTACATGGTGCCATCAAATCTCACCCACATATAATAAACTATTTCCCATCCCTGAACTGTACTTATTTATGCCCATATGACCGGGATTGGGGGGGGGGTGTCTCTGGCAAGGTGTTTGCAGTAGACCTTGGTCTTCTACTAATCTTAATTAGCCAGGTGTTTTCCCAGGCTACCCCATAAACCGTTTTCTTTCTCCTTTCAGCTGTAGCATGTAATTTCTGTTACTCATTAAAAGTAAAAATAACTAAGATAACCATTAAAAAAAGGAATCAGGCCAATTCACACCTTCTGCTAAAGTCAGAGCTCAGTCCAACCCTGTTTCTGTTAGTTAGCAGATAATGCCTTCCAAAATGGGACCACGGCTACAGGCATATGAAATGCAGAGTTTTAACAGATCACACAAAGGATTATGACTCGAAAGGCTCTGTCAATCAAGTAAAAATCAGGGGCAGCCACTGTGTCAGTCCATTTTGCTGAAAGCCTTATTCTTTTTCACTGACCCTATACTTTACCAATCTTAATGTTTTTTTTTTCTCTCCAAGGACTGGTCTCTTTGGATAACATGTCTGAAATATGTGAGATGAAGTCTCACAGTTCTTGCTTCTGTAGAGCATGCACCTTCTAAGACAAACTGGTTTGTTTATTTGGTAGCCCCGGGTTCTTTGAATATTCTTCACCAGCCCCATAATTCAAATTCATAAGTTCCTCTTCTGTCTTCCTTATTTAATGTCCAGCTATCACATACACAGGAGATGAGTGAAAACACTATGCCGTGGGTCAGGTGCACCTTATTCCTTAAAGTAACATCCTTGCTGGTCGATTCTTTATAGAGATTTTGTGAAACAGCTTTACTCAATGCAATGGGTCTGATCTCCTGACTATTGATCATGGGTCCAAGACAGATAAAATTCTTAACAAATACAATCTTTTCTCCATTTATCATGATGTTGTGATAGATCCAGTTGTGAAGAATTTTGTTTTCTCTACTTGGAGTTTTAATCCATACTGAAAGCTGCAATCTGAGTAACTGATTACTCAAAACTTTATGAATATCAGTAGAACATTGTTGGATGTTGAACATGTCATGAATAACAGTGAAACACTGTTAGTTACAGTGCCAAAAGATGAACCCTTCATGATGGAAAACAATAAAAATGTGATTGAGGAAAAGCTGCCTTCATGAAGTGTGGCAGTCATGTGCTTATGTTAATTTTATGATTGAAATGTAGGGGTGGAGTCTAGCCTGTTAATCTGGAGATAGCTATTGAGTAGCAAATGAGGCCTCCATGTGGGCATGGCTTTCTCCTGAGACTTCTGGGAAATCTCGTGATATTTCCCTCATGAAGATGAAAAGCTGTCTTTCCCAGTTGTTGGGAGTTAGTCTCAGAGACAAGGAATCACGGACAAGACAAAGTGGCAGCGTCTGAGAAGCTGGAGGAGCCGGCAGAGAGACCACATGGCCTTGCCCTGATGGAGCCAGACCTCTGAAGCTGGGGCGGCCACATGGAGACCTCTGTCAGCGATGAGTTGCTTCTGCTGTTGATGGACCCTGAGCCCTGGAAGCAAGGAGCCATGTGGAGATGCCTGCCAGCACCAAGATTCTGCACCCACTGACCTGTGACTTAGTGAGTTGGAAGGAGACTTTATAGACTGATTTTGGGCATATGGGTTAATATCGGACTTATGACTTTGAACTGGACTGGGCTCAATGTCTTGTTCCTCTTGTATATAAACCTTTTCCTTATATCTATATGTATGTCTATGAAATTTGTTCCTCTAGTCTATCCGGATTGACACATGAAGTACAGATGACAATAATGATGTGGGTGGAGTAAAACTTTGGGGACCTTCACTTGCTGATGGAGTATGACTCATCATGAGAAGAGATAGCCACAAATATATACTAATATGGGAAGTTGGAATATATTAAATAAGAATCTAGGAAAAGTCAAGTCATCAAAAATGATATGGATTTCATAAAGATAAATATCCTAGGCACTATTGAGCAGAAATGGACTGGTATCGGATCATTTTGAATCAAATAATCATATGGGACACTGTATGGAAAATTATAAATTCAAGAAAAATATTGTCACATTAATAATCAAAAAGGACATTTAAATATTTGTCTTGAAATATAATGCTGCCTGTGATACAATGTCTATTGCCATTCAAGGAAATCTAGTCAATATAATCATCATTCAAATTTATGTACCAATCATTAAAGCTAGTGCTGACAAAATTAAAAAGTTCTATCGGGCTGAGCCCCGGTGGCATAAGTGGTTGAGTGCAGGACTGCAGCCTGCGGGCTTGGTGGTTCAAATCCAGCGGCAGCCCTCAGGCGCGGCACTGGGTCGTGCACACAACCACCAGAGGCAGTGATGCCCACAAAAAAAAAAGTCCTATCAACATCTTCAGTCTAAAATTGATCAAACATGTAGTCATATGCATTGATAATTTGGTCATTGGAATGCAAAAGTTTGGAACAAAGAGGGAGAAATAATAGTTGGAAAATATTGTCTTGGTGGTACAGAATGAAGACCATATGACAGAATTTTGCAAAACCTATGACTTCTTCATTGTAAATACCCTTTTTAAATAACACATAGAGACTATGTGTATGAACCTCTTCAGATGGAGTACACAAAAAATATATCTACTCCATCGGTGGGAAAAGACAATGAAGAAGAATATTATTGGCCAAAATGAGGCTAGGGGATGACTGTGGAACTGATTATTTCTCATATGTAAGTTCAAGCTAAAGTTGAAGGACATTAAAGTAAGTCCATGAAAGACAAAATATGACCTTGTGTAGTTTCTACCTCAGTTCTGGGACCATCCTAAGAATAGATTTGACTTACTAAATACTAATGCCAGAAGACCTGATTAGATGTGGCATGACATTAAGGACATAATACACAAAGAAGACAAAAACTACAAGGAAAAAATACAGGGGAAAAAATAAAAAATAAAAACAAACATCAGAAGAACAATTGAAAATTGCTTTTGATTGTAGATAGCCTAAAGCAAATGGAAGAAATGATGAAGTAAAAGAGATGGGCAGGGAACTTCAAAGGGTAACCCAAGAAACAAAGTATTATAATGAAATACAAAAGGAAATGATGTTAGAATACCAAAAATGAAGAACATGCTCAGCATATCTTAACCTGAAAATGCTCAAGAATAAAATCAAGTTTTGTGTGACAATATTGAAAGATATCAGCAAAATATTGAATGATACAGAAGGCATCAAAAGAAGAAGAGAATATAGTCACTACATCAAAAAGAGTGAGTGGATATTCAAACATTGCAAGAGAGAGCGTATGAAAAAGAACAAATGGTATTGAAGGAAGTCCCTGGAGCACTGAAGGCATTGGTCAAAAACAAGTTTCCGTGAATTGCCAAAATATCAGTTGAAATGGTTTAACACGCTGGTGAACACTGGAAGGATGCCTTAGTCTTTGCCAAGAAATGTGGAAGATAGCTATCTGGCCAACTGATTGGAAGTGATTCATATTGGTATTCATTGCAAAGAAAGGTGACCCAGCAGAATGCACGCATTATACTCTCATTGACATCATGCTTTGAAAATGGAAGGGCAGAGAAATACATTAGCTGCAACAATGGGCTCAAACATGAAAACAATTAGGAGGATGGTGCAGGACCAGGTGGTGTTTCATTTTGTTGTGCATCAGGTTGTTAAAAGTTGTTACCAACAACAGCAGCAGCAGCAGCAGCAGAATGATGAGCTCTGGAATTCTCTTTGTCAAAATATTAAATAAAATATGTCATATATTGACTTCATGACGCCTTCATTTCCTATCCACCAGAATAGTGATTTTTCTATACAATTTCACTAAACGTGTGCTACTGTTTTTTTTTTGTTTTTTTTTTTGCATCGCTGCCTCTGGTGGTCGTGGGCTCTAC
The DNA here is from genome assembly GCA_004026705.1 of Nesogale talazaci. Lineage (NCBI taxonomy): Eukaryota > Metazoa > Chordata > Mammalia > Afrosoricida > Tenrecidae > Nesogale > Nesogale talazaci. The sequence continues at coordinate 68,485 of PVJH01000889.1, forward strand.
CCAGCTCCGCTCCTGAGAGCCGACGAAGGATTTGAACCGCTAAGCGCACAGGCTGCAGTCCCGCACTCAACCACTTATGCCACCGGGGCTCAGCCCGGTGTACTACTATTTTTAAAGGTAGTTTTAGAGGTCCTGCCTCTCACTCTCTAGTAATACATTTCCGATTCTTGACTCGCGTCAGTTTCCCACTCATGGCCTCTCTCCTTCTTCTCACATTTAGCCTTGTTTTTTCCCCCTGATGACCTGACTGCGTGATGTGCCAATGATTGAGTTGGGTGTTCACCTATGACTCTGATCTTCAGATTATGCAACTTAGTTTACCGTGCTTCTCAAAAGAGGTGGTCTTGTTTCTGTAATAAGTCTCAACTGAGTTCCATCTTTCTTTTGTTTGGGAGAGAGAAGATCAGACATAATTCTCTGGACTCATCTTTCTGGTCACTCTCATTGATCTATAAGGAATGACCCAAATAGCTAATTTCACAACTGCTTTTCTGTACCAGGCACTCTTGATTCATGTATAGTGGTAGGAGTGGACACTGATCGACATACAGCACTTGGTCTTCTGCCTATTTCCAAATGAAAAAAATCAGTTAATATTGCTGAGTGACTGTAGGTTATAAAGAATATAATTATTCTATTATAATTATTGTCACTATTTTATATTCATAATAAATCTGGTTGTTAGCACTCTGTTCATACATGGAACATTTTCTTTCATGTATGAAATATATTTATCTTTAATCAGTTTGGGTTAAAATTCTTCTAATATGATCATCACTAATTGTTGAGAGTATAAAAGATAGTAAGATAAGGATGTGTAGAAATAAAATAAGTGGAGAGGTGATATAATAATAATGAAACAGAAGGATAAAACTGGAGGTTGGGTTGAATTTTAGGATTTAAAAAATGTGCTCAGTAAGCTGAGTCATTATACAGATTAAGACAGTTAATGGGAACAAAATCTGAGATAAAAAGCTTTTAATTATAGAAATATAGATAGTCAAACAATACAGTGCTAATTGTAAAATAAATTAGAGTGCAGAGGAAAAAATTGTCTTGGTTTCAGCTCTCCAGATAAATTAGTAGATCATGTAATTGATTTGTATGACACATACTAATTATGTTGTAAGAAAAATATGGTCAGAATTCTGCTAGAATGAAAGAAAGAGGATTACTGTGGAATGAATACAACTCAAATTCGGAAAAGCATGGCATCAAGTTCACAAAAACATGAAACAAAGTACTGTGAAAGGGTTGTAATCAGAGAGAAGTCTATATAGAGTGAAGTGAAGAACTCACAAATAGAAAACCTGATTGATGATTATTTATGAAATTTGAAGTTAGGTTAAACATATCTATAAATAGCATTCTGATAGCTTATGTGAATATTTTCATTAGCAAAATTTTCTGAAATGTGTGCATGTGGGGGTGTTTGTAAGGAAGTGTTAAAAATTTCATGGAAAAATGAAATTAGCTAATAAAGGAATTTTCTCCCCAACACTTTGAAACCCCTTAGTACTTTGATCATATGAACAAGGAGTCTCTGTAACAGTGTGTCTTAAGAAAAATTTGTTAATCTTAGTTCCTTTACATATATTTCATTTGGCATGTGTATTTTTAAACATAAGAGATGATTAAGATCCTTTTATTATAAATTTTGGTTAATATATTGTTAAACAGTTTCGTTTTGTTTTTGCACATTTTTTACTTAATGAAACTTATTTATTTTCCTTAAATAAATATATTCCATGTTAAATCTAGATTAAGTTACTTAGAAAGATTTTTCTTTTTTTTTCCTTTGGCATCACTGCCCTGGTGGGAGTAGGAAGCCAAGCTTTGCTCTGGAGAACTGCTGCTGGATTTGAACCACCAACCCTGTGGGCCATAGTCCTGCACACAACCACTATGCCACTGGGGCTCAACCCAATTTTTCTTTTAAGATTTTACTTTCAAGGTTGACATAAACATAAAAACCTTTGTCAGAATGAATTTATTTTCACTAATTCCTGGGAATACTAGGACCATCTACTTTACACAAGCATGTATTTATTATTGAACAGATCAGAATAAGTTCTTTTTCTCTAAAACAACTCAGTTTCTAATATTGAATAAGGATTTAGCTAAAAGTGTTCACAAGTGTAGCATTTAGCATGGTAAGTGTAATGGTAAAAATACACTATTTACTTTCTAAAAAGCACACACATTCTTTTTGACCAGCTCAAGAATAAATCATCATTTCTTAATTTTTATGTAATAATTGGTGATCTCTGTAATTATTGAATGCCACCCTGATGCTTCTTTCTTACAGGTACATGGTCTACAACAATGTGGAACACAACCCCATCCCCACAATTGTTGCTATATTTGAGCTTATCTTGTAGTCACAGGGTTAATCATCTTCACAATACTATATTCTTTGAGGGACTGTTGTAATTTAATTAAATAAAACCACCTTGAAGTAGAAAATATTTATATTTTAATAATCCTGTCTTTTGCATGCTTTATAGGAATAGTTAATGAAGTGATTGAGAATAATTTGTCTATTTTAAAACCTTCAATACCAATAAAACTAAACAAGCAATTTTTTTCAGTACATCTTTCAAATAGACCAATTTATACTAAAACTTTCTCAGTGTAGTTACTGAAAGTTCCACTCATAAGACAGGCAGAGAAACAGTGTTTCTAAGACTTCCTCAGGAGAAATATAAAAGCCAGTTTCTGCTGGTTGCCAGAAAGAAACTCCCACACAAAATGAAACACAAAAAACACATGAATTCATTGGCCTGTGAGGTTAGCTCAAAACCCATGTATATATTCAAAATTAAGACAAACATATAGAAACTGGGTTTTTAATTTTCTATCTGTATATATTAGGTCTTGGATGGAGTATACTGAATTTAATAAAAAAAAACAGGATCCAGTTAACCTCAAAATAGTGTCTAGAGTCCCTGATTAAGGGAGATTAGACCCCTCTACAAGCTTGAGAGTGATATCTAAGTTCTCTAGAGGAATGAAAGACCATCACTTGTCTGTCAGATTGTCATACTGCTCTGGCTTCTGTGCTGCTGTGCTACTGGAAGCTATGTCACTGCTACTTGAAATACAAGTGGGATCACCCAAAGTGAACAGGTTTCAGCAGAGCTTCCAGACTAAGAATAGATGATAATGAAGGAAAAATCTGCCCCCTTTGGAAGAATTAACTACCATAAACCTTATGGATATTATAAAAATGTTATCAGATATTGCAGGTCTAATGAATGTTGGCAAGACATTGTCATAGATAGTGCCAGGAGATCCAAAGACACTCAAAATATACCTGAGGAAGAGCTACTTCTCAAATTATAGTGGGCCGTAATATCGATGGAATAAAGTCCTCAGGACCTTCATTTGCCGAAGAGGCACTACTAAAAATAAGGAGTGACTCCAAACACGTATTAATAAATGGAATTTGGAATGTGCTAATTGTGAATGTATGGAAATTGGATGTCATCAAAAATGAAATGGGTGTTTGGGAAACGATGTATATATGATGCAACATGTGTACATATGTGCTTGATACAATTGATGTATGGGTTATCAGAGCTGTAAGAGCCACCAATAAAATGATTTATTGAGATTAAAAAAATGAAATGAGCCACATAAGTATTGATGTACTAGGAACAGTTGTTGTTAGTTGCTGTCAAGTTGCTTTCAACTCCCAGAAACTCTAGTTGCAATAGAACTAGACGTCACCCGTTCCTGTGGCATCCTCGTGATTATTCATATGTTTGAGTTGATGTTGCACCCAGTCTATCATTGCTGTGTCAATTTATCTTACAGAAAATCTTCCTTTTCTTGCTGCCCTTCTATTTTCCTAAGCACGATGTCTTCTTCCAGAGACTGGAAATATGTAGAGGTTTTAAAAAGATAGGAAGTCCAATTGCAATCCAAGGTATTCAAAATAATCACCAATATTAATTAATAGCATTTTACTTAATCAAATTTTATTTAATTGAGTTTAAGATGCTGGAGGTTATAGTTTATGATGTACTTTTATACAGCACAAAGAAAGTGGCTCTGTCAACTAAATGATGATATTCTGCTTTTTGTCTCTGTTAACAAATTTATATTCTTTTCAAAAGTCCTTTTAGACTTGGTGTTATCCCAATTGACTAGAGAAACAAATTGAGACACTCCTAAATGTATAAGAGAGAGTTTTATATGTAAGAGCACTTGTATATTAAAAACATTTCCTGTCCAGTTCAGATCAATCCCTTAAGTCTGATAGTTAGCCCATAAGCCCAGTACTAGTCCATAAGTCTCACTTTAAACTCATGCAGCCACATGGAATGATGCACAATTGAGGAAAATCACAGGCTGTTGGGCGCAAATTCTTTGTATCCAAGGCTGGTGGAAGCATCTTCATGTAACTCCTTCAGCTCTCTGAGTGTGACTTGTCGACAGAAAGTCAAAAGCAGAGAGAGAGAGAGACAGAGAGAGAGAGAGAGAGAGAGCGCGAGAGCGAGAGAGAGAGCGAGAGAGAGCGAGAGAGAGAGAGAGAGAGAGAGAGAGGAAATTTCCAGAATCCTTATTGGAAGACTATTATAGGCTGTGACCTGATTGACAGGCAAAACTCCACTCCTTCAGTCAACTTACATAAGATTATATAACTGCCACCGACTTTTATCTAAAAGGGAAAATATAAGCAAAATAATCTGGATAAATTAGTCTTAAAGCTTCTTCATATTCAAAGTCCAACTGTTCTGTATCACTTTTTGATTCAGATTTAGTTGTCAATATCTGTTACCCTCACGATTTCATTCTCTGTGTTACCAATGGCATTAAAGATACAGCATTTCTTGAAAAGGCGTTTCATTATTGTTTCCCAGAAAGTTATTGTGTCACTTTGGGTAGACTAGAGAAACAAATCCATAGACACTCATCTGTGTATAAGAAAGAGTTTTATATGCAAGAGCAGTTGAATGTTAAGAAAACATCCCAGTCAATCCAGAACAAATTCACAAGTCTAATATTAGCCCACATGTCTGATACCTATCTATAAAGTCCTCTTCAGACTCATGAAACACATGCAAAGACACCGAATGCAGAAAGATCACAGGCCAATGGGTGGGAAATCTTGTAGAACCATTGGCATTTTAAGTATCTCAGTACTGGCAGGGGTTTCCACGTAGCTTCTCTAGGTCCAGTGCTCTTTCTGCCATCAGCATTGCTTCATGTGTCTTGTCAGTAGAGAGTTTCTCAGGGAATGAGCAGAGAGAGAGAGTGTGTCTCCTGCCTCAAAGGAGGAAATACTAGAGTTCCCAGAGTCCTCAGGAGAAGGTCATCCCCTCATTGGCTATAGCCTGATTGAAAGCCTATACTCTATCCCTACACTCTTAATCCTCAAATTGACACCAGATTTTGTAACTACCACAGTCATCAAAGCTCCTGATAACAGTTAAGCACATTTTGATGGTAAAATTTTGATCTTGCCAATAGGTGACAAAGCAAGGTTTCTATAAAATAATCAGGACTTATATTCTTGCCATTAATGGCTCTGAGTGGTATACTAAGTGAAATATTGTAAAAGAGTTGTTTATTCATGAGACCAGAAACAGCAAACAAATGGATGCAAATACATTATGAAAACTAAACCCACTCGTTGTCACTTGTTGAAGTTTGAGTGTCCACGTCCATATCTTTTTATTTGATATTTCACATTCATGACAATAGTAAAAATATCTACTCTCTGACTACTTTGGGCATTAGTTATGCATCTTTGGTACTGATGAATGGGAAAGGTGTGATTAAGGTTGTGGGTCAACTTGGGTGGGTTGCAATTATCAGTGATTTTGGCAGTTATGTAACAATGCAATTTGGCAGGTGTGTCATAATGCAATGATCTGCCATTTTGTGATCTGATATTGCCTCTCTTACATTTTTTTATAGTACCGATTTGGTCTTTGGAAGCTACTCAGCTCAATAATTGAGAGCTGCGTGTATACCATAATTTATTACAGGGCATGCTTGGCAACATAGAGGGGCAGTATAAAAGAGGAAGGCCCTCAAAGAGATGGATTGACACAGTGGCTGCAGCAATGGGCTCAAGCATAAGAACAATTGTGAGCATGACACAGGACTGGGCAACGTTTCATTCTGTCGTGCATCAGACACTATGGGTCAGAGACAACTCATTAGCGCCTAGCAAAAACCATAGAAGTGACTACAGGAATTGTGATTGTAAGATGAATTCTAGTTTCAGAGACATTATACTATGATTATATGTGCATCTTAGATTCAATGGAATATAGGAAGCTGTCCCCATTAACCTTTTTTATAGTTAGCTTTTTGTGTGTGCATTTTAAGAACTTTTTCTTTATCCCAAGGTAATAAAGATATTCTTTTATGTTTCCTCTGGTTCATTTTTTTTCCTCTAGCACAATCTGCTATTTAGCTAAGATAAATGCTGTTATTAGAATAAGGTAGGGGGCTCAGGATTACTGATCTCCCAGTTTTTTATCTAGCTTTCGAACACTTCTGTTTTGATTTTTTTGGTCAATTTGATAGATGAAAATTGTGTCCTGGTATGGTTTGACTTTGAATGTTTTCTCAAGTTTCCATGTCCTTGTAATTATGGGACAGATTTTTCAATATCCACCTCAAAGTTTGAACTTTTTTATTGCTATAAGCAATGCTGTGAAATTACGTTTGCTGAACTAATATAGAGTTTCTAGGTCATATGGAAAGTCTATATCAAAATTTTAAAGGAACGGACAAACTATCGCCTATGGTGGCGCCACCACTTTATATTTCTATGAATGAAGGTTACAATTTCTCCACGTCCTCATCAGCAATGGATGTTTTCTGGATTTTAGACCATAGCCATTCTAGTGGGAAAAGTTCTCATGCTGGAAAGCATTTCATTTTGCATGTTGCTTTATCACTTAGTTAATGCTGATAAATAATAATTGCAGTGATTCTACTCTTTTAATTGATTGATAATAATGAGCACATAAAGTCCAGGTGGTGATTTTAAATTAAAAAAATAAGCTGATTTACTAAGAATCAAGAGATGTCTATCAAAGGACATTTGTGGTGCTATCAGGTAAGTGGTCAGATAAGCGAGGTATATTTGTATAGTGCTCTCCCCTGTGGTTGGGTAAGGAAGGTATGGTGCTTCTCAGATACATATTTGTATCAGAGAGAGGCAGGGTTGTCCAACAAAAGTTAAACCATAGGTAAAGACAAATGAAAACGAATACTTAACAATTGTCTCATAGCAAAATGTGAAGACCAAATTTCCCACAACTAGACCAATAGGTTAGTTACATCGTGATAAACAGAGCAAAGATTGAAATGAACCTTGAAGGCCTACCAGAAAGGAGAAACATAAATCAGGAGTCAAATAAGATTTCTGTTTACATAGAAGATTTGGGCCTCTCTTATGCACATCTTTCTTAGAGTATTTTTGTCTGAATTCTGTGCTTACATCGTTTTTTGTCATTTTATATTTAAATGAGTTTTCCTAGATAAACTGTTAATTAGCATGAGTGTCAGGGGTAGGTTTATGTGCTCGTGTGTGTTTTTCTGTTGATATTGTTTTGCTTTTACTCAAAAGCTTTTTCTAGTATTGCTAAAGTAACTGGTCTATTTTTTATGATATAATCTACCTATTGGTCTCTGAGCACCGACCTGCATTCAGAAGAGCTTCTACTCTCTACGCTTATTTCTCCTGGTTCCTTTAGTTACCACTGAAAACAAAGGACTTAACTTCTGCTTTCAACATGTTTCCTGCTATTTAACAATGTCACATTTTTATAAGACAAGTACTGCCTTGATTTCTCCAGTTTCTTTTTACAGTGTCTTTACCTACCTTTCTTTGCAACCACACCCTGCTCTGTCTCAAGCCCCTTCAGTGAAGTTATCATTCAGAGAGGGGCTCGCACCTCTGGGAGCAAAGATTTGCTTCTCATTCCAAAATCTGCAACTAGTACGCTTCTTCTTTGTTTCCCATTTTTCATCCTATTCCAGTACCAGCCTACCACCAATTCTATCACTGCCCTGCTGCTAATGCTGATTTAGTTTGGCTTTGGCCACAATTGTCTACAACTTGAAAATTGTGGATTCTTTCTGTTTCCTAGATGTGCTGAGAACCTAATTTGAAAACTTTTGTTTTAATTTGCTTGGTTGATCTCCACGACTTCCAAAAAAAGAACTGGGACTATTCACAACTAAGCTGACACCAATCTCCTACCGTATCCATTTGATTTATGACTTTTTTCCTACTGAAATCATAGGAAGAGGGTGCAGGGACACTTGCCAATCGTACTTACAATAATAAGGCTGGCAGAAAAGGAAGTCAGTGCCCTGTATTTAGGCTTCCATTAGTTATCTATCTTGTAAGATTTCCAAAATACTTTAATGATATCTCTAGGATGCATTCCATATCTAATGTTTTTCTTAATGCCCTGTGATCTGAAGTGTTGATTCTGTAAACATTTTTTTTCATCTGAGCAATGTATAGTAGAATCATAATATCATCTTTCATAAGGATAATGCACAGCACTAAAAGCCTAGCTAATAGTGCAATTCCCTATTTAATTATCTCCTCTAGCATAATATAACCACCTACTTTCAATTATTATCCTCATCATAATTAAGTCATAGAGACATTCTGTCTCTGAATATGTGAAGAGGACAATTTGAACAAAGGACAGAGGATCAGAGTACAACTTTGAACAACTTCCGTGCTATTTACTGCAGCATCTTGTTGTCACAAAAAGCCTTCCACTTTATCCAGATTTTTTTCATGAAGTTTCCATTCCAAGGAAAGTTTTTCTAATGAATGCCTACAAATGATTAGAAAGTTGCACAAACCTGACCTTGAGTCCCAGCATGTTTGCATACCACCTATACAACTTCTGAAAGCTTTGCTTTCTTCAAGGCCCAGCTTTCAAGGGCACATTAATAACACATTGTTTCAATATTCAAATTCATATATCTCAAATCCCATGCTGTGAAGCTCAGGTAGTTCATACTCCCTCCAGGCACTCCTTTAGATTATTTGGACTGCATTCTCTGTCCATAGCAACCATCTAATTTACCATCGGAGATTATTTCCAGCCCAGAGAGATTTCTTCTCTGATATTTATTATACATGTGGTATAGACATTAAATCAGTCAGCATGGGAAAGACAAAGCAAATTCCCAATTAGTGTCTTCATTACTGCTTCCTACAGTGGTTATCCTGGAGTCGTGATCCGGAGGGGTTCGAATATCAGTGACATGTTGGGTTCAGAATTAATCCCACTTTCCAGTCATTCCACTAATGGGCAGAGACTGCTCTGTTTACTCCTGAACCAACCAACCAACCAACCAACCAACCAACCAACCAACCAACAACAGCAACAACAACAACAACAACCCCTCCCTGCCACAGAGGCAATTCTGATGCACACCAACCCTACAGAACAGGATAGGACTGCCCCTGTGGGTTTCTAAGCCAATCTTTCTCGCTCTCTTAATTAAAAGATTCTAAGACTAACTCTTTATAGGAGTAGAAACGTCATCTTTCTCCCAAGGAACAATTGATTATTTCAAAATGCTGACCTTGTGCTTGGCTGCAGACGCACCATGCTACTGTGCCCTCAGCTTACTCCAAAAGTTCACCTTACTGTTACTAGAATTGTTATTGGTATTGTTGGTACCGAGTAAGCCGTAAGTATTTTTTTAATATTTTTTTGGGGGGGCATCACTGCCCTCTGGGAGGAGTGGGGGACCCAGCTTTGCTTCTGGAGAGCTGCTATAAGTATTTGTAGAGTGTCTGGGTTGATATAAAAATATACAAAGGGTACCTTCCTCTTGGAATTTTAAAAATTAAATGGAAGGATTTAGAATCCTAACCCAAAGTACGATTCAATCTAAAAAAATGTTTCTTTTTCAAAGTTATTCCCCTGTCATTTCTGGTGGCAAACATTAAGTTGAATAAAACCTCCTCTAATTTAATACACATCTCAAAACATGATTTTAAAAACAGCAAACATTCACCCTTGAAATAAAAGAATTTGTTTCTTAGTTTCAGTAGTCATGGATATAAATGAAATCAGCAATTAAATTTTTTTTCAATACCATCATTCTTGAAACTGTAGCTTCTAATTATGTAAAAACACTATTTAAGCAACAAATCCATAGACGTTGCTTTATTCACTAGAACTACTCCAACTAAAGGTTTTTAGTTCTTCTGGGGGAAAAAAAAACTTGTTTTCAGATTGGAGCTCAGGGGAAATAGAAGACAAGGTAAAGCAACATTTTACTGCAACCAAAAGAGAAGGAGACATTCTCTCAGAGAAATGAAAAAGTAAGAATATACAAATTCTTTTTCATACTAATTTCCATAATGCTTTTAAATGTTAGTTTTGCCTACATTTTCATAGAATTTTATTATACTATTTTGAGGACAATGCATATAATGAGCTATTTGTATCATATTACTGTTATTATTGTAATCTCTCTTTACTCTGAACTAATACGAGTGATTTTATGAATATTTTGCTCTCAGATTTTTAAATGTGCAGCTTCACACATTAAATCCCGGACTCTCCCTAATCTCCAGAGAATCTGCAGTGGCAAACATGAAATATACAATTAGATAAAGAAATTTGATGTCACATACATAATTTCAATCAATAAACTCACAAAATTTTGCTTAATAAGTTGTAAAAGCTTTTAATTGTTTTCTGTGGAGTGGGGACAAGGGAAGTAACTGCCATTTAGGTCATTCCAATTCATAGCAACCTGAGATGACAGGGCAGAACTACCCCTGTGAGTTTCCAAGACTAACTCTTTCTAGTAGTAAAAGTCTCATCTTTTCTCTCAAGGAATGGTTCATGGTTTTACATCTCTGACTTTTTGGTTAGCAGCCCGGAGTATAAACTTTAAGCCACCAGGATTTCTGTTAAACAGGAATGTGTTCTTGACTTGGAAGCTATTCTGAAGGGAAAAAAACACATATATGGGAAAATGGAATTTTCAAACATTGTCATATGTCATTGTGAATAAAAGAAAAAAAAGAGAAGTTGACACACCAGAATTTCCCATCCTCTTATTTCCATGAAAATATCAACCCAACCATTTCCTACAGTAAAAATAATCACATGACCTTAATTTTCAAGTCAGATTGATTCCTGTCTTGTTGGTTTCATTGTAGCCAGATTATCCTTCTGAATGTTTATCTGCAAGGAAGGAATCTTTCCTTTCAATTTTCCCATGAAGTATTTAATTTTTTGGCGGAGGGGGCATCACTGCCCTCTGGTGGAAGTGGGAGGCCCCGCCTTGCTCCTGGAGAGCTGCTGCTGGATTTGAAATGCCCACCCAGTGGACCACAGTCCTACACTCAACCACTACACTCTTGGGGCTCAGCCCGAAACATTTAATTTTGAGCCAGGAAGCATGTAGGGCCAGACAGCAGAAAGGTTTATTCCTCTTTATAAAGCTAAACTCAATTGGACAAAGACAGCACTGCAGAGAGGCTACTTCAAGTATCAGCTTCCTTGACAGCATCAAACCAGCCTTTAGGTTTGCTGTAGAAGACTTAATCCTGGCTCCATTTTCCTGCATCATGAGTAGCAGGTCAACTAGAAATGCCATCTATATATTTGAATGCCTTTTGGGACTGTAAACCAAACCAACAGAGAGATTTTCAGAAAAAAGAGGATGCCCTGCTAATTTAAGAGCCTATGAGGATTCATAGTTGTTGCATATGGGAATGTCAATTGTTCGTACTCCAAGTGTACATACCAGCTAAATTTTAAAAGGATATTTTGAAAAATCAATTGTTTTACTCCAACTGACCATATCGTCTATATTTGGAGCCAAAAAGAAGTGAGGCATAAAATCTAAAAAAGGAGAAGGGGTAGTATGTTCAAAGTTCAATCAATACAAAAGAGAACACGATAGAAGATTGCAGGTCATGGTTGTTTTATTCATTGACATAATAAACCCACACAACTTCTCCCACTGCTGAGATGCAGTCTTCTAACCATGCAAACTCATAAAATAAAATCATAGATTGTAAGGGTTGGAAGGGACTTCTGAGGCCATCCAGGCCTGATCCTCTTCTCTCACTTTATAAGTCATACAAAAAACAATAGTGACCTACCTGGGATAGCATGATGTCTACAGTTTCTGGTTAAACATTTCTCATAAGCAAAACAGGTCATCATGGAGGCATTAAAGCAATTACCTAGTTGTGACACGAGCCTCTATAAGAACTAAATAATAGTTTCCTTTTCCAATTTGTTTGTAGTTAAGAAAAATTATTCAATATTTGTTTAGTTCATCTATAAGAAGAGGAAAAAATAAAACGTGGGAATTGAAAGTCCTTAGAAATTATCATTTGCTTGTGGGAGTAGGCCACAGTGTTTATTAGAATTCCGAACGCACTTTTGACTATAATCTCGACGGAAACGCATAACGATGTTATTTTGTGAGCTCCTATAAGTTAACCTTTTAAAATGAACTGTAGAATATTTTAAACTCTACAATAAACATTTCTAGGATGGTGGCATGGCATTATGGTAATTTGATTATAAATCACACATCTTATGATAAAAAGACGTGGGAGGGGGCTGGTCATGAATACTTGGTTTTGTCTTATTCTCTACACTGTAAAGTAATGTCTCAATGAGGATTTGAAATTTTTGAAAGAAGCTTTTAAGTAGTCACATAGTGCTGGCCCTATTCCACACAGAGAAAGGGGCACACAAGACACACAGATGGCTTTGAATTATGCACTGCTCCTGATTACACCATTTGGGGCTGACTTATTGGCCTTTCTCCTCTCTGAGAAAGGACCAGCTCAGAACATTTGGGTCTTCAATAGCTTGCATTTAAAGGCACTAGAATTCTTTAAACTGTTGATATCTTATTAGGGCAATGCTGAAAATGTCTCTTTTGCCAAGGCCTTTTCAAGAAGGTGTTATTAGTATAGCCTGCAATAAAGGCATGTTGTCTACAATGGTTCCTTCAACATTGTGCTGGATTTCTAAAAAGGACACTGAAAGGGTTTCTGTAGGGCTTGTTTTCAGGATGTTTTGAACTGTGATCTTTTGGGGTAACTTCCAAAGTAAAACATATATTTTTGAAGGTGACTTCCAAAGTAAAAGATACAGTTTTGAAGGAACGGGGGCTTTCTTAGTTTCCATGTGAATGTGTTTCTTGACTGCTTTTAGAGCACCATTGTCACCTATATTCTCTCTCTCTCTCTGTCTGTCTCTCTCTCAGAGTTGCTGGTGGTCATGAACTGCTTACCATAAGACTTGCAGTCAATACAGTTAAATGGCATTCATGACAAAAAGCGGTTTGGGTTTTTTTTTCTTTTTTTTTTTTTTAAGCAGCCATTAAAAAGCAGGGGGAAAAGCATTCAATCTCTAAGAAAAATAATTTGCTGAGGCATTTTAGGAACAAGATGGAGTTCCTTGAGGCAAATAGATGACGGTGTTTTCCCTGAGGCAATTACTTGTATGCATTGAAACCAATGAGTTATATTTTTAGTCACCAAACAGAGAAAGTAGACAGAAATGAAAATGTGATAACATTGAAAAAGTCACACCATTCAATAAAATAGGTAAGGGATAATTTCCAGACATCAAATAACATCATTCTCATTTGTCAAAAAAGAAGATGGGAGAATGGCAGAAAATGTATGGAGGGCTCTAATTTCCTAATGATATACCACTATTACCAGCGGTTATGGGAGGAAGTTGACTGAGAAAAATATCAGAGGAAAGGAAGATTTGCATTTGTTTTATGGCCTTTATGAGCATATGTGAGCCAAATATCTGGAAGTGTGTGGAAGAGATTTATGTGGCATAAAGAATTACATGGATTTTCATATTATAAAAATGTAAATGTGTCCTCTATTGAAATGATTGTAGCTGCTTAGATAGTCACTTTTTTTGCAGACATTAACCCTTCACATGGAAGATGAATTTTTATACTCCTTCGAACTGTAGCAGATCTCTATGTGGTCTGCTCTCTGTAAACCCGTGCAGCGGACTCCTTTTCTTTACTAAGAAACTCAGATGCTAACGTTGGTGGATGGCCCCCATGGCCATAGATAACTAGCAAATGAAAAACACCACAGTAGTTGGGCTTACCTACGAGAAAAGCAAATGAAACACAGAGAAAGAGAATGGTTAGAGAGACATTAGGAAGATATTAAAATGAAAAGAAATCTAACATATGCATGATTAGAGCTTCCCAAAGAAAAATTCCTTCCAAAGGAAAACCCCCAAAAGGGGGCATGATGATTATATTAAGATACCACATGAGGAGATTAGAGGAAAAGGGACATTTAAAATTACGTATTAAAAATTTGAAATCACATTCTGTAGAAAAATCATCTCCAAATGATCAATATCGGTGACAAATCAGGTGAAACTCTAGGCTTCAAGAGAAAAGAAATAACCCACTTAACAAGTGGGTAAAAAGTGCCAGATTAAAATAGCAACTGCTGACCTTCAGGTTAGCAACACAACAAGTAGTACTCCCCTGTTTCAAGGTGTTCAGTGCTCCGCTTCCCCTAGTTTTAAGTGCCTCCTGCTCTCTCCTAACACACTGACTTGCGTTCTCTGTAGGTTCTTTCAAGAAGGGCATATGTAAACAAGGTATTTCGTGATTTTGCATTTTTTAAAGCTGCATGTCTGAAATGCTTGACTGAACATAACACTCCACAATTAACTTTTTTCCCTGTGTTACTTGAAATTGCTGCTGCACTGTCAACTGAAATACTGTGTTGCTGTGGAGAAATTTATTGTCTTCTGAGTAACAGCCTTCTCAACACCTTAAAGAGGTCTTGTGCAGCAGATTTACCTGATGCAACTCATCTTTTGATATATGGACTGCTGCTTCTATGAGCACTTATTGCTGATTCAGGCAAGACAAAATCCTTGACAGACTCAGTTTTTTTCTCCTCCACTTATCATGATGGAACCTGTTGATCCACTTGTGCAGATTTTGGCTTTCTTTAAGTTGAATCTTAATCCACATTGAAAGCTGAAAACCTCATTCTTCATTAGCAAGTATTTCAAGCTCACCCTTTTAGCAAGCAAGGTTGTGACATCTACATATAGAAGGTTGCTAATGGACCTTCCCCCAGTCCTCCTTCTTCATAGAATTCAACTTCCCTGATGATTTTCTGGCCAGTTGGATTAAATAACTATGGTGAGAGGATACAACCCGAGAGACACCTTTTCTGATACTAATCCATGCAGGATGCCTCCTAGTCTGTTGGCATAAATGTCTCCTGATCCATGGACAAGTGTGTCTCCTGAAATTCCCATTCTTCTTAATGGGACTGTATGTATTATTACTATTATAGAAAACTTCTGCACCTCCTTCCCCACAGAAGACTCAGGCACAGCCAGAATCACAAATGATTTAAGGGAAGCTTTAAGATGCAGATTCTTCTATTGCTATTTATTCTTGAGATCCGAGGATGAAGCACAACTTTCAAATCAATTTGCGATATCCGTTTAACATTCATAGAAAACCTTAAGAAAAACTTAACAAAAAAGAAAATTGCAGAACTATTTCACTTATATTAATGACAAATCCTCAATGAAACATTAGCCAGGAAAACGTGACAGCACATTAAGGAACAGTAAATTGTGACCACATCAGAAATAAGGCAAATGACTCAGAATTAAGAAACCTATTAGCAGAATCCATCATATTAATAGGACTAATAGATATAATTTTAATGTCGAAGGCCACTGTACTCAGTCCTTGGTCCTCAGTCCTCAGTCCTTCTGTTTTAAATTCCTCTTTTTGAGATTTCATTTTTAGTGATGTCAAATAATGCCCTTTTTTAGCAATTGGTCTTTCTAGATAAAGTGCCAAAAGTAAATAACAAGAAGTCTCTCCATCCTTGCTTCTGGAGGAGCATTCAAATTATGTTTCTTCTGAGATCGATATTAAAATATGCTTCCAGCCAAGTGCACCTATCATAACTGTACAGCTCCAAGTGTTTTCACAAATTGGCCCACCTGTATGACAAGAACCCAGGTTAAGAAACAGAATAATGTCCGGTTCTTCAACACTGCCTTGTAGTGAGAATGGTTTTTACTTTTAATATCACACCAACAAACAAATCTATTGCATAAAACCTCTTTAGAATATTGAAAAGCAAGGCTGCTATTTTGAGGGCTAACGTGTGCCTGACCCAAGCCATGCTATTTTCAATGACATCATATGCATGTGAAAGTTGGACATTTAATGAAACAGTGTGTCTTCATACCAAACATTAAATATGTTTGGCTAATAGGACACACTAGAGAAACCACGGATAAGCAAGGCACCAGTCTACGTCTACATTGCCTCACATGACGAATCTCTTCTTTTGTACCACCACCCAAAAGATCCTTAAGATTTCATTATTCTTTAATAAGTCTATGTTTGATATTAGAACAATAGTACATGAGTGTGAAATATTTAAATTTCTAGAGCAGGTATTTCTACCAGATATGCCACCCATAGTTATTCATACTGAAAGAAAACCTTTAGGACTATTACTTCTATGGGATGTATGTCAAGAGGCTGAAATACAAGAAGTAAAGGCAGACCTAATACAAGTTAAGGTAGGGCTGTAGAAAATGGACAAATTAAGATTGCAAGTTCATGAGCTTGCTGGAACTATGTCATGCAGCCTAGTTGACACCTCAAGATTAACAGAAAATTTGCAAGCTCAAATTGCTGTAATAACATAAGGACTTAAAGACCAAGATGTAATGTTTTTCCAGAATGCATTCAACAGGTTTGAATTCAGTATTAGATGTAAAGAAATACAGCATCAGTTAACCAGGCCATGGGGAGACTTAAGAAACATTGCTTTATCATACCAAATCGACACCCTTGGGAACTATGAGAGCGAAAAAAGACACTACTGCTCTTAACAAATGAAATGAACTGGGTGATTATATGATACCAATGCTGGCAATTCACCAATCAGAATATGATGGGGGTACCCCCCCAACTGGAACAAAAGCTCCACAAGGCGGAGTTTTTGCAGTATGCATTTTTCCTACTAGGGGAACAGCAAGCAACTTGCTCTGAGTTAGTGCACCCAGTGGCATTGCCTGGGAAGGTTCTCTCTAGTTACAGTGGATTTTTTCTTAAAAGCATTTTCACTTGAACCTCATTTTTTTTGTGATAACGGATTTAAGAGAAGAGTGTGCGGCTATGAAATTTCGCTTGCTATTTGGGAAAAATGCTTCATGGCAGAAACCATTGTAGTGTTTAACACAGCTTCCAAGAAAAGTGGTATGGGAAAAACTTAAGTGTATGAGCGAGTTTCTCATTTCGTAAAAAATGAAATGTTGATTGATGACAAATCTCACTTTAGACATCTGTCAGCTTCCTGAATGGATGAAAATATCAACAAAATTTGTACACTTGTGTTTGAAGATCAACGATGGACTATTGAAGAGTTGGGGAAGTTATCTGAACTATCTTGGAGTTCAGTTCAGCAAGTTTTAATGGAGGGTTTGGAAATGAGAAGAGTCACTGAGAAGTTTGTGCCTTGGGTTCTGACTAATCAGGAAAAGAGCATTGAGTGGAAACATGCCATGCTTTGAAAGAACAGCTCTGATGCAACCCAGACTTTTTTCTTCAGTATTAGATGTAAAAATCATTACTGGTGATGAGATATGGTGCTATTCTTATGATCCCCAAAGTAAGTATCAATCAAGCCAGGGGAAGACGCCCTTGTCACCTGGACCCTCCCCGCTCCACCCCCCCCTCTGCCAAATGTTCATCAAGTGAAATTAAAGATTGATACGATGCTCATTTGTTTTTTGATGTGAGGGAGATAGTGCTTTTGGACTGTTAATCAAGCTATCTACTTAATTTCTGAAAGAATTGAGACAAAAATAAGCCTGATTTGTGACAACTGGGGCACTGGTTTTGCACCATGACAATGCACCTGTTCAGGCAGCCATCTCAGCACGTCAGTTTTTGAAAAACAGGATGCCTCTCTTGCTTGACGCACCTTACTCATCTGACCTTGCTCCCTGATATTTCTTTTTGCTTCAGCAAATGAAGAGGGACATGAAAGGACAGTGATTCGACAGTATAGAAAACAAACACACAAACACCCTAGGGAGGTCAACCACCAAACAGATGGATTTGAAAAATATTTCCCAGAAGGGAATTGTAGATTTGACAAAAGTCTTAAGTGTAAAGGAAGGTATTTTGAAGGTGGCAAGGCTGTTTTGTAGAAAATTTAAATACATAGCTTTGAAAAAAAATTCCAGTTATTTTGGGTACCTTGCCATGTTATAGGATACAAACCCAACATATCGGTAGCAAATACTTTGTCCCCAGCAAGATATTGGGGATATTTTCATTCCACTACAGTCACTATTACATGGGCTGACAAAACATATTTATCTTACCAATTGAGCCACATTTTACAATGATTCAGGTCTGTAGAAATCACAGCACTCAAAATGTTACAAATACAGGATATTTCACTTGGATTCTGTAAAGTCCTGTGCAAATTACATTTTCATACTGTAATCATCTAAACAAGACAAACTAAGAAAATTGAAGAATGCATATAAAGACAAAAATTATAAACATTACTATAAGTGACAAAACTTTTTATCATGGGCTCCTTCTGAAGTTAAGTTACATCTTTTTCCTACTATATCTGCTATTGTCTGAAGTTACATGGTTTGATAAGCAAAAAAGTCTGACAAAATCCCAATTGAATGCTTTAACTTTATTGCAGAATGACTCAGTTATACAAATAAAACATCACCACAAATAGGGTAGAAAATCTACACAAAATCACACATATTTTAAACACACCTTACTTTGTGGATGCTGATATCTATTTACATCATAATTGTACAATTAGACAGCTATTCCTTAGAGTGCTTGACAAAAGAATAGCTTGTAAAGGGAATTTTAAAACATAGCTGTATGAATTTTCTCAAAATTGGAAAACCGCATTTTGGAAAACCTCTGGATTGCTATTTAAAAATGTGTTTTATTATTTTAAATATGCATGAATAGATTTGCTCTGTTTTTATGTGTGTTATAAGATTAGTTTAAGGGCATGATGCAGAGATAAAATCAAGGGATGTATACGAATAGAGCATACAAAATGGAATAACCATGAACAATAAAAAAGCTGACAAGAAGACCATAAAGTATAAAGACATAAACAACATAGTGGCTGACAAGAAAGAACACGAAATTGGCCAGAATTTAAGGTTATCAGACTAAACTCTTGAGGCGGCACCCCTTATTGGACTGAACATCCACATCACACCTACAGCTACATCTCCCCTAAATTGTATAGAAATCCAGCTAAGAACCAGTGTGACAGCTCTCTCCCCCTCCTTCACTCCTGCTGGTAAGTCTTGCCTGTTTTTCTTGACTTGCCACTGATATGGGTGAGTGTCCAGTGGAGTAACTTGGTTAAAAGACTGTCTGGTGCATAGAGTGTGTGATGCTTGTGAAACGACCTGGCCTAGTTTCTATGCAAAGCTTGGTCATTGCCCTGGTGCATAAGCTGACTGAGCCCTAAACTGTCTTTGGAACTGTCATAAGGTGCCCAAAGTAAGCAAGAGAAAATCTCTTCATCCTCTTGTCTGAAGAATATTCCAATTATGCTTCTTCTAAGACCAAACTTAAAATATAAGATGGAATGTGCGTCCCATCCAGGGCACCTATCCTAAGTGCCCAGCTCTATGCATTTTCACAAACCGATCTCACCTTGAGACCAGTACCCAGATTCAGAAGCAGAACATTATCCAGGACTTCCACACTGCCTTGCATTGACAATGGCCTAGCGTCGTGTTCTTGTAAATGCCACATTTCCTTTCTATTGTGATTTCTGCTACACAGTTTTAAAATTGGTCTCTCATCATTTTGATTACTTCTCCCACTCTTATTAATTTAATTTCCTTCCCTTAGAACAGAAGAAAACTTTACCATTATCTTGCTCGATTTTTTAACAACATGAAAATTTGACTGAAGAGGAAATTCAGAACTGTATCAAGCAAAGCAACATAAAACAGAGACAATAGCATCGTGCAGGATGAGAGAACATAACGTTAAGAAATAACATAGTACTTCACTTTAAATAGATTAGTGAGCATCATGCTTTGTGCTCAAGGTAGCATATATACAATGTAATGCCAAACGTTGCTATGGAAACTATTCAATTACAGAATAACAGTTGCATAAAATTTATATAATTTTTGGATTTCTGAGAATTTTCTATTCGAAGTTTTTAATACACAGAACTTTTTACCGAATGGGAGCATTCATCTGTCTGGTAAACATCTTTTTTTGTCTTTCTGTGCTGACATACCTCTCCTATTGATTGAGTTATCTTGAAAACCTTGCCCGAATCGTCGAAGTTCTGTTTTTAAGACTTTAGCTTGTTACATACTTTTTTTTATATGAACAATGCACATCAGCCTATCTTTTCTTAAAGAATCAATAAAGGCCCTAAAACAACTTAAGCTATTATTTAAAAATACTGGCCAGCCCATTCAAAACTTAGTAGGAATCTGCTGTCTGTAGGAAGATGAGAAAACTGATAATTTAGAAAGCAATGCCCCAAATCAGTTATACTAACTTTTGACTCTCAAGTCGGTTTGAAACTAGTTTAGAAAAGATGTCAGGACTCCATGTTCCAGACCCCAGGTGTTATTGCCTTCCTTTTAAAAACAACAAGAAACCCGCCTTTATCATTCCAACTTACTCTTTCCAAGCACCGTCTCTCTGTAGGCACTGCAACAACAGAAAACAAAACCTTGAGAGAAAACTTCCTGTTCTTAGACAGTTTAATAAGAGTGTCAGTTTAGTAGTACAATGATAAAACCAACAAAATTATTAACTAGTGAGAATTATACATCGGCTGATATTTTACCATGAATCGTGAATGGTTTGGAAAGTTTTGAATACTGAATGCCAAGAAGGAGGCAGTTATAGGAAAATGTGGGGAAACACCATACAAGGGGAGCTAAAACTGAGACACAGTTTCTAGCACATAGGTTAATAATTTTCTCTTCTGAGAACTAGGAGCTACCACCCAATCCTCAGTGTCAGCATCACCGAAGTTTAGAGATCTCTATGCCACTTGACATTTAAGGTATGATTTTCTTCTTGGCAGCTGTTGTCTTGGTACTACCAAGTAGTGTTCTCCTGGCTACAAGACTCACACAGAAGTTCAACAATTGTGCTCTCTGCTTCTGCTTCTTCTTTTAAAGATGCTTTTACTGGGGGCTCTTACATCTTTCATCACAATCTATACATTCATCCTGTGTGTCAAACACATTTGCACATATGCTGCCATCATCATTTTCAAGGCATTCTCTTCCCACGTGAGCCCCTGATATCTACTCCCCATTTCTTTCCCTCCTCCCCCACCTGCTCTCCCTTAAAACCCTTGATAAGTATTAGATTACTATTTCCATATCTTACATTGTCCTCTGTTGCCCCTCACCCACTTTCCCATGACTTATCCTCCTGGGGTCCTTGTGATCGATTCCTCCTTTCTCCCCATACCCTCCCCTAATCCTCCTGCTATCTCAATTCTCACTATTGGTCTGGAGGGGTTTATCTATGCTGCATTTTTTTTGTATTTTGGACTCATATCTGTAGCATCATGCATGTTCTGGTCTAATCTGATTTGTAAGCTAGAATTGAGGTCCTGATCTTGGGGAGAAAGAAGCATCAAAGGGCTAGAGGAAAGTTGTGTGTTTCATTGATGCTACACTGCACCCTAACTGGAAAGTCTCTTTCTAGTGACCCTCTGTGAGGGGATGTCCAATTGTCTACAGATAGGTATTAGGTCTCCACTCCAAGTCCCATCCCCATTCACCTTGGTTATAGTTTTTTTGTGCGTCTTAGATACCAGATACCTCATCCCATTGATACCTCATGATCACACAGACTGATGCACTTCTCTCACGTGGGGTTTGTTGTTTCTGAACTAGAGGGCCATTTGCTTATCTTCAGTCTAAGACCCCAGATGCTATATCTTTTGATAGCCAGGTACCATCAGCTTTCTTCACCACATTTGCTTATGCACCCATTTTGTGTTCAGAGCTTGTGTCAGGAAGGTGAGCATCACAGAATGCCAGATTGTTAAAAGAAAGTGTTCCTGTGTTGAGGGAGTATTTGAAGACCAATGTCCACTTGCAACCTTAATTCTTAACATATAGATACAAGCACATATCTCTATTACCCTCTTATTTCATATATATATAATATGTATATACACACACACATGTATATGCCTGTATTTAGGCCTCCATAAATGTCCTTCAGTTCCTGGTTCTTTCCTCTATTTCTTTTTACTTTACTCTTGTTCCATCATCCTGTTCAGCCTTCATCAGGTTTAGCATTTTCTCACTGCTGCATTGCTCTTGTGTAAGCCCCACTAAGCATCCTGGGACCTTCCTTTCACTGATTTTAATTCACTTGTCGTTCCCTTGTCTCTGGGTTGATCCCCTCTCCCCTTTCTTTCTCCCACTTCCCCCTCTCCTATATGCCCTAGGAACCACGGAGCCCATTCTTTTCATCTCCGAATTATTTATCCTGCCTCTCTTATCTAGATAGATATGCAGACACAGTAATAACCGCAAAGTTCAGGCTAAGGAAATAAAAAAACCAAAGTAAATCAAAACCAACAAAAAAGTAACAACAAAAACCAAAATAATAATAACAAAAAGAAAGCCTCTGATAAAAATGGAAAAGCTATAAATAATTCAAGGTCTGTAGGTTAACCTTTAAGAGTATTTTCCAGTTGAGTCTGATGGGGGTGCCACACTCTGTCTCCAAAGTCTATTTTTGGTATTTCTCGAGGGGGAGTTTCATCACTCTGCTCCCCCTACTGCTCTGCTGCATGTCCTCAATGCCTCACTCTCACCCCAGTGATGGGGCCGAACCATGCACTATTCCAGCATTGGGTCTCCAGTGCTGTCCCCCGCAGCGCCACGGTTCAGTGAGGGTCGCCATGTCCCATGGTGGGGCAGCCCTACGGTCCTTCCCATGTGTTGTCTGTTCTGAGCAGAAACGTTATCCTCAGGGCTTGGTGGATCAGGATGTCTTCTCCCCCCTCTTCATCCCTTTGCATTTCCCCTTTGTGCTCTAATCTGGCATATCCCTCTACTCCAGCTGTGGCACCAGTGCTGCCCTCTATAAATGCATTCTTCTGAGGGGTGGCAGTGGGGGTGCCCACATAGTTGGGATTGGAGCCGGCCCTGCAGACCTCTCTAGAACATACTGGTAGTTGTAGTCACATCTTGGCACATCGGGTTGAAGCCTGGTCTCTCCCTCTCTTATGGAGATATAAACAATACCCTCTTCTTGGGTGGACTAGTGCCCTGCTTCCCCCTTTCCCCACCATGTTGCTTCTCCCCCCACCCCCATTCTTTCCCTCTCTTATTTTGTTGGCTGCATATATATCCCTGCATTGGGTTTGGACCCTGTTATAGTTGCTGGACCTCACCCCAGGAATGTATGTATATAGAAGTTTTTTTCCCCTCTGCCCTGTTTTTTTAAAGCTTACTTCAGTGGAATCATGTTGTACCTGTCCTTTTGTGCTTGAGTTACTTCAGTCAGCATGATTTCCTCCAGTTCTTTCCATGTGACAATATGCTTCATACGTCCATCACTGCATTTTAGGGACTTGTAGCACTCCATTACAAGTATGTACCGCAGTTTTTTGATCCATTTTCTGTTGATGGAAATTTGGGTTGTTTCGAATTCATTGCATTTGTGAACTGTGCTATGATGCACATTGGAACACAGATGTCTGGCCGCAGTTTATTTCTTGCCTCTTCTGGGCATATGCTCAGTAGGGGGGTTGCTGGGTCATATGTAGCTCAATCGTCATCTGTTTTAGATATTACCAAATGGATTTCCATAATGGCTGTACATATACCTACATGTGTACCAGCAGTGAATGAGGGGTCCAATCTCCGCACAACTCTTCCAACACTTGTTACTTTCTGATTTTTTGAATTGGGCTATCTTTGAGGGTGTTAGGTGGTATCTCATTGTCATTTTAATTTGCATTTCTCTATGGCTAGTGATTGGGCTTATTGGCCATTCAGATTTCTGCCCCTGTGAAACTTCTGTTCAGGTCCTTTCCCCACCTCCTTAGTGGGCAGTTAGCATTTTTTTCTATTGTAAGCTTGCACAGTATTGTAGATTTTAGTGATAAGACCTCTGCCTGATGTATCATTGCTAAATATATTTCCCCAGTCTGTGGGATCTCTTATTATGCTCCTGGTGAATTCTTTTGATATACAAGGTGATTTATCTTCAATATAACCCGCTTGTCAATTTGTGACCCCTCTGTATTTGTGTCCTTCCCTATTTCTGATAACCTATGTATTTCCTGCACCAAGGTTCTCAGGTTTGTTCCAATTCCCTCAGTAATGGCCCTTATAGTTTGGGGCTTTACCTCAAGGACTGTGATGCACCTTGAGTTTATTCTTGTGCATGGAGTGAGACAAAGTTCTTGTTTCCATTTTATGCAGGTAGATAGCCAATTTTTTTCCCAGCACCACTTATTGAGGAGGACATCCACTTCCCTTTTGATATAGTTTTTGGCCCTTATCAAAAATCAGTTCTCTATCTGCTGGTGTTTTTATTTCTTGGTTTTCAGCTCTTTTCATTGGTCTGAATATCTGTGGTTATGCCAGGACCACACTGTTTTGACCACTGTGGCCATATAATATGTGCTAAAGTCAGGGAGAGCAAGCTTTCCCACTTTGCACTTCTTGTTGGGGAGTTCTCTGCTAACTCTGGGCTTTGTTCTCTGCTTCTTTACCTTTGCTTTCCCTCCCTCTCTTTCCATCTCTGGCTTTATTCTTTCTTCCCTCCCTTCATCCCATCCTCATGTATTTTACAAATATTTATGAAGAGCCCAGGGTGTACCTATGCTACCAAAGAAATGCAGAAAATTTTGTGGGAGCAGTTTCATCAGCTGGAGTTCACCAAGAACAGGTGGTCCTCATCCAAGAAATTCAAACACACAGATTGCTTCAGTGTTGGCTGACTTTCTGAGGCAGAATTTAAAAGTTCCAGACTCCCAAATTTCAAAGCACAATAACCTTTTCTGTTTGTTTCACTTATTTTAGCAAATGTCTCTCGTTTGTGAGATCAACATCTTTGGCGTGCACATTTGGAGGTGGGAGGGTGGGGGAAAGTGTTATGCCAACAGTGCGGGGAAAACCAAACTTTGTTCTCTGTGCATGAAAATAATGACTCACTCCTCTACACGAGGGTTTTATAGCATTTTTCAATAAGTTGGGAAGAATAGAGTAAAATCTCTTACTCACTCTGTGCTTGACAATCTTGGTCACAACTCTTTTGGGTTGAACAAAATTTGGATGTCATTAATCTAACCATGTTCCTTAAAACCAGGTGAGGAGGTTCTTTGAGGTCCCGAATAGTGCAAAAAATTAAATGTTAGGCCATGAGTCTTGGGAATTTGAACACACTCAGGATACTTTGACTATGTTTTCTAATGGTTATGGTCTTAGCAACCTTGTAAGAACTGAAATTTACTTGAGGGCAAATAACAACAGCAAAGAGGTTCTTTAACTAGACACCATTATGAAAATAAGTTAGTTGCAAATAGATAAATCCATGCTAGCAGAAGAGACCTATGTATGGTCTATCTGCACAATAAAACAAAACGCTCTGCTGTCTTTCGCTGTTTTCACAATCACTGTTATGTGTGAGCACCCATGGTTGCAGTCACTGTATCCATCCTTCTCACAAAGGGTCTTTTTCTTTTTGATTGACTTCCTCCTTTACCAAGTATGGGGTCTTTCTCCAGGGACTGCTCCTTCCTGGAAACGTATCCAAATATCTCACCATCCTTACTTCTAAAGACTGTTCAGGCTATATTACTGTAATTAGTGTGATGTTTAGTTTTGCAACAATAAATGACAAACTGAGTGGTTGTGTTAGTCTGGGTAGACTAGAGAAACAAATCCAGGGAGACTCATATGTATATGAGAAAGAGCTAATATATAAAACAATTGGGTATTGAGAAAACATCCCAGCCCAGTTAAAATCAAGTCTGTAATTAGCCCTGTCTGAGACCAATTTATAAAATCCTCTTCAGCCTCGTGAAACACATTCAATGCCACTGAATGCAGGAAGATAAGAGGCCAGTGGGTGGGAAATCTTGAGGAACCAGTGGCATTGTGAACATCTCAATATTATCAGGGGTCTCCATGCAGCTTGCTTGGCTCCAGAGGTCTGGCTCCATTAGCCTCTCTCCATGTGTCTTCTCCACAGGGAGGGAGCATGTGTTGCGCCTCCCTCAAGCTATTTACCTCCTTAGTACCTCCAAATGAAGTCATCGAGCTGCTACCTGATTGACAGGTGAGACTACATCCCTTCATTCTGAATCCTCAAATTGACACCAGATTATGTAACGAGCACAGTGGTTTTGGAAAGACGTCAGTCATTGGTGTTCTAGTCTTCCATGCAGAGACCAGGTTTGATTGATATGATGCTGAACAGGTTTCAGGAGAGCTCTGTGAGTAAAATGGTCTAAAGGAAGATTTGGAAATCTGCCTGTGAAAATCAATCAATGCAAACCCTATGTATCCCAGTAATCTGATTGGAACTGATGATGGGATGATTAAGGACTGGGCAGTATTTTATTCTATTGTGAATGGGGTTGTCATAAGAGAGGGTCTGACTCTGGCAGCTAACAGAAATAACAACTGTTTCTTATTGGCAACACTAGGAGGTTTTGCTTGGCAAGTTATCCTACACCTAAGGACTCTGCCAGCCCCTAGGCTACTGTGCTTAGCTGAGGAAAGAAGGATGGGAGAGTTTGGTGATTCTTTGGTGTTACCAAGGTGGGTGCATCCTTTCCATTCACCTCCCTTTGGGAGAACAAGGCACTTTGCTCAGATGTAAGTGGAGAAATAAAATGGTGCCTCTTGCTGAGTGGTGCTTCTTCAACCATCTGGTGAAGAACTGATATGCCATTTACAATCCATCACAGACTAATATGCAATGAAATTGAATAAAAATATACTACCAGAATAAAATGAGAAATCATTTATCAGGAGGTGGTTGGTCCTCTGATATACTCACAGCAAAGGTTCAACACGCAGTTGTGTAGCGATAATTATTATTTATTATAACACTGATATAGAAATCATGAGAGAGAGAGAGAAGAACAATAGGAGTGACGTTTCATGTTACATGCTCACCTCCGCCCTGCTAGATGATCCACGTGGAAAGAGAGACAGAAGAGCGGCAGCCTGGAGGGAAGCAGGCTGGAGCAAAGCAGGCTTGCCCCCTATCCTATATCCCATCACTATATACCCTCTGGAGCCAATCCAGGCCCCTAATTCCAGGCAAGGTCAGACATCACAGGAGAGGGCTGTCTTAAGGGCTATCTGGGGATAAGGGGAGTGGTCTTAGGGATGGCTATGTGACTGTGTGAAGAGGGGAGTGATAAGACCAGACCTTGGACATCTGGTGGTAGATAAATAGGTGTCAGATTAGGAGCCTTTGAGGAAGAGAGCCATCATCCTAACAGCAGGGGAGTTAGTTCTGTAGTGAGACAACACAAAAGGCCTAAGGAACTGGGAAAGAAAGGAGGTATAGCTAATTTAACTTCCATAACAAATGCTGGTAAACAGCTTGCTTAATATTTGGAGTATAATAATTGTGGAAAAGTTCTGTCTTCACCCCACAATCATCCAACATGCAAGTTCCAATTTTTTATTATTATTAGTTTTAACACACATAATAATTACTTTATCACAACTCTCAGAGTTTCGAAAGACATTCTCAGTTTCTGGATATTGTCTCTTTGTGGACCACTAATGAGCAGGCTGCAGATGTGTGCAGCTCTGAGGCCCACACCTTGAGGAGCACTGCTCTACCCTGAGAAAGGGCACCTACTCTTTGTCATAATAGAGAGGGCTAGGTCTGCCTCACTCTAGTAGTTCCTGATCCTTGTCTCACCCCTGCCTTCATGCTTTGTTATATTCTTGACACCGTCGTTTATGCTCCTGCTCTCTACTCCAAGTTCTCCAAGGGAAGAGACAGTGGTGGGATTCTGCCAGTTTGCACTCATTTGGCAGAACTAATACCTGATTATTTGCTGATTTCTGGGAACCCGTTGTTAAAATGCACGTGTAATCAGAGTTCTCAGTGGTGAGGGTGGCTGGGCTGCCGCCCAATGCGGCAATCATAAATTCACATTTCTTTCTCTTTTTTTAATGCACATCTGTATAACAGCATATTCTAAGCACCCATTGTAAGGCTTATTCTGTTCCCTAATAAGGATAAAAATTTGACAGAATCATGGTGGTAATATTTATTCATCTAATAAAATTTCATAAAACTTGTTATACTTTCAATGAAATAATATATTTTTATTCCTTGTGTTTGTAACTTCAGCAAGCACACATATAACAGAAGGGAGAACAAGTGCCAAACCACCCAAATACCCATAAGATATTATGAGTGAGTTGTACAGTTCTTGAAAGGGCTAAATATACAATCAGAACAATGATGAGTTCTGCAGAAGCATAAGGTTCTTCAAAGATAAACATAATATGTTCAGAGAAGTTTCTGATATATCAAGCACAAGGACTGTTGTCAAAGCAGCCTATCTTTAAAGGAATGGAACCCTACTTCGACAGTGAAAAGATGGTTAAGGATAAGCCACATAGCTCTGATGCACGGAAAAAAGCGAAAGTGCAAGTGAGAATGTCAATCAAGAAACAATATAAAATAGTCTAAATAATACTTTCATTGTTTTGTCAGGTATTATTGAATATTTTTCATTATATCTTAAAACTCTTTCTTATGATATAGTCTAGTTTTGTGTACTTTTCTTTTTATTCTTATTTAAGTATTAATGGTATGAAATAGCAAACTGCCTTCTGGGTTATCCTATTTTCATATTTAACAATCATTAATGCAGTAAGCTGGTTGTTAAATTATTTGAATCCCATCTCTGGGCAAAGACAATGTTCATCTCATTCACTACTGCATCCTCAATACTTAGCGGAGAGCCAGGCACAAACATTAATAAATACGCTTCAAAGTGCTTTTCTTCTCTGCACCTGGAATTATACCTAAAAAATGTGTCTTAAATGTCTGACACTAACTCACTTGAGAGAGACTGTCATTTTCTTGTGACTTTCTAGATGTTTTCCTTCTACTTTTTGTATCAAACCTTCATTATCCAAATCTACACAGCACAGAGTAAAAGAGTATTAGGAATGAACCATATCCCTCCAAACTATGTGTTAAAATCCAAGGCACTTTGAGGATGGAGGTGCACATGACCGCAGCCATGGTGTTTTCCAAGGCTTCATGTGGATGTGAGAATGCTGGATGGCTGTTTACTGCCTGAAGAGCAAACACATCTGAGTGGGAAGAAGCACGGCCAAAAAACTCCTCAGAGGTGAGAATGGTCAGACTCTCTTTCATGTGTTTTAGATATGTAGTCAGGAAGGGTCACTCTCTGGGGAAGACATGATGATTGGAAAAGTAGCATGCAGGTGGAAAAGAGGCAGACCCACAATGAGATGGATTGGCACAGTGCCTGGAACAATGGACTGAAACATAGGAAAAATTGTGAAGATGCCATAGAACTGGGCAGTGTTTCAGTTTTGTACATAGGGTTGCTCAGAGCTGGCGCTTAACAACAATGTAGTCAGAATCCTGAATTGGACTCCTGTTGCACAATAAAATTCAGTTCCTTAAAGGCACTTATTTGTGGTGTTTCTGTGCATCAGCATTAAGAAAAGAAGATCAGGCGTTTCTTAGGAATATGGCATTTACTTCTACTCTGGTGTGTGTAGAGAAGAATTACTCCAACCACATTGTGAATTTTGGAAGAAGATGACTAGACTTGCTTTCTGATATGTTTTTGGTGGGTTTCAACCAGCAACCTATCAACTAGTAGTCCAGTGCTTAACAGCTTGTGCTACACAGAGAGCCTTATTTTTAAAACAATGGGCCTCTGGAAATGACAAGCAGATAATCAGGCTGCAAAACTTCCCTGGGTTAGGTCAAAAATCATGGAAAAGGTTTTCTGAATCCTTCCTGCACACAGGAAAAATAGCTTTGTGAGGTTAAATATCTTTTGCTAAAGAAGTAAATATTGAGACATAAAGAGAAGGTCATGACCAATGTCAATGATCCTAGGAAGAGAAACATTATGTATAATTGCTACTGGAAGCACGTTCCCATGAAGACTGGAACGTCTCTGACTTCTGTAAAGATTAAGTTAGTACAGATTCTAAGTGCCAGAATCAGAAGTGACCCTAATATTTGAGCAAGAATCTAATAAAAGACTTGAGCAGGATTATTTGTAATATTTTCTTCCAGCAGCTGGAAAGATTTATTTTTATTAATTCTGTGTCTAGAAGTCTTTCTTAAGACTTGCCATTTGAAGAAGGGAAGATGCATAGATTAATGGAACTAGCTAATATTTGGTGAGAGATTGTCCTTGTCAACTAAGTACTTTATATGCCTATGCTTTGTTTATGGAATTCCCACAACAACTTGGCAAGGCAGATTCTGTTACGATTTCCAGTCTATAGGTGGAAGAACTCATTCTGTAAGGAGCTAAGTAAATGACTACAGAGTGCTTCATAGATGCAAGGAAGGCGAGACTTCATCTTCCATGCTTTGGACCGTATGTCAGGAGCGACCAGTCCAGGCAGAAGGACATTGTAAAAGACAGGGGCAGTGAAGCAGAGATAGATTCTTAAGGAGATGGATTGACACAGGGACTGAACAAAGGGCTCAAGTATTGGAATACTAGTTGTGTGGATGGCCCAAGTCTGGGCAGTGTTTCTTTCCGTTGTGCACAAGGTTACTTTGGATTAGAATCAACTCAATGACACCTCGTAACAAGTGGAGGTTTGTCTATGCATTTGATAAGTACTTTTTGTTTTAATATCAGATTAAATAATCTGAAATTCAGTCATCCTCTAGGGCATACCACAGCTCTTTTTTCATTAGAGAGAGAGAGAGAGAGAGAGAGAGAGAGAGAGAGAGAGAGAGAGAAAATAACTTCTAAAAGCATTCCACCATTCCTCTCACGCCCCCCCCCCCCACCAATTTTTATGTCCTTCTGAAGGGTATTGTTTTATACCATATTGTGTGTTCACCTTGGGTGGCAAAGGTTTCCCTAACTGATAGCTGTGTGAGGATAGTAACCGTGCAGAATTTTTAGTGCTAATGTAATTCAGAGACTGAGGAGCAAGAAGAGGATCTGTGGATTTTGGTGAACATTTCCCAGCATTTCACAGGCAACCCCCTGCTTTCACACATGGCCCTGAGGAGAAGTATTTGAGCTGCCGAGAGGAACATGAAAACTCCAGGGCTAACAAGCAGTAACATAATGTTTGAGAAGAATAACATTTTCCTGAAGAAGCTACTCTGATGGAGTTAAGATTATTTCTGCAAGAACTTGCATGGAAGCAAATTCCAGTCCCTCCATCTCTCTCTGTCAGTGAAGATGTGTTTTAAATCTTAAGCTTATGTTTCATATTTATTATGTTTACCTGCCTCCATTTTCTCTGGGGAAGCCTTCCTTTCCCCCTTCAGAGTGACAATCCCCTCCTGTTGGCGTGTCACTCCCATCTTGGACTCC
Source organism: Nesogale talazaci (assembly GCA_004026705.1). NCBI lineage: Eukaryota > Metazoa > Chordata > Mammalia > Afrosoricida > Tenrecidae > Nesogale > Nesogale talazaci. The sequence goes on from PVJH01000889.1 coordinate 100,157, forward strand.
TCATCTTTTGGCTCTGTGACAAATGCAGACAGGTCACTGGGAAGTGGGCTGTGCAATGGAATGGCAGCTTGCTTGATCCCTTGCATGTGACATAGTGGACATGATGTCCTACCAACCTCTTAATAATAATGCGTTCTGAAGGCACAAGGAGGAAATCACTTGTTTCTCTGGGTAAGGGAAGGCTTTGTGAAGAAGGACAATCAGGCTGGCTTTTGTAGGCACCAGAAACGTCATGAGTAGGAAGACAGAACCAATTGGCTTACTGTTGTGTTGCCCAAGGTTTCCTAGAATTCTTAAAACTTCACAGCCACTAAAGAAACATTTGCTGGGTGAATGAATGAGTGATAGAAAAATCACTGTGTCCATACTGAGATGTATCTGAAGTTGAACAGTGGAGGTTTCTTTGCTTCCTGGATGTACCGCTTACCAGCTTTTCCCATCTGAGGAAATCACCTAACTTGACTGTATTAGCTTCCCTGACTGTGAAAACGAAGAGGGAAAAGCCATTGCTCAAGCAGCCCTGTGACTAGTCAATGAGACAAATGATGTCAAAATATAGCAGAAACTCAGGTCAGTAACATACATTAGTGTTGGAGAGATTACAGTTGCTAGGTTTATTGAATAATATGCCTGGAAACCTCTCCAGTTGAAAAAGGTCTTCATATTTTCTTGCGGGTTAATTTCCAATGATCATTTTCAGAAAATTGCATTGCAGAAACGAAGCTAGCTGCCACCCTTGTTGTGTTATATACTAAGTAGGGGTGCAAAATACCTCCTGTTATAGGACAGACACTCTTTTTAATTTTAATTTTTTTGTGTGAAAACAGATCAGCAGAGGTAATTTAGATAATACACCTTGGGATGATCCAGGCTGCTCGCTGGTGTCCACAGTCTGCATAAACCCCACCCCTGGTTATGGAGAGGAAAACACCACATCTGCTGCCTTTGAGTTATTTCCTGATCATTACAATGCTGTAAGACAGAGGAGACTTGACAAGGCTGTGTCTCTTCACAGAAGTTTGTCATATCTTTCACCCTAGGAACAACTGGTGTGTTGACATCACCAACCTTTTATTTAGCAGCTGAGTGCTTTAACTGCTACACGTCCAGGGCTCTTTTGATTGTGGAGAGAACTTGCGAATATATTGTTGTCAGGTGTAGTTGAGTCACATCTTACTCCTAATGACCCTATGTACAACAGAGCAAAATCCTGCCTGGTCCTGCTTTATCCTCATCATCAATGCTATGTTGCAGCCACTGTACCAATGTATCACAACTCTGATAGCAATCCATACATTTGTTGTATCAAGCATGTTTGTATATATGTGGCCATTATTATTTTCTCGTCATTTACTCTCTATTGAGCCCTTGGTATCAGTTCCTCTTTTTCTCTCTCCCTCCCTCCTCCCTATCCTTGTGACCCCTTGATAAATTGTAAGAATCCCCAATAAAATCATCTCTTAATAAAAAAGATGAATCCCTCAAGAGCATTTGTTATATTCTCACAATAAAACACATGCGTATGATGGAAAGAGATACTTTTTACCCCCTTAAACAGATTGACCTATACAATTAAGAAACTCACCACTGCCAAAGATTGCATTATTTGCTTGACATTTTGGCAGGGAAACAAAGTGATTTTGACTGCTAACTTTGAATCCTCCTGATTTATATCAAGAAGCCAAAAACTCAGCAAACCGTCCTCTCAATCATGGCTCCTTCAGTCCAACCTTCTGCCTGTCTCCTCCTTTATCTCATCTCCTTGATTCATTTCCCCTTTTTATTCCTTAGAATCGTATCCATTATAAGACACTACAGTTTTAACACTACTGTATTTTCCGTTTTTCCTTTATATAACCATTCCACATTCCTTTTGTTCCAAGTGATATACCAAATTTAGTTAGGTAATACTGAAGCTTTCCAATGATCTGAGAAGAGGTGAAACCTCTTTAACAAGGAGACAACTCATAGAGAGGCTTACTTCTCTCTAACACAATCATCTAGTAGGGAGGAATACAATGCTGTCCAGAGGCATAGGGTACAGACAAGTTTCCAACAAGAAGCAAAACAAAGTAGTAATTCTTTCTTCTTCTTCTAACTTTGCATACTTCCTCCTGTGACCTGCGCTGACCGTGGTTGCCTAGTGTCAGTCCTCTCATCCTGTAAAGGATAGAAGAAGATGGGTTTGATGTTGAGGAACAATAGCACAATAGGTGCCACAGCTGCTATATTCCAAAGAGTGTGCTATATCCTAATGGGTAGACAAAGTCAGAGTGATGGATAATGTTAGTACACACCAACACGTGACATTTCCCATTGCCTCATGTGCATGTGCAAGTGGAACATTGCGTAAGGAAGAATAATCAATGTGTTTGAATTGTGCTGGAGAAAAATATTGAAAATATCACGGAGTGTGAGATAGTTAAGGTTTATTGTGCCAACTTGGCCTAGAAACACATGTGGGATTCATTGAAGGGTGGAGAGGTAAATGACTCAGTGATTCTGGCCTTTCTAGTTCACAGGTCTCTTGTTTTCTCATGGTCAGACCAGGGTGCAGCTGCCTCAGCCAGTTCCCTGTTTCAGTTGCTAAGGCTCACTTCCTGAGAGACAGCCATGAGGAGAAGCTCCATAGTCCTACCCTGATGCAGCCTTGGGTGCTGGAGTAGCCATGTGGAGACCCCTGCCAGCACTGAGTTGCTGACACACTCACTGATTCCACTTTCCTCCTTCATTCAGCACCATTGCTTGAGCTTTGTGAGATTGAGAAGGACTTTGTAGATTGGTGTTGCACATCTGGGCTAATGTTGGACATGTACAATACTGCGTTGGCATGCTTTCTTAATGTACACCTACCTTTATCTAAAACTCTCTTATACATATGAATTTCCATGGATTCATTTTCCTAGCTTACCGTGACAAACAGACTGTTGTGTTTTGAGCTCATGTTTGAAGTCCCTCTAAATCATTCCAGAAACACCCACCCCCCAGAGTGGTATCACCCATTTTGGAAAACACTGATTTAGTTTTTTAAACCCAAGTGTTCATCAGTTACTTGCACATCTTTGACAGTGTCAGATACCCAGGTACCGTCTTAGACTTTTCCGAATCAGATTAAAAATGAACTCAAAACCAACATGCTCAGAGAGCATTTTCTTCATCCTCCTACTGAAAGTTGCTCCAAGCAGTCTGTATCACATTTTGCTGCTTTATTTGCTCAGTTACTTATCAATGTTTATATCAATCCTGTAATTTCTTACTTGATTTCTTGTTGCATTCATACATTCTCTCAGAAGGGTCAGTACATTACTTGTGACATCACTGCCCTGGTGGGAGTAGGAAGCCCAGCCTTGCTCCTGGAGAGCTGTTGCTGGATCTGAGCTGTCAACCCTGTGGGCAGCAGTCCCACACACAACCACTAGGCCACCAGCGCTCAGTCAAGGGTCAATACATTGTGAAGTGGATGTGAAAGTTGTCTTAAATGTCCAACTTTTCCAAACTGCTGTTCCACGCCATTATCAATTCTTCAGTACTCATCCTTCTGTCTTTGGGATGTGTAATTTGCTACAATGTCTCACAGATCTCAAAGAAATGGCTCATCCAGTTGTTGAGATCATTCCTAATTCTATGGTTCAGTCACCTGTCTGGAGGATTGTGTTTACTTGTGTAGCTGACTAGCCCCAAGTGGGAGGTAAGGTGTTAGGCTGCTGGCTCATAGAGCCAGGGAAATTGGTGAATCAACTAGACAATAATTTCTGGTTGCAAAGGCATAAAGGAATTAGTTTAAAACATTGTGAAAGCTGGAAAGTCCCAAATACGTGGACTAGCCTCACTCTAATCTCCTGGCTCACACGAGTGTAGGGGCAGACTTGTCCAAATTGACAAGTCAGACAGCAGGTCCCTAGCACAGAAAGCTTCAGAAACCATCAAATGAGCCTGCAGTCCCATGAACTGGAAGTCAGGAGAAAATGACCCAGCATAAGAAGGGGTAACTTTGCTAGAGCATATTCCCAACAAAGGTAAGCATGACTTTGCAAAGTCGGGACCCAAGATATCTTCCACACTGCCTGATTAATGTGCTTTGTTTTATGTATTTTCAAGTTGACATACAATTATGCAGCTACACTGTTATATATCAGGCAACTCTAACATGGTACCATAACCATAGGGAATTTGCTATGTATGAGGTAGGTGTCTTTGAGTTGGCTTTTATGCATAGGGATCCATGGGCAATAGAATGAAGCCTAACTCGTTATGTTTGAGCCCATTATAGCAGCCACTCTGTCAATTTCAGCTTCCTCTTTTTTTCCCCCTGATCATCTACTTTACCAAACATGTCATCCTTTTTCGGGAAAAATTCTCCTGAGACTATATTAAAAGTATGTAAGGTGAAATATTGCCATCTTGACTTTTTAAAATAGTAAATAATTTTATAGGGGCTCTTATAACAAATATCAAAAACATTTGTACATTATAATTTTCCATTTGCCATTCAATTTGCCATTATAATTTTCAAAGCATTTCTTTCTGCTTGAGTCCTTGGTATTTTTCCCTCCCTCCCCCACTCTTGAACTCTTGAGAAATTATAAATTATTATTATTTTCATATCTTACACCACCCACTGTTTCCCTTTGGGCATGTTTCATTCATTCCCCTAGTGGGGTGTGTGTTAAACATTGATCATTGTAGTCAGTTCCCCGCTTCTCCCCGCCCCACCCCCCCCACCTTCCTTCTAACCTCATGGTATCTTTACTCCCCATAATGTCACCGAGGGGGCTTATCTTTCCTTGTTTCTGTGTGTTGAGAGCTCTTATCTTGCTCCAGTCTAGCTGGATTTGTAAGGTAGAACTGGGGTCATGTTAGTGGAGAGTTATTTAAGTGCCAGTGCTTAAATAACTAGCAGGATGTTGTATTTTCTGTTGGTGATATGTTGCACCTGGTTGACACATTCCTTCCTTGTGACCCTTCTGTGAGGGCATGTTCAATTGTCTACAGAAGAGCTTTTGGTCTCCTTTCCAACCCCCATTATTTACGTCAATTTTGTTATTGTTGCTTTGGGTCATCTGATACCTGATACCTGATCCCGTCGACACCTCATGATCACACAGGCTGCTGTGCTTCTTGCATGCGGGCATGTCGCTTCTTTTCTAGGTGGCCACTTGTTTAACTTTAAGCCTTTAAAACCTCAGGCACTATATCTGTTAATAGCCAGACACCATCAGCTTTCTTCACCACATTTGCTATGCACCCATTTTTACTTCAGTGCGCATGTCAGGAAGGTGAGCATTACAGAATACCAGATTATTAGAACAGTGTTCTTGTGTTGAGGGAGTACTTGAGTAGAGACCCAATGTCTGTCTGTTACCTTAATATGTAACATTTAAATATTTGTACATAGACCTATATCACTATTAATATATATTTATATATTTACATTTGTGCATGCCTGTATTTGTACCTCTATAAATGTCTTTTGCCACCTAGGTCTCTTTCTTTTTGCTTTCCTCCTGTCCCCCTATCATGCTCAACCTTAATTCCACTCTCAGTACTTTCTCTTGGCTACATTGCACTTGATCAAACCTCACCAGGCATTCTACACCATCTGAATGTATGAAAACGCTCTGTTATATACATACAATGGGGTATTATGCATCCCCCCAAAGCAGGGGTGAACACATGAAGTATATCATTGCATGGGAAGAGTTGAAGGAAGTGATGCTAAGTGAAGTAAACCAAGCACAAGAGGACAAGTAGTACATGGGTCCGTTGAGGTAAGCTTCAAAAGCACAAGGGTCATAGTTGAAAAGCTACCATGGCAGGGGTTGGACGTAACTCAGGGAGGCATATGGCAGTCAACTAAAAAGATGGGGGTAAAGGGGTTAAAAAATGACATGTTTAGTGAGGGAACAGGGAACTAACCCCCACAGGGGGAAGGTATGGTTCATATCTCCACAGGAAAGTCAGAAAGGGACCAGACCTCAACCTGGAACACCAATTCTTGAGTGCAATTTTTCAGCATGGAGAGGCAAACTCACAGAAAGTTGTGTGGGGGGCCAGCTTCGGTCCCTCCCCAGAAGGCTTCCCTCCCCAGAAGAATGCACTACAAAGGACAGCACTGAAGATATAGTTGGAGAGAGTGGTGGGTCTGCTCAGATCATGTGGGGGCAGAGTAGGCAGAAGAGATAGGGAGAAAGAGGGGGAGGCAGAGCGGGACGAGAGAGAACCACATTCAGGGCCACCAAGCCTTGAGGATGACATGCCTGCTTGAAGCAGCTAATGCACAGAGAAGACCATAAGGCTGGTCCCACCACGATATATGACATGGACTCACAGTGCTAAGGGGGACAACACTGGAGACACAGTGAGGGTATTGTGCTTGGTCTGAAACCCCTCTCCTCTGCCACCAGAGCAAAACACGAAGGGAGTGGACTAGAGTAACATGGGAGTAAAGCAATGAAGTCCTCAAGGAATCCTGAAAATAGACTTCGGAACAGGTGGGCAGGGCATGACACTTCATGAGATCTGATTGGAAAGCAACAGAAGTGTCAGCAGATAGACCTGGAACTACTGATTGGCTTTTTTCTTCCCCCGCCCACCCCTCGTTCTTCTTTTTGTCAGGTCTATCCATATAAGGTATAACCAATCTTGAGGAGAAAATAACTGGGCTGAGGGCTCCAGGGGGACATGGGAAAGGGAAAGAGGAGAAAAGGAGGGGGAACCAATAAAGCCAGAGACAAGGAAATACTAAGAGATCCAAAATCGATTGATTTCACTTTGAAGTGGTTCTTCTGGTAGTTCAGGGTACTTTTTAATATTCCTTACCAACACCATAGTTCAAATGTATCAATTCTTGTAGGGTCTTCCTTATTCATTGTTCAGCGTTCACATGGATATGTAGTGATTGAAAGTGCCATGGCTTGGGTATTTCACAACTTAGTCCTCAAAGTGGCCTTTTGCTCTCTAGCACTTTAAAAAGATCTTTTGCGGCAGGTTTGCCCCATGGTAAACATTGTTTGAATTCTTGGATGCTGCTACCACAGGCATAGAGGCTAGAATTTACAAAACATCACAAAATGAAGGACGATAGCTAGAAGGACCATATTCAGTCATTCACTGAATTATACATGTTATCTTCTCATTAACTTTAACTTCTTTAGATGGGGTGGCGGGAAGAGAATTGGCTAGCTTTGTTCTTTACTTTAACTCCTCTGTCTGCAACCATCCTAGGCAGGCCGTCAACATTTTTTGGTGAATGAGCAAGAATGTCCAGAGTGAGGTTTCAGGATGAAGTATGTAAACAAAATATCGAATGCAATTTTTGTTTAAAAAACCTTTCTTTGTTTTATTTTATTTTTCAGACAATGATTTAAATCATCTCAAATCTGTCTCCATTTACAGGACATTTAGTGGCATGAGCTATAATGAAAATGAGCAATAATGAAGAGGGTGCTTGGATTTTGCCAACAGACTAAAGAAAAACGGAGGTTACTTTTTTCTTTTCTTTTTCTGTTCTGTCAGATGATCACGGACATTTCCTGACTGATGGTACGTGCTACTTCCTTCTGGTTTGAAGGCCCTTTGGATCTCCTTCTCCTGGTGAGTGAGTATGTTTTTGTTTTAAGAGGCTTTTAGAAGTCTTCCTTTTTTGGTAAACTTCCTTGATCTTCAAAGCAAATAAGCATCCTTTTCCCTGTGTTATCATACAAATTACAAACACATTTTTATAAGTCTTGATAGATATATCACCAAAGGTCCTCACCAGGACCCTATAAAGTTAATTCTATTTTCTTTCATTGTATCAAGGAGTTAGCTTCCTTTCATTGTTGAAAGTGCCCATGTTTTCACTCTAGGTGATCTGACACCCAAACCTATGCACTGACTGCTTTCCTAATGATTTCTTTCTAGTTGGTCATTAGAAAGCTGCGTTGTGGTAACTTGCCTCTCGGACTCATGACAGCCCAAGCACAACCGAATGAAATGTTGGCCTGAAGAGTGTTCTTGTCCATTGTCTTTCAATCTAGGTAGCACCATCTCGACAATGTCCTGTTGTAATCCATAAGGTTTTTAATGACTAATTTGCAGAAAGAAGTGCCTTGGTTTCTTTAGTCTGCCTCAGTCTATAAACTTCATTGACCTCTCACTACCATGGGTAGTGGCATTTGAAATACCAGTGTGGTAGCAATATGCAAGCCACTACTGTAGGGCATTGCCAAATGAGTAATGCTTGAAGAAATTTACAGTATGGTTATTATTTTTTCTGGATCAGTATCTAATGGTTTTGACTTATGCTATTTAATTTTCAACCACTGTTTATAACTCAATGTTCAGGCATAGCAGTTAGCTCTTCACAAATATTTTTTGGGGGGGCATCACTGCCCTCTGGTGGGAGTGGGAAGCCTAGTCTTGCTCCTGGAGAGCTGCTGCTGGATTTTAACTGCCAAGCCAGTGGGTCACAGTACTGCATTCAACCATTATGCCACAGGGGTCAGGCCCCACAAATATTTTCTGCCTAGATGAATGAATAGGGTTACTTCTTTGATCCTTGACATTGTAGGAAAGAAACTACGTAATGGTTCCAAATTAGGAGACTCAAAAGGCAAGGGAGTAAATGTAACAACCAGCCTTCAAAATAGGTGAACAGAAATCATTAAGTATTGAGAACAGAGGGAATTCAAGGCAAGGAACCGGTTATACTGGTTTGGGAGGAGCTGGGAAGGAAATTGTGGTGTATATTTGAGATTAGAAATAATAGGCAAAAACCCTGGCTGCCTCCAGGTAGCAGGGACACCTGGAGCAAGCTGAGATTAAAATCATGGCTGCTGGTGCAGAGGGAAGTGAGGATCTCTAAGAAGGTATACTTGCTCCTGAAAATGCAATGATAATAGGGGCTATGTTAGGTCAGGTTGAAACAAATCCAATGACACTCAAATATGTGTAAGAAGAGCTTTATATCAAGACATAATTGTAAATCAGGAAAATATCCTTGCCCAGTACAACTCAAGTCCAAAAGTTTACTATCAGGTCCTCTTCAGACTCTTCAGACTCATGCAGCCACATGCAATGATAAAAAATACAGGAAGATTGAAGGCCGGTGGGTGAAAAGTCTTATAGATCAAATAGTGGAAGCATCACAGGAGGCTCTGGAAAGACTCCAACAGGTCTCCGGGTGGCTTGCCAGAAGAAGAGTGAAACACAGAGAGAGAAATTCCCAGGATCCTGTGTATGAGAAAGCCACTCCCACCAGGAGGTGCCATCAGCCTATGAACTGATGGACAGGTTAGACTCCACCCCTACACTTTCATATCTTCAAGTTGACGTGAAATTATGTAATGACCACAGAGCTCTACCCTGATTTTCCTTCCTCCAGTATCTTACTTGCTTTTCAACACCTTGTCACTGGCTGTCACAGAGAAACTCAGCCTACGTGATACAGAGAAGAGAGGATGGGATTAGATTGGAAGCTAGGCAAATCCAGGATCTTCATAAGTTAGTTGTCAAGTGCAAATTGTGAGCTGAAATTTGTGATAGACTGCAACAATGACCTCTCAGAAGGTAGGGGTCCTGCACTACTCCCTTGCAGCAGGGCTGGATAACAGTTATGATTTTCATGCATGAGAACAGAGCAAATGTAACACAGAGGGTCAAAAGGACATGATTATTATGCTTACTGGGACTTACTCTGTCTTGCTGTGTATGGAATCCTGAAACCACTATATGAAAGCGCTCAAAGCCAGCCTTCTGGAAAGTGGAAAGCCACATGGATAATGTTACAGGTAAGCTTGTGGTGCCAACATGGCCATAGGTAGGTCTGTTGTGACGACATGGCCAATGGACACACATGATCAAGTGAAGGGCGGAGAAAGAAAAGGCTTGGCGAGCTCCGCCCTTGCTCTCTTGCTTTCGGATCTTCGGACCAGACAGCTGCCTTGTTCGTCCTGTGTCTCGACCTCCAAGCAACACTACCTGTGGGACACAATCGTGGACTGTGTAGCTGTGAGTTGAGGTTCCTTCAAGCCCTACTTCGCCACGCTCCTGGGATATACATCTCTTGAGCTGGGGACTGTTGCACTCTGTCATCTGGCTGACTGTTGGCGACCTGCTCTGCTCTTTGTTGCCTATGACCAGATAGCCTGAATTGCTCTACAGAGGACTACTCAGCAGCCCTCAAGACTTGAAGGACTGCTAGTGTTCTAGCTGCCTCATGCAAGTGAGTTGCACCAAACAATTTGTACAGCTTTATAGTTAACTGCTTCTTTCTTATCTTATATACCCTTTTCTCTATATAAATATATAAAGAGAATTACTAGTGTCCTGGTTTTATTTCCCTAAGAGAACCCTACCCGACACAGATAAGCGCACAGGTACCCCAGGCAACCCCCAGTTCACCCAGTAGCCATGTCAACTAATGGCAGAATCATGAACAAGACCCCGCTAAGATCAGTGGAACCCAGCTTAAGTTGCTGATCTGTAGAAATGTGAACTAAAGAAATCATTGCTGATTTAAGTCACTACATTTTGGGATAGCTTGTTATGCAGACAATCTAACTGATAGAATATTCCAGCTCTGCTACTTGCTGGCTATGTTGCTGTTTGTGTTAGGTGTCATTGAGTTGATCTTGACGCAGAGACCTTAAGTACAATAGAATGAAACACTGCCTGAATCTGGGGCATCCTCATAAACTTTGCTCTGTTTGAACCCATTGCTATGCCTGCTATGTACAGCCATTTAATTAGGGGCTTCCTCTTTTTGCTACTCCTCCGCTTTAGCAAGCCAATGTTTTTCTTCAGGAATTGGCCTCTCCTAAGTATGTTGGTCAAAGTCTTGCCGTCCTAAATTCAAAGGCACACTCTAGCTGTACTTCTTAGATAGAATTGATTGCTTTTCTAACAGTCCATAGTACTTACAATGTTCTTTGACAACACCATAATTATTTGCTCTCTAAGTCTCACTTTCCTTCTTTTTGATGTCAGATTATAAAAATGCTTACATTATAGGAAAATTAGGAAGATCAGATGGAGACAAAATGCTTTACATCCTGTAAAACAGAAATACCACATTTGGTGCATTGGTAAGTGCTCAATAAACACAACTATGATGCTGGTGAACAAGGATTGTAGCTTTCAATGGATGCAGTAGTCAATGTAAAGAAAACCCAAATCCGCAAACCGAACTAATAGATAACCTCATGATGAGTGGAGAAAAAAAATGAAGTTGTTAAGGATTTTGTCTTGCTTGGAACCAAATCAACGGTCATGAATGCAGCAGTCAAAACTGCATTGCATTGGGTAAATCTGTTGCACAATACCTCTTTAAAGTTTTGAAAACCAAGGATGTTTCTTTGAGGATTAATGTTCTTCTGCCCTAAGCCATGGTATTTTCTATGATCTCATCTGCATGGAAAAGTTGGACATTGAATAAGGAAGTGAAGAAAAATTGGTGTATTTGAATTGTGCTTGGAAAGAATATTGAAAGTACCATGAACTGTCAAAGGAACAACATCCTCTGTCTTGAAAGGAGTACACTCAGAATTCTCCTTAGAGGCAACGATGGCTAGACTTCTCATATACTTCAGAATGTTTTCAATGGAGACCAGTTCTGGAAATGTATATCATGCTTGGTAAAGTAAAAAAGGACAGTGAAAAAGATGAAGAATATCCCTGAGATGGGTTGATATTGTGGCTGCAGCAATAACTCAGACTTAGTCAGCCGAGCATCTTGCACAACTAACTGGTATATTGCTTTGTTCTGCACAGGGTCCCTGTGGCAGTTACATAATCTCTTGTCAACTTGTGAAGGAGTGGAGTCTAACCTGTCCATCAAGCTATAGCCAATGAGGCCTCTGTGTGGACTTGGCCTTCTCCTGAGGATTCTGGGAACATCTGTATTCCTCCCTGGAGGTGGAGGCTTTTTGGCCAGGTTGACTAGGGAAACAAATCCAATGACACTCAAATATGTATAAGAAGAGCTTTCTATCAAGACATAATTATAAATCAGGAAAATATCTTAGCCCAGTCCAACTCAAATCCAAAAGTTCAATATCAGTTCACAGACCTCTTCAGACTCATGCAGCCACATGCAATGATACAAAATACAGGAAGATTGAAGGTCGGTGGGTGACAAGAGACACATGGAGCTACAGTAAAGCCCTGGCCCTGGAGGAGCCACGTGGAGACCCCTGCCAATGCTGAGATGCATCTACTGCTACTGGAAAGTCCATATGACTTTCCACTTACTGGCCTGTGGTTTTCCTGAATTCAGAGTCATTGCAGATTTTGCACAAGTCTGGAGAGAAATTTATAGATTGGTATTGGACATATGGGATAATATCAGACTTATGGAATTGATATGGACTGGGCTTGGATATTTTCTCAATTTTCAATTACTCTTGACATAAAGTTCTCGCTTGCACACATGAGTGTCTCCCTGGATTTGTTTCTCTAGTCATCCCAGATGAACACAGTCTCTTTGAATTGGAACCTACTTGATGGCACCCAAAGAACAACATGATAAATTTAGGAGTTCCTGGGAGATGAAAACGGTGATGGACGAATGGAAAGGTTGAGAGTTCTAGCACACCCAAGGACTCTTAGAGAAAGGCTGGTCAATCTGTTTTTCAAAAACTAGGTACTGGAACACTTCTACTCTGGCATACATAGGATCAAGAGGAGTTTGAATTGACTTGATGATCCTAGTTCTTTTTCTTTTATTAGCTTTTCTTTTAAGCTTAATTTAAATCTGAGGTATCTTCTTCTGGGCAACTTCCTCTTTTTGGTTTAGGAAGATCTTGTCCTTTTTTCAGGGAGGATCATCTTAATCTGGCCGGGGGAGCTCATGTATGGGTTGATCCCACCCTGAGCTCTATAAACCCTGCGGCATGTTTTGGGGATTTTGTTCACCTGGATGTGCTCAAAGACCAGTGAAATCATATCTAACCCCTTAGGTTCAGTATCTCTGTCTGCATTTTTAAGCATGGACAGCAAAAATTCAGCACTCATTTTGGGCCACTGACCATGGGTTCCGCCCCACTGTTTGGCCTGGGCACATCTACCACCTCCACCATTGTAATGTCAGAAGGGCAAACACTGCTTCTGCCAACTGATATCTTTCAAATACTTGGTGGTTTCTGGATATGCATACCCTTGATGGCCTGAGCACTTTCATGGGTCTTCTTAAACTGGACAAGAAGGTTTGACCCTCTTGATTTGCTTGATTTCATGGGAGTTTCTGGGTCAAGTGAGTAGAGAACCATTTTGGCAGATTACTTCAGGTTGCTACAAGAAGGGGGAGAGCAGTGGGTTCTGAGAATGGCCTTATTCTTTTGCTTGCTTTGAAGGTGATCTCAGGCCTTTGCTGCTTGTCTGTTTTGTCTAGTTGTTGGCCATGTGGTTTACTACAAAACTAGTGAAGAGGTGATTCCTTAACAGGGCATCAACATATGAAGAAGCTTGCTGGTATGAAGCAAATAAAGAAGGCAGATACTTTGTTCATTAATTTATTTTAGAAGTACACAAGTCTATCCTAGGAAGCAGTCTATATGTAACTATGCAATGCTGAAATATCTGCTAAGGAAGGGATAGTCTGTAGGTAGTAAGGCTTCACCAACAATGGTGATTCAAGTGGAATGTACATTTGTAGCAGAGTCACTGCAGATAAGATGATGTCAGAGAGTGCAAGATAATAAATTGCTGAAATTCATCAGTTCACATAAAATCGACGTGCGCGGCCATCTTCCAGATGCCTGATGGCGGTTCTTTAATATAACAAGTTGCCAGCTCCCGTCTCTAGAGGACGATTGACAGATTGCAATGCAATCTGTTGATGCTCTTGACGGCGATTTGCAGTCCTTGCCACCACTGCGAAGGAGCGAACCACGGAGGTTTGCAGTGGGGACTGTGTTGGGTGGCGCAGTCATTCCAGATTGGAATTAGAAAAGGCAGACTAGTAACTAAAGCCGGGGGTAGACGAGGAGGGGGTCGGTTGAGAAGCTTCACAAAATAAGCAGAAACTGGCTAAGAATGTTACGCTGTGGAGCCAGCAATTAAATTGCTTGTGTGTGTTTTACAGAACAAGATGTCTTCATGGGGACAAAGGAAAGCTGATAAAAATGAATTATAGGAGGATTAAAAGGCCATAAAACCTTGAGTTTATTGAAGCTTGCATTTTTAAATCTTTGGGTAGGGCAGGGCTGGGGAGAAGAGTTCCTTTGAAAGCTGTAAGATCAGAAGAGGAAGAAAAAGCTTAAAAGTCAGAAGGCTGGCTAGTGAATATAATGTTTCTTTCAGTTGACATTTAGATCTTATTTTATTTAATCGGATTATAACATAGAACATACTCACAGAAGGTGAGACGGTGCAGTGACTAGATTTCAGACTCAATCTTCCCGTATTCAAACCCACCCTAGTTTTAGAATTCAGAGAAAGTTCCTTCACCCTTTTTAGCATGTTGTGTAAAACCGGACTTACCTTCAGGTGTGTTTTGATGATTACTTGAGTTTAACCAGGGCACATCTTTAAAACACTGTTGATGTTAGCTATAGGAACATGTTGGAATAGACAGCAGAGATTAAAAAATAATATCTCCTATCACTTACAAAGTAATTACCATTCATATTTTGATTTATTTCATTTTAGGGTTCACATCTCTTTAAAAAGGCTATTGTGATCTCAGGCGAACTGAGAGCTGGGAGATTGGCATCGCCATTACTTGGGAGAATTTCTTTAGGGGAGAATGGAATAGAAGCTCAGTGAATTTAAATGAAGACAGCTTCATATACGGTGATGGATAAGTTTTAGAAACACATTCAGAAGATGCACTGAGATTGAAAAGTACATTTTATAAAAAAAAGTTTCATATAGCCACGATTAAAAAATTTAGAAAACTTATTAGCTAGCATGGGTGAACTCAAATTCAATACTGTGAAATCAACTCTTTCTTTTTCCCTTTTAGTGAGGCAATACGATATTTTATTTTTATTTATCAATTTTTGCAACAGTTTTATTGACATATAATACACATATACTATTCACTAGTTCAATCACACCAAGAAGTATTGTCCAATCATTACCACAATCAGTTTTAGACATTTTATTCAGTCTTTTCTTCCCAATGATTTTACTGGGGACTCTTACAGCTCTTATAACATTCCATACATCATTTGTATCAAGCATATTTGTATACATGTTGCCATCTTCATTTCCAAATATTTTCTTCTTGAGTCCTTGGTATAAGCTCCTCTTTCCCTCTTCCTTTTTTAAATAAATCATTTTATTGGGGACTTATATAACTCCCATCACGATCAACACATATGTCAATTGTATGCAGACCACATTTGCACACTTCTTGCCATCATCACTCTCAAAACATCCTCCCTCTAGTTAGGCCCCCAATACCAGCTCCCCATGTTTCCCCCCTCCCCTCTCCCCCATGAACCCTTAATAATTTACAAATTGTTATTACTTTTTCATATCATACACTGTCCGATGTGTCCCTTCGTTCACTTCCCTATTGTCTGTATCCCAGAGAGGAGGCTACATGTAGATGCCTGAATTCAGTCTTGTCCTCATCCTTATTAGCTCCTTATTTCTCTCCAACCTTCCCTGATTTACACCCCAGGAACCATCGATCCAATCACTGCCTCTATAGATTTACCTAACATGGATCTCATATTCAGAAAAACATTTAAAAACCAACCAACAGAACTAGCATGAATAACACAGTAAACCATAAAAACCTCAATTGGAAGAAAAAGAGAAAATATAAAAGCTCAAACAAACTAAAATATATCATAAGGGAGATCAAGTGACAAGGTGCTAAATGTTAATCTAGCTGCATCTGCAGCAATCCGCTTTCCAATGCCTTCAGCAGGTTAGCAGGGATTTTCCCTTCCTTGGTCCATCGTCAGAGGAGATTCACTCAGATCCACATGTCCTGTTTTTAAACTGAAGCAACTTTAAAATGGGCTCATAAGGAGAGAATAGTAACTCTATAGGACAGGGTAGAACTGTCTTGGTGAGTGTCTGAGATGGAGATTCTTCAGGGGAGTAGAAAGCTCTTACTTTCTCTTGAAGAACTAGCAGGTGCTTCAGCTTGCTAACCTTGAGGCTAGCAGCCCAACTCATAACCGCGATGCCACCTGAGGATGTGAGAAGAGTGACATGTGTAAACTCTGCTTTTAGTGTACAAATTGGTCAACTCTTCTGGGAGGGCTGTTTTGAAATGCCTTTTGCGTATCTTAAAGAGTCTTTGTGGTGTACTTGTGTCTCTGTTGGACTGTTAACCTCAAAGTCAGCCTTCGAGACCATCAGCAGCCATTCAGGAGACAGCTGAGATCTTCCACTCCCAGAAAGATGGACAGGCTCCCAAGGCCCACAGGGGCAGTTCTATTCTATCTTACAGGCTTGCTGTGAGTTGGAATTCACTAGATGGCAATGAGTTTGGTGGTTGAGTTTTGAAATGTACATACTTTCAGACATGCCCAAGAATGTTGATGATAGCAGGTGATGTTTGTAATGGCAAAAGATTGGAATCAATTTAAATGTCCATTGAAAGGGGATAACACTGATAAAGAATGATATTTTCATGGTACGGAATCCAAGACAAACCTAACTGTCATGCAGTTAATTCTGACTTATGGTGATTCTATAGGACAGAGGAGAATGAACTCTTTGGATTTCTGAGTCTGTAAATCCTTATGGGAGCAGGCAGTCTCATCTTTATGTAATGTGAAATGGAATAAAAAAACAACTGCTTGCCTGCTAGTCAGATGGGCGGGGAGGGTGAAGACTCAGGGGATTTTGCGTTATGGTTTGAATTATCTTTAAAAAGAAGATAGTCATGCAGGCTTGGTCAAATTGTCAAATAATTTGCAAAGATTTAAAAGTTGCAGCAACCTAGATGTGGATGGATGGGAACTTCTAAGGGTAATTGTCATTTAGTTCTATTGGAGCATGCTTTCAGGAAAGAATGTCACTTTGTCAAAATCAGCACACTTTGGAAAGTCTATTTACAAGTCAACAGAAGCAGTGTCTAGATATAAGGTGATGGTTTTCTCAAATTCAGATGCTTAACTCTCTTCATTTAGAAGTATTAATTTATTATGTAGTTTTAAACAGGATCCAATTCTTCTGGTTTTTTTTAAGAGGGTGGGGTGGAGAACTGTCAAGCCATTATTTGGAAGTTGAATATTATGTAAGTTCTTTGAGACATTCATTTAAGAGATAAGGCATTTTATAGCAGAGTTCTTGTCTTACTAATTTGGCTCGACAATTTCTTTTAAGAATTTTCAGGAATTCACTACATCAGTGTTTCTCTAAGAGTGGTCCCAAAGAGCAACCTCTGTGTCACCTGGGTCTGTTTTAGATGCCAAATCTCAGACAGTCTCTCAGTCCTATTTGTGGTTTAGATGCACACCAGTGTCTGAATTCATTGTCTTAGAGAAGAGACACTTGGAGAGCAGGGCTCAGTGCATTCCCTGGAGGCTCACTTAGGGCCAAAGTTAGAAGTGAGATCCCAGAAGACTCCCATTGACGTAGTCACTCTCCTCTATCACAATGGATTTGCAGTTTTCATAGACCAGACCACACCAAACCATACCAAGTCAAGCCAAACTCACCACCATTTAGTCAATTCTGACTCATATCTACCGATGGGCTTGAAATGCAAATATTTTGGTTTTATGTCTAATGTTCTATGCTGCAGGACTTCTCATGGTCTAATCCTTTGGCAGGGTCTTCTGTACCTCTTCCTAGAAGGCCTCTTGCTCTTTCAAAAACCTCAGATAACTGAATTTTCTTGTCAGTTGCCCCAGTTCCTTCTGGCCTAGTATTACCCATGCGCTTTCATATGTACTGGACTTATTCCTCTAAAATTTAGAAATTTATTACTTCTGCATTTAGCATCTAAATGCTACCTGTAGCAGTCAGATAATCTGGTGTCAATTTGAGGATTAAGTGTACAGGGGTGGAATCTAGCTTATCAATCTAGAGATAGTCGATGAGATCTCTTTGTGGGTATGGCCTTCTCCTCTGAGAATTTTGTGAAATGCAGTGGTATTTCACCCTTGGAGGTGAGAGAGTCACTACTCAGTCCCTTGAAGATGCTCTACTGACAAGACATGGGCTTACCCTGATAGAACCAGACCTCTGAAGCCAGAAAAACCACATAGAGACTTCTGCAAGTGCTGAAATGCTTGAGAAGCCACACTGAGGCCTTTGCTAGCACTGAGATGCTTCTACTACCATTGGATACAGAAGACTCTGCACCCACTAGCCTGTGATTGTCCTGATGTCATTGCATGTGCTTCATGAGTCTGAAGAGGACTTACAGATTGGTATAGGACATATGGGTTTCATATCAAACTTACAATCTTGGAGTGGACTGGGTTGGGATGTTTTCTTAATGTACAGTTGCTCTTGTACGTAAAACTCTTTTTCATACACATGCAAGTGTTTATGAATTTGTTTCTCTCGTCTACCCAGACTCACACACTACCCCTGCCTTTGAAATAATCCTTTCAAAACTCACCAATATCACTCCACATTGGTCATTTCCTATACTGCAAGAAGAAGTAGATATGTAGCAATTCTCTAACTATTTGATCTTTGTGACTTGCAAGGTCAGATCCAATCTAGGAAATGAATTCTGGAGCATCAGCTATCCTGCTTGACCTTGTTATTCAAAGTTATTAAATAACCACTAAAATCACTGGGTAATAGGACTGATTATATGAATGAGTAATTTCACTTGAGACAAGCAAGTAATTTTTATCATTCACAATTTTAAAAATTTCACATTTTGATGACTACTGCACTCAAGTGGAAAATTATTTACTTGTCATGTGCTAGGGCCTAAATATTTATTAGTGAGTGATATAATAAATATACTCATAATCGAATGACACTTTGTGTCTTGAAATTTTGATATCCTAAATTATTGTGAAAGAGGATACATAGTTTCAGAAAGTTTAAAATAGAACAAGGATATAGACTGGTATTTAGAAAGAAATAAAATCCTACTTTTATTTAGCCTATACTTGTTTTCTAGAAGCCACACATGATAATCTACAGATTTTTTTTTTTAATCTACAGATTTGTATGCCACTAAATAAATTAAAAGAAAAAGAAAAGGCAAGCCAGTCTGCTTCAGCCTATTAGAACATGCGTTAGAGTCTTCTGGGTAAAGGCAGGGACGAAGCCCAACCTAACAATGAGGTTGCAGCCTGATGGCACCTCCATGAGAGTGTCCTTTTGTAAAAGAGAACTGCTAAGTAGAGCTGAATTCGCTTTGGCCCTTTGCCTTCTGCTGGAGCTGGATCCTGCGTCTGGTTCCTTGATCTGATGCTGCAGCTCTTGTCAATCCCAGGATCCTTCAGTGAACTATTCACAGGGGATTCATTAGATTCCATCTGTAGTAGTACCTCCACACTTGCCAAGGTGTATTCCCAGTTGGAACGCTTCATCATCTTGTATCCTGTTTATCAGCTTCCATGAGTCAGTAGGAACCTGTCTCAAATCACATGAGACTTACATCTTTCTACAACAGCGTAAGGCATATCTCAATCTAAATCTCTTTTACATATAACACGTATAAGTGCAACTGGTCTTCCTTCTCTAGAGAACCCAAACTAAAGCATTTGGTACCAGGAGTGGTTCCAGAGAAACAAAATTATACAGATGAGTTTTCTAAATTGGTTCTCAGTTATCTTTAGGCCTAAAGACACTGAGAACTGCTTGTCTGTTCCCGTAATGTGGATTTGTTTACTACTATTAGTAGAGAGGGCACTGTTAATCCATGGTATGAAATGACAGAGCTAAGTGAGGCTCTGGGTGCTCATGGATTTGATATCTTCCTACCTTTGTCAGAATAAAAAGTAGAGGAAAGTTGGCTGCTTGGCCCTTCTTACAATAGACAAGGTATGAAAGGTAACAGATGAATTCAGAGTTTTGGAAGCTTGGCTCAAATGCAAAATAAATAACTTCAAAGCTCCTGCTTGAGCCGCAAAAGAAAGACATCTCTTCTAGTAACAGAACTGCTGCAAAACCAAGCTCATAAATTACAGTACCAGTTTAATTCTTTTTTTTGTTTCTTTTTTGGGCATCACTGCCCTCAGGTAGTGGGAGTAGGAGGCCCAGCCTTTGCTCCATGGAGCTGGAATCAAACTTCCATTCCAGTGGGCTGCAGTCCCGTGCACAGCCACTATGCCACCGGGGCTCAGCACATTTAATTCTTAACCTAGAAAGGTGTCTGATATTAAAGTGAGAACACTGATTGGAAAGAAATGGGACTCTGAAACTTGAGATGGGGATAGATGACCTGATAATCCAGAAGATGAATATATTGAGCTACAAGATTCCCTTGAGTGACTGAAGCCATCAGCACTAATCCTGCCATCTGAAGAGATTCATCTGTTCCCAGCACACGATTATCCTCACTCCACCCCCAATACTTGAGGTGATTAAACACCTCTGTATTCTGGTATATGCTTGAGGCTATGTCTGAAGCATTGTCTGTTCCCAGGAAACACTTTTCCCACTCATTATTGCCTCTATACCTATAAGTAGACTTAAGTCACAGAGTCCTCAAAGGTGAAGTCTAGATGGTGACTCAGAAAGAAGTGCACTGTACTCTAACATTTTCTAACATTTACCATCAGAAACCTGGAGATTATGTGTGGGAATGGCTATTAAGGGTGTTGGATACAGAAAACCATAAATTTGTATCAATCTGTGTTTATCAATGTAGATCCACCAAGTACAGTTTCTTTATTCAGTGTTTTGACTGGAGAGGATAGCTCCAATAGGTTATTTTGTTGGTTTGCTGAAACTTGGGTTGTGAGCTGTCCTACACTAACTCAAGTTGAAGTATTAGACTGCCTTGGTGTACCATAGAAGAAGGCATCCAAAGACTTAGAGAAATTGGCATGTTAGAGTGAATTTATCAGGAAAGACCCATAGACTCACAAGTAGAGTGCCCTGAGGACACACCTTTTATGAAAACAATTAGAAACAAGTTTGTGAAGCAAACTCCAACATCTCTAAAGAGCTCTGTGATTGCTATTTTATATTGACCTCACTGCACAATCAAAGGATTATACTGTTATACTTTCTCCTGGTTTTTCCCAAGGGATAGGCAGCTTTTCACAAAGTGATTATTAATTGGGGAAAAGGAAATAATAAGACATTGTGGGGATAGATGGACACTGGCTCTGAATTTGCATCAATCCCAGGTGACCCCAAACAATTTTAAGGCCCACTAGAGAGAATAGAAGGATATGGGACATGTTGTGACCAAGTTCCCTGTGGACTAAATTACGGCATTGAAAACAGGAAACAGCTATAGTGATAATTCTGAAGAAGAGCTGTAAAATTGTATTAATGCCCTTGCCAACTGAAGGCAAACGCTTTTGATGGTCCTTTGACACCAGAATTGAGGAAAAGACATTAGTCGGATCAATAACTACATACCAGGCACCAGGAGAGGTATTAATATTCTCCAACAGCAAAATCACACCAAAAACAGCAGTGACAATTGGAGTTACCACCTGGTTGTTTATGATAAATCACTGTCATTTGCCAAAATCCATCTGATTTTTGCACAGGCCAAATAGACAAGTTAAGTGAGGGTGTGGTATGAATGACTTCCCTCGCATCCTTCAAGTCTTTGATGGTGATACTAATCTCTGCAAACCCTCCAGAAATTCAATATTGCCTTGGGTTTCGTGTTTTCTTAGGCAGAGGCAGTTCTAATGTCTTAAACTTGAGTTTCTCTACCATAAAAGCCCAGAGTGCACATTGAGGAATTCAATATTCCCCCAGTTCTCCCAGTTGCTGGACATGTATATTCTAACAACTCATTCTGGAAGCTGGTAAATCACTACAGGATAGGTTCAGGGACTCCTGATCTCACTGGGAGATGAACCTGACCTCCATCTTCTTCTACAAAATGTCCCACTGGTCTGTTACAGTGATGAAATTTTGCTGATGAGACCTAGTAAGGAAGGAGTATTCATAACTTTAGATTTATTGATAAGTCATCTGGGTCTTGAGGGTGGGAAATTAAGCCAACAAAAAATCCAGGCACCTTCTTTCCACATCAGTGAAATTTCCAGGGGTCAAGATATCTCAATTGAATTGAAAGACAAGTAATTCATGTGGCCCATCCCACAAATACAAAAAGTCACAAAACTGGTGGGCCACTTGGGATTTCGAAGGTCACATATCCCTCCTTTGGGTGTGCTACTCCAGCCTATAAATCATCCAGCAACCTATTGGCAGTTTCATTATATAGGGCTACTTCCTTAATAGAAATGGCAGCATTTTGTTTTTTACTAGAATAGATATTTACTCTGGATATGGATTTCCTTTTCCTTCATGCAATGCTTCTGTTGAAACTACCATTTGGGAACTTATAGAATGTCTCATCTGCTGACATGGTATCCTGAACAGCATCACTTCAGGTCAAAGGACTCTTTTCACAGCAAATAAAGTATACTGAAGAGTCCCTCCTTATGGAAGTCACTGGTATATATTTATTTATATTTTTATTAATTGCTTTTATTGGGGGCTCTTACATCTCTTATCACAATCCATACATTCATCCACTGTGCCAAGCACATTTGGGTGTAGGCTGCCATCATAATTTTCAAAGCATTTTTCTTTCTACTTGAGTCCTTGATATCGGTTCCTCAATTTCCCCCTCCTTCCTCCAACCACCCACCTCCCTTTTTTCTTCATGAGGCCTTGATAAGTAATAGATCATTATTTTCATATCTTATATCATCCTTTGTTGCCCCTTACCCACTTTTCCATTGTTCATCCCTTGGAGGGAGGGGCTTATATCTGGATCTTTGTGATCAATTTCCCCTTTCTACCCCTACCTTCCCTTAATCCTCCTGGTATCTCTATTCTCATTGTTGGCCCTGAGGGGTTTATCTATCCTGGATCCCCTGTGTTGTGGGCTCTTATCTGTAACAGTGTGCATGTTCTGGTCTAATCTGATTTGTAAGGTAAAATTGAGGTCATGATAGTGGTGTGAAGGAAGCATTAAAAAACTAGAGGAAGGTTGTGTGTTTCATCGGTGCTATACTGCACCTTGATTGGCTCATCTCTTCCTTGAGACCCTTTTGTGAGGGAATATTCAATTGTCTACAGATGAGTTTTGGGTCTCCACTCCTCACATTTACCCCACCCCACCCCCATTCACATTGGATATGATTTTGCTCTGAGTCTTAGATGCCTGGTACTTAATTCCATTGATCACACAGCTTCTTCTATGTGGGCTTTGTTGCTTCTGAGCTAGATGGCCACTTGTTTGTCTTTAAACCTTTAAGACCTCAGATGCTATATCTTTTGATAGCTGGAATCATCAGTTTTCTTCACCACATTTGCTTATGCACCCATCATGTCTTCTGCACTTGTGTCGGGAAGGCGAGCATCACAGAAGGCCCAATTGTTAGAACAAAGTATTCTTGTGTTAAGGAAGTACTTGAGTCAAGGCCCAATGTCCATCTACAACCTTAATTCTTAACATATAGGTATGAGTACATAGTTCTATTCCCCTCTTATTACAAATATATTTACATGCCTGTATTTAAGCCTCTCTAAATGCCCTCTGTCTCCTGGTTCTTTCCTCTACTTCCTTTTACTTTCCTCTTGTTCCACCATCATGTTCAGTCATCAATTGGGTCTAACAATTTCTTGCTGCTACACTGCCCTTGATCAAGCCCCATTAGGCATCCCATGCCTTTCTTTCTATTGATTTTAGTTCATTTGTTGTTCCCTTGTCCCTAGGCTGTTTCCCTCTTCCCCTTCCTTTCTCCTACCATCCCCTCACCCATGTCTCCCCAGAAACACTGGCTTCATTCTTTTCATTTCTGAATTGTTTATCCTGCTTATCTTATCTAGATAGACATGCAGAGACATTAATAAGCACAAAAAACAGGCAAAGTCAAGCAGAAACAACAAAGCAAATCAAAACCAGCAAAACAATAGCAACAACTAAAAAACAAATAAGAAATAATAACAACAACAACAGAAAGAGAGCTCCTGAAAAACATGGAAAAGCCTCTAAATAGTTCTAGGTCTGTTTGTTGGCCTCTATGGGTGCCTTCTAGTCGAGTCTGATGGGGTGTCACACTCTGTCTCCAAATCTATTTTGGGTATTCTCAGGGGATTTCATCACTTTTCACCCTTTGCTGCTCTGTTGCGTTCCCTTAGTATTTTTCCCCAGTGTGATGGGACAGGATTATGCACAATTCTTGCACTGTCTCCCATGTTGCCTCCCATAGCGCTTTGATTCAGTGAGGCTCATGGTGTCTCTTAGTGAGGCCATCCCTATGATCCTCTCTGTGCATTGTCTTCTCTGAGAAATATCGTCCTCAGGGTTTGATGGACTGAAATGTGTTTCCCTATCCCTCTTTCTTTCTCTTGTGTGCTCTTATCAAACGTGCCCCTCTCTCCAAGCTGTAGCTCCCGTGCTGTCCTCTAAGGTGCATTCTATTGGAGGAAGTGGTGGGTCTGTGTCCACATAGTTGGGAGTGTGGTCAGCCCTGCAAACCTATCTATTGGTTCCCTGATGCATTCTGGTATTTTGTGTTCACATCTTGATGCATCAGGTTGAAGCCTGGTTTCTCTCTCTCTCCCTCTTTTGTGGGCACATAAACAATATTCTCCCCTTAGTGCTCAGCTTCCCCCACACCCATGTCTTTTCTCTCTTTCTTCCCCCCTTCTATTTAATTGGCTGCCATATGTATCCCTGGATTGGGTTTGGCCCTGTCACGATACTTGAACCACATCCCAGGAGTGTGTGTATATAGTAACTTTCCCCCAATGTCCCATTTTTTTTTAAAGCTTACCTCAGTGGACTCATTTTGCTCTTGTCCTTTTGTGCTTGACTTAATTCTCTTAGCATGATTTCCTCCAATACGCCCCATGTGCTATGTATTTCATGCATCCATCGCTGCTTTTTAGGGATGTGTAGTATTCCAGTGTATGTATGTACCGTAGGTTTTTTCCATTCATATGTTGATGGAAATTTGGGTTGTTTCCCACTCCTTGCAATTGTGAACAGTTCCACAATGAACATTAGAGCACAGGTGTCTGGCCATGGTTTGTTTTTTGCCTCTTCTGGTTATATGTCTAGTAGGAGGATTGCTGGGTCATGTGGTAGCTCAATTTCCATCTGTTTTAGATATCATCAAATGAATTTCCATAATAGCTGTACATATCTACTAGTCAGTCCACCAACATTGGACAAGAATTCCTAGCTCCCTACAGTCCCTTCATCACTTGTTGCTTTCTGATGTTTTGAATTGGGCTATTTTTGAGCATGTTAGGTGGTGTCTCAGAGCTGTTTTAATTTGCATTTCTCTTATAGTTAATGATTGTGAACATTTTCTCATATGTTTCTTGGTCGTTTGGATTTCTACCTTTGTGAAATTTCTGTTTAGTTCCTTTGTCCACCTCCTTAGTGGGCCATTGACTTTTTTTTCTCATTGTAAGCTTGCATAGTATTGTAGATTTTAGTAATAAGACCTTTGTCTGATGTGTGATTGTTTTCCCTTATTACCCTCCTGGTGAATTCTTTTGATGTACACAGGTGTTTTATCTTCAGTATATCCCACTTGTCAATTTCTGACTACTCTGTGTTTGTATCTTTCCCTATTTCTGATAGCCTATGGATTTTCCATGCCAAGATTCTCAGGTTTGTCCCTATTCCCTCCTTGATGGCCTTAATTTTGGGGGTTTTATCTCAAAGTCTGTGCTTCACCTTAAGCTAATGCTTGTGCGTAGAGTGAGGTAAGGGTCTTTCTTCATTATTTGCAGGTGGATAACCACTTTCCCCCCATCACTGAGTTGATATTTTGGGGGCCCTTAAAGTCAGGTCGAGCAAGTTCCTCCACTTAGTCTTTCTTTTTGAGGATTTCACTGCTAATTCCAACTCCATACGAAGTTTGCAATAAGTTTGGCAATTTTTTCAAGAGGGCTGTTGGCATTCATATCAGGATACTTATACAGTGCCTTGAGCAGAACTGACATCTTTACTATATTGAGTCTTCCATTCATGACCATAGGATATTCTTCCATTTGTTGAAGTCACCCCTGATTTCTTGCAATAGTGTTCTATAATATTCTTTGTACAAATCTTTTGTTTTTTTAAGCTAGATATATCCCTAGATATTTCAATTTGTGTTTGGTTATTGTAAAGGGTAGTACCTTTTGAGTGTCCTCTTCTGTGATCTTATCTGATATGTACAGCAGTCGGGTAGACTTCCACTTGTTTGTATCCCACCACTCTGCCATAGTCCTCTTGTTTCCAATACTCCACTTGTGGAGTTTGGGGGGATTTTTCAATAAATGAAATCATATCATCTGTGAATGATGATAGTTTTGCCTCTTCCATCCCCAGACAAATACCTTTGATGTCTTTTTTTGTCTTATGCTTGTTAGTTTGGACCACCAGTACAATGTTAAATAGGAGCGGAGACAAGGGGCATCCTTGTCTAGTTCCCTTTATCAGTGGAATTGTTTTCATCTTTTCTCCATGGATTACCACATTGATTTTTTTTCATATATGGCTTATATAATATTGAGGACTTTTCCTTCCATGCCTATCTTCTTGAGTGTCTTAAACAGGAATGGGTGTTGGATGTTGGTGAATGCTTTTTCCATATCTATCGATATTATCATGTGGTTTTTATTATTTTTTTTTATGTCAAAGTGGTGAATAAAACTAGTGATTTTTCATATGTTGCACCTTCCCTGCATCACAGGTATGAATCCTACTTGGTCATGGTGAATTATTTGTATTATATGCTTTTGTTTTCTATTGGCCAGTATTTTGTTAAAGATTTTTGCATTGGTGTTCATTAGGGATATTAATCAGTAGTTCTTGATTCTTGTGGGATCCTTGCCCACTTTAGGTATCAGAGTTATACTATCTTCATAGAAAGAGTCTGAGAGTTTTCTGTCTTTTTCTATGGTTTGGAAGAGTTTGTGGAGGATTGTTTCAGTTCTTCCCTGGATGCTTGGTAGAATTCTCCTGTGAAGCCATCTGGCCTAGGGAATTTTTTTTGTTGGTAATTGCATGATAACCTTGACTACTTCTTCTATTGCAATGGGTCTGTTGACATTCTTGATGTCCATCTGAGATAGTCTAAGAAGGGATTGTTTTTCCAAGTATTTGACCATGCCTTCCAAGTTGTTGGATTCATTAGTGTACAGGCCTCCTTAGTTCTGTAAAATTGTCCTTTTGATTTCATTAGTGTCCGTTGTAGTGTCCCATTTCATCCTTCAGCCTTGCAATTGACAGATATTCCTTCCTTTCTTTGATTAGGTTTGTCTGTGTCCAATCAATTCTGTTCATTCTTTCAAATAACTAACTTTTAGCTGCATTAATTTTTCCCATAGTTTTCTTGTTTTCTCTCTCTTGTATCTCAGCCATCTGGTCTAGGGGATTTTTTTGTTGGTAATCCCTTGATAACCTTGACTATTTCTGATCTACCTATCTAATCAGTTTGTGTTGTGTGTGTGTGTGCAAGGTTCATTTGTGCCTTCTTTCCAAAATTGAGCTAATGCTATCTTATCGGATGTTTTCCCTTTGCTGCCCTCTGGGTGGAGTTGTTCTTTGTGATGGTCTCTTATTTGTTCTCAGTGAGTATTGATCTTCTGCCCATACTGGCTCAGCAAGGATCTTTTGGAGGGCTGGGTTTCTTTTTACATATTCTTTGAGTTTTTCCTTGTCGGCAAAGACTCATACTTTCCCAACTATCTTAATAGATAATTTGACTGGATATAATATTCTTGGGTGTAT
The DNA here is from genome assembly GCA_004026705.1 of Nesogale talazaci. Classification (NCBI taxonomy): domain Eukaryota; kingdom Metazoa; phylum Chordata; class Mammalia; order Afrosoricida; family Tenrecidae; genus Nesogale; species Nesogale talazaci. Next base: position 127,962 of record PVJH01000889.1, read on the forward strand.
TAGTCTGGGTAAACTAGAGAAACAAATTCATAGACTCACATATAGATATAAGGGAATGGTTTACATACAAAAGGAATGGAACATTAAGAAAACATCCCAACTGAGTCCAGTTTAAAGTCACAACTCCGATATTAGCCTATGGGCCCGATACCAGTCTATAACATCTCCTTCTGACTCACAAAGCCAGTGGGTGCAAAGTCCTGGCCCTGGCAGGGGTCCCCTCATGGCTTCTCGCTTCCAGGGATCAGGATCCATCATAAGCAGCCATTGATGGCAGAAGCAACTCATGGCTGGCAGGGGTCCCATGTGGCTTCTCCAGCTTCAGAGGTTTGGCTCCATCAGGGCAAAGCCGTGTGGCTTCTCCTTCGGCTCCTCAGACGCTGCCATCTTGTCTTGTCCATGATTCATCGTCTCTGAGGCTAACTCCCAACAACTGGGGAAGATAGCTTCTCATCTTTACAAGGGAAATATCATGAGATTTCCAAGAAGTCTCAGGAGAAAGCCATGCCCACAAGGAGGCCTCATTGGCTACTCAATGGCTATCTCCAGATTAACAGGCTAGACTCCACCCCTACATTTGAATCATAAAATTAACATAAGTACATGACTGCCACATTGGGTTTATGTTGTTTCTTCAATTTTTATAATCTGCTAGCCCACTATCTCCTCTTCTTCATCATGTCCGTTGATAGATCTAAAGATATTCTTATTTAGGTACTTTTATAAGTGCCTTTTTCTTTTTCCCTACCTCCTCTTATGGTTTTTACTTTTTCCTTCAAGTTGAATACTTTAACTTTTATGTGTCTTGGTGATTTATTAGGATTCAGTCTGGCTAGTTTTCTTTTGACCCCTGAATGGTTGACTGATTTTGATTTAATAAGCTGGGGATGTTTTCCTCTAATAATTCCCTTGCTATTATCATTGCTGACTTCTTCGTTGTGTCCAATTATTTTAATATTGTTCTTCAGAGCATCCGGCATGGCTCTCAGGTTTCCTTCAGCTTCTCTGTCTTATTTGACTGCCTTTCCTATTTGTTTAAGTCTTTCTGGTTATCCTCTAGATTGCTGGTGTGATTCTCTGCCTCCTCAATTCTGTTGGCAAAATCTGTTAATTTGTTACTGGATATTGTTTGTCTTATCCCTGAGGTCTTGAGATTTCCCTTTGGTGCATGACCTTTATCTCCTCTATAATTTCATTCCTTTTCTATATTGCTTCCCTCATATCCTATATGACTCCAAGCAGCATTCTGAAGATTTCTTTCTGTGGCAGGTCAATATTTGCTTCTTCTATGCACATTGTTAGGTTCATGACTTCCTCCAGCATTGTATTCTGTTTCTTCCGATTTTTCATCGAAACTTTCAGGGCAGGTTGCTCTTTATGTGTTGCTTTTGTGCAGCTCGGCACCATCTTCTAGTTTTGAAGAACACTGGGCTTTCTCTTGAGCAACTCATATGAGTATTTCTTCAAACTACCTGCAGGTATTTACACCGAGGGGCCAGGATACTGCTGTATCTTCTTGTGGCTTCAGTCTTACTCCAGTCAACCAGTATTCTGTTATATGAAATGTGAATTGGTAGTCCTTTCATGGAGTACTTGTTAGATGGTTGTAGGCCCACGAGGATGTTGTTTAACTGGCTGATCTCCCAGAAAGCCCCAGGTGGCGTGTCCCAAAGTGTTTGGAGTACTTCGGATGGTGTGCGGTGTTTCAACTGTAGTGCCTCTGAGAGCTGGTGGATGCACCTCTGTTAGTGCCTCACCACGGATGGCATGAAGAATTATCCGAGTAGGAGAGATTCCTGTGGAGGTTGAGTAGTTGTTCCTGAAACAGCATGGAGCATCACAAATGATGAGCTTGATTTTCCCCAGTGACTTGTCTGGCCTAGGGTTTTAGGAGATAGTTGCCACAGCTATTTGAAGGGGAAATTCCACAGATATTTGAGGTTCAGCAGAGGGCAGGCATGATTTCTCCAGCTGCATGTCAAGCCAAAAAGTGCTGGTGGGAGCTCCCTCAACTGGGCTCTAGGTGGAGGGTAGTGACCTGGAGGTTGGTAGTGGCTTGTGAAAGGAAAGAGAAGGGGAAGGGAAGAAAAAGAAAGAAAGGAGAAAAGAGCAGAAATAAACAACAAACTAGCAACACATGCACAAAACAAAGATAAAACAAAAACAAATAAAAAAGATAACAAAGAAACAAACAAAAAAGGGAGACAAAAAAAAAAAGAAAGAAAAACAGCCTGCTGAGACTGTGGCAGGAAAAGGAGCAGTAATAAAAGAAGAGAAAAAAAGAAAAAGCAAAAGAAGGAAAGAGGTAAAGAAAAAAATATGTAAAGAGATAGTTGAGCCCCATGCCATGCCTTGTGCAGCACTGTCTTGTGTTCTGTGCAGCACTGCCACAAGGGGCAGGCTGGAGCTCTTTCCCCTGGGTGGGCAGAGTTGCTAAGACAAGGTAGAGACTAGAAGACAGCAGTGGCAAGTGAAAGGAAAGAAGGAGTGTAGAGAAAAAGAAAAGAAAAAAGAGAAGAAAGAAAAAAAAGAGAAAGAAGGATAAAACACATTGCGCTTGAGTTGAGACTGACTGTGATGAAAGAGAGAGAAGAAAAAAAAACAGTAAAGAGTGATGCCTGAATGCCTGAATGTGGGGCTGGAGGCATTTAAACTCTGCTCTAAGGTGGCAGGTGAGTGTGCCCTTTCGGTAGATGGTCCCATGGGTGCTGGACAGAATTGCTCTAGGAGGCAAGTTCACCACGGAGGCCAGGCAGAGGTTTCCTCAGCAGTGTGGAACACTGGGGAGGGCTGCTGTAGCTGCTTTGTGTGGTGTGCAATACTCCCACAGAGAGCAGATGGGTTCTCCCTGTGTTTGAGCAGAGTAGCCCTAGGCGGAAGGTAATGGCCTGAAAGCCAGCAGTGGCGTGTGAAAAGAGAGAGGGAGAGCAGAAGAAAAAAGGAAAACAGAAAGAAAAAGGGAAAAGAACCCTAACACTAAACTGGACCCTCTGAGACAGACTGTAGTGGGAAAGAGAGAAGGGAGAGAGAAGAAAGAAAATAAAAAGTAAGTAGATAGCTGATCCCTGATCACCTCACTGTGGGGCTGGAGGAATTCTAACCCTGCCTCAAAATAGAGGGGTGGTGGCGGTATGCCTGCTTGGTGTAGAGTCCCATAGATGCTGGGGACGGGGTAATACCTTCATAGGCAAGATCATAGCAGAGGCCAGGCAGTGGCTCCTACAATAGTGGTTAGGGCTGGAGATCCCTGGTATAGCTTCCTTGTGCTGTATGCAGCACTGCAGCAGATGGAGTGCTGGTGGGTTGGGGAAAAGTTCCCTCAGTCCCAGGGCTCCAGGACAGGCAGAGGATTCCCCAGTCACATGGAGGACAGGCAGGACCTCCCTAGCTGTGTGTAAGACCACTGAGGGTGGACAGTAGCTCCCCCTGTTGGCCTTGGAGAATTGCTTTAGTTTGTGCCAAGAGCGCTGATGCTTCAGTAGCTTAGAGAATTCTTTTTTTCCTGGCCAGCAGGAATTGAGTTAAATTAAATTGCCCACCTCATTATGGGCTCTGCTTTTATACCCAGTGAAATTATTCTAATATTGATACTTGCTCTAGAGGCTCTTTGCTATGTTGAAAGCCTCTGGGCTCTGTAGCTAACTTCTGGCATTCCTTAGCTCTGACTCCTGTGTTATGTCAATATATGTTAAAAGACTGGTTCTGCAGGTTTCCCTTGGAGTTAAACAATGAGCCTGGGATTTGTAGTTTTACTGAGAAAAGATTTTTCTCTTTTTTATATTGGTCTTGTGGAGTGTCCTAACCTTCCAGGGAGGAGATCCAGCTTATTAGAGAGGTTGTTTTCTTATCGACCAACTGGAGCTGAATTTGCTCCCTGGACTACAGCTTGTGCTTGGCCACACTGTGATCTGTCTCAGGTAAATTCCCTAAGTCTTTTCAATTACTCCACATCTATGGCTACCTGTGCCAACTCTGACCGCTAGGCTGTGTAAAAAGATAGCTAACAGCATGGGAAGCTCTGGTGTGGGATCTTGTGACTAGCTTTCAGGACTCCTCTTCTGGTCTGGGATTATGAGCACACTTAGATAGCAGTCTGGGGTAATCGCTGCTTGCTCTGGGACTCAGGTGCTGGCAAAGACTAGTCTGGAGTCTGCAAGCCTAGCACAATGAACCTAGAGCCTTTCAATGTGTTCTTGGTTCGCTTTGTGAGTGAAAATAAAATAAAAGTGGGGGTCTGGGCCAGACTCTAGTACCCTAATTTTAGGTCTCGACCTCCGAGTCTCATTCATCTTACCTCTTAATTTTCTGGTTTGGCACTACAGGAGCTCCTGTAGTGGAATATCTACCTGAACACCATCTTCCCACTTTCCCTGAATTCATTGGTCTTACCATGATCTCTGTTATCCTGAAGCTGCTGGCTTGATAGATGAATTGAATGGACTTCTGAAGACACAATTATGGCACCAGCTTATTGGCAAAACCTTGCAAACTTGGCAATGTTCTTCGGAGACCATTTAGTCACCAAGCCAGCATGCAAATATATGGTGCTGTTTCTGGAATAGCCAATATTCACAGGTCTAGGAACCAAGGAGTGGAAATGGGACTGGCACCATTCAATATTGACCAACTCCTAATGATCCACTCTCCTGTCCCTGCAACCCTCTGCTCTTCATGTCTGGAGGTCTTAGCTCCAAAACAAGGAACAGTCCCATCGGGTAATACAACACTGATTCCATTAAACTGCAAGTTAAGAATGGCTAAAATTTTGCATGTAGGGACTGGAACTCTAGTAGCAATACTTTTTTTCACTCATTTTAATGTAATATCTGCTCGCATACCAATTTAAAGGGTGAGCTGGAAGCAGGGATGGGAAATGCAAGACTCAAGATTTTTCTAGATCATTAAAGAAGACACTGCTGTTGGGTGCTGTTTTGTTGAGTCAGCTCACTGATCCCAATGGGACAGGAGAGAACTGTATCCTAGATTACTAGTCTGTAAACTCTACAAGTGCCATTCATTTCTCTCATAGACCTGTTGAATGGTTTTGAATCTCTAGCACTTTGGTTGTAGCTGAGCATTTAAATATTACACCCAAAGGACTCCTTAAGAAGATTTTAATATACCTAAAGACAATACCAAACTCAAGTCAGTCTACCTCACTCTCTCATACTCCCTATTTTCTTCTCTCTCTCTCTCTCTCTCTCTCTCTCTCTCTCTCTCTCACACACACACACACACACTTTGTCTTTTTTAATGGGATGTGGCAGAACCTGATCTATGTTCTCTGGTGAGCTTGAAAAACATATGCTGTGTCTAGGCTTCCTCTAACCTGTACTTCTGATCCTTCTTCTATGCTATTCCCACCACCAGAAAGATCAGACTTATGAACCATGAGCTACAGAGGGACTTTAAATTCCTATAATACACTATACTTGTGCCATTGTACTATAGGAAAGCTGAAAGTGAACAAACAAAAACCCTGCCTGCTCCCTCTCCCATTCCTTTTATTTATTATTTCTTTAAGACTTGAATTTTATGTCTCTATTCTTCAAGCCTTTACCTACTGCCCTCCATGGAATTTCCCTCTGAGCATACTATAAAGTAATTATATGTCTTCATGTCTCTCTCCATGACTAGACTGCGAGCTTTATAATTCCAGCACTCTTTTTGATTAACCCTTGTGTCTTCTGTGATAAGTAATGGCACACATATAAAAGAATGGTCAAAACACTGAATAATTAGTCCTATCTTGAAGAATCTACATTGTGATTTCTCCAAGCTTAAACCTGAAGGAGGCATTACAAGGGCAGAATGAAAGAGCTATGGAATTTTAAGACCTTGGGATAATTCTAGAGATGTAGCCTGAAAATAAAAACTGAATCGAGATTGGTTTAGTTTAATGAGGCCATGAAAAATTTGATCAATCATGCTCCAAAATAAGACACTTCAAGTGACATTAACATGTGGAGAAGAAACATAGCTTTTGGTTTAGCCTCATTATCTCGAGACAGTTGGGTAAGTAATAAATCAAATATCTTAGATTGGTAGAGTGCTTTATAGTTTTTGAGTAGTTTTCCCACAGAGATAATATTCACCTTTCCTGATAGTCCAACATCCAATTGACTAATAATTACATTCATGTTGAAAATGAAGACATATAACTTAGTGGCAGATAGCATGAAATTTGGAGTCAGCATACAAATTCAGTTTATTAGATGTATAGTCATAGGAAAATTACATAATTTCTGAATCCTTAGACTCTGCATCTATTAAAGAGTTAAATGCAGTTTACTATCTTGTATGGGGTGGTAGTTTGTGTGTGTGTGCCAACATGGCACCTGTAAGAAGAAACAGGTGGAGTTTTATCCTGTCAATCAGGTTGCAGCTTGATGACCTCCTTTGGAGTTGGGACCGAGATAAATGGCTTTCTGGAGGCCATCACCACTTTACCCTTCTCCTACTTTCTTGCCTGCCAGTGAGCCACCCTGAGACCTGCCAGAGCCCTGTGATACTTTTAACACATTTCACCCACCTGCCTATGATCTTCCTGCATTTTGCATCATTACGTGTGTCTGTGTGAATCTGAAGAGGGATTTATGGACTAGTGCCAGACTTATGCACTTGAGTTGGACTGAGCAGAGATGTTGTCCTGACATATAATTAATTTCTTTTAAAAATTGTATTCAAATCATCTTATTGGGGGCTCATACAATTCTTATCACAATCAATACACACATCTATTGTATACAAACCACATTTGTACATTTGTTGCCATTATCTTTCTCAAAGCATCCTCCTTCTAGTTAAGTCCTTGGCAATAAGTACTCATATTTCCACTCTCCTCACTTCCCCTCTCTCATGAACCCTTGATAATTTACATAGTATCATTAGTTTGTCATATCGTACAATGTCTGATGTGTCCCTTGTAACTCATTCCTTAAAGCTCTCTTTTTTTGTTTCTCTAGTTAGCCCAGCCTCACACATATGACTTTGAGGATGGAAGGAGTTCATGTCTGCAAAGTCCTTAGTACAGGGCCTGGACCTTGCTATTCTAAAGTCACTGTAATTCTAAATTGAACTTGATGATAGTTGATTTGGGTTTGATATACTAGTTTATACATTAGTTGGGGATTTATATGTGTGAACTAGCTGTCTTTTAAGGACTGACAATCTCTGTTGAATTTCTTGACCACAAAGTTAATATAAGATTTTGTTTTGTGCTGATTTCACCCCAAACCAAACCAAACCAAATCTAACTTAACCAAACCAAACCAAACCAAGCCAAGTCAAATCACACTGCTAAGGAAAGCTCCTCTGGGAAGCCCATAAATAGGTTTCATTCTTCTGCTTTGCTCAAGGACCCAATTTCCATTCATAATCAAAGACTTGATCCTTCAAAGTCAGGAGTCTAGAGGACTAGATCACACATTTTAGATCCAGAAGAGAATATGTAGGATATTTGGGCAGAGGATAGGTGAGCAGAACCAGTCAGATGTTCTGTGGATAGGTAAGCCACAGAGAGTAGACTGAACAGGCAAGTCTGGAAATGAGAGAACCAGCAAACTATGTAAGCCAGTAGTTGAGTCAATTCTGATTCTTGGATACTCTTCTTGTGTCAGAGTAGAACTCTGTGTCTTAGGGTCCTGAATGGCTGGTTTTTTTTTGAAGTATATCACCAGACATTTCTTCTGAGTGCCTCTAGGTGGATTTGAACTGGATTCATGATAACAATTTGCACCATCCGGGAACTCCTCAACCAGGGGGGATGAGCAAAACCCAGGGTAAAGGAAACTCAAAGCTTAGACACTTACAAAAAGTATCCATTGGGTAGGAAACACCAAAACTGAATCCCAACTACTTGTCTTCTGCCATATTTAATATTTTCTACTCTGGTTTATGCAGGTTGGAGTTCAAAGGTGTGTGATTTTTACAAGAAGGAACAGAATTGAGAAGGCACAGAGTCTGATCAAAGGAGGGAGAGAGGACTGGATTGCAGAATTTCCTCAATGAACACTTTGATTAGTTAAGACTTTGGCTTTAAAGAACCTTGCTTGTTTTGCATGACTACTGAATTCACATAAACAAAAAGTCAGAGAGAGGGCTGAGCCCCAGTGGTGTAAGTGGTTGAGTGTGGGACTGCGGCCCGCGGGCTTGGCGGTTCAAATTCAGTGGTGGCTCTCAGGTGCAGTGCTGGGTAGCTCCCACGACCCCCAGAGGGCAGTGATGCTTCCCCTCTAAAACAAACAAAAAAAAACCCCAAAGCCAGAGAGAAATCGAAGAGTTTCTCATCATTAAGAAGCTACAGAATAAATAGCATTGTGCTTCAACTCTCTTATGTCGTCCTAATTGCACATTGTTTTTAACTTAATCATACCTTATAACTCCATTGAACATTATAGTTTTCAAAATGTTTTTACTTGGATGAGCTAATTTATTCCTTATAGCAACACTGGGAGGTAGTTAATATTATCATCATGTTGTAGTTTCGATTTGGCTCAGTTCCATCAACAAGCACACAGTGAGCACCTACGTTTGCCTGGCATGCGCTGTAGCTTAGGTTCCGCATAGCAGAGTCTGGGTGGCAAACCCCCATTGCAGTTTGATTGATTGTGGCTCATGTCAGCACTGCAAGGCAGAGTAGGACAGCTCTATAGCATTTCTAAGTCAGATCTTTACAGAGGTGTGCTGTCACATCTCTCTCATGCAGAGAGGCTGATGGGATTGAATCATTGACATTTCGATTGTAGCTGGCCCTGAACCACTGTGTCACCAAGACACTGGCGACAAACAGACCAACGCTGATGGCCCAAGCAAAACCTGCCTGAGGTAGGAAGACACCAGGGGTTCTGAGGTTCACCGACATGCCAAAAGTCATGAAGTGAGTGAAGATCTGGAGTTTGCATCTGGGATTTTCAACTTGCTTCCTGAGCATGGCTTTGGGGACTGATAATTCAGGAAGAAGTGGGCACAGGTTTTCTGGCTGGTACAGTAGAAATACACCCTGAGAATAAGCAATTGTTTCCTCTGGCATTTCTTACCTGTGTGGTTATAGATGATGATTAGTGAACCACTTACCTCAGCAGTTCTGAAACGTTGAGAAGTCTGAAAAAGCAGCAAAGATAATGTAAAGAAACATGGGTACAAACATTGAAAGTTCTAGGTTTTTTTTGGGGGGGGGGTTAGTGTTTGCAAGACTGTTTCTGTTTACCTGGTTATCCTCAGTGTATTTGATAATCTTCCAGAGAGATGTTCATTTGTGCTTTTCTGTTTTTACATCTGGTTCAGTCTTTGCCTACACCTCCTCTCCCTCTCTAGTCGTAGGAAACAGATATTGATGACGACCACCTTACCAATATGATGACTTCATGCATTCTGTTTTCATTTACTTAAAAATTTCCTGGGTAAATAATTAGGCAATTTTTGTTAGTGCTGGTAGTTGTGATTGAGTTGGCTTTAATGCATGACAACCTTCTAGATGATGGAATGGCATGCTGACTAGTTCTGGACCACTTTCAGGATTGTTACAACATTCTAGTCCTTTGCTGTTGCTGTTTTGGCAATGCAAAGCATGAGAATTTCCTGCATTTTTGTTGGCCCACTCCTTTATTTTGCTAACTATGGCATCCTTTTATTATTATTTTTAATTAATTCACCTTTTCTCTCCATTACTGTGTGTGGGAACATTCTGGTTATATTTCTTATAAGATTGATTTGTTCAGTCTTTTGGCAGTCCACAGGATATTCCATATTTTCACTGACCCTACAGATTGAATTAATCAATGTTTCTGCCTTCCTTTCCTTCTAGCTGTGGGGAAGACAGAGCTGAAGGAGACAATCAACATTCCTGCAATAAACGATCCTGCTGTGTGGTGCTTTTTCTCTAGTACAGGTAGTGATGATAAGTAATTTGAAGACAATCCTGTAGTTCAAACTGGACAGGGAAGAGGCTCTCTATTCCAATTAAGAGTTACAGTCTTGGAGCCCCACATAGGCAGCTGTAAGGTCGAGGCAGGCTCTACAAAGGGATTCCTTTTGATTCCTTGAATCAAATGTGATAATGAAACTAAAGCGGTCTAGGGAGAGATCATTCCAAGTAACAGGAATAGCAAGCTCATGGCCTGGATACAGGAGAATATCTGAGGACTACAGTAAGAAGCTCAGGTCATCTAGAGAAAGGTTAGACCCGATAAGACTGTGCAGGTGAATTTAGATTTTGTTTGTGTGTGAGAGAAGTATACAGAGTGGGGAAGAAGCACTCACAGACAACTGGGAGCAGCATAACGAGCAGAGATTCTGGATTTAGGTACTCAGAGAGAAATGTCTACTCAGACTCTCACTAGCTATGTATCAATCTTTTCTGAAATCCAGTTTCCTCACTTGTTAACTAGGATTAAATAAACCCACATCAAAGAGTTGTGATGATTAAACAGGAAAATACCGAGGAGACAGTTGATGAACCCTATTGAGTTGGTTCTGACTCATAGTGATGCTACATATGACTGAAGGAAACACTGACAGGTCCTGTGCTGTCTTCTTACTGGTTAGGCTTGAGCCAACGTTACCTTCCCTGTGCCAATGCATTTTTGTCAAGGGTCTTCCTCCTTTTTACTGACCCTCTACTCTTCGAATCACGATGTCCTTTTCCAGGGATTGGTCTCTCCTAATAACCTGTGCAAAATACATGAGGCAAGGTCTCATCCTTGTTCCTAGGGAACATTCTGGCTATACTTCTAAGACTAAATAATGGTAGATATTCCATGAATGCCTTCCACATAGCTTTTCTCCATTCCAGACTTCATTCAATAGCAGAAGCCCTAAATCAAGAGCAGAAATCCTAGCTGATTATAATTCATGTCCTCCTCAATGCTGGAGGAGGGTCTTTGAGAAATATTCGCTCAGATACTGATGAATGAATGAGTGTGGTTAAAGATCTTTGTAGAGATTAATGTAGTTTTGAATGAAAACAGTTCATCCTTTAAAAGTCATTTGTTTTTAGTCTTTCCTTTCTTTGTAAAAAAGGTGTCAATCTTGTCCCTGACTCTTGTGTACATGTAACTTAAAATCTTTCCCGATATCCTTATTAATATGTCCCACCCCACTTTCTCTTGGGCTCTCTTGATTTTGGTCTTTGAAGTTTTATGTTGTTGTCTTGTACATAATTTTGAGCTGTGCCTGGTTTTTTAAAATGTTAATTCTTTCATCACTAGGTCTGAGTAGAAACCTGGTCATAGTAGAATCTGTCTGTCCTTTAAACTGGCCAGAAGTATCCTGTTTAATTGTGAGAAAGTAGCAGAGTGAGGTAGGCCTGATTTAGAGTTTGATAGGTTCTGTTTTTGGCTTTCTTGTTGGCATAATAGTAAAGTAGGTATGCTTTACTGAACAAGTTAATGTATCATTTTCAGTCATAGTAACCAAGTCATTTGTGATGCGTTTTCTTAAAAAACATCAAAGCCTTCTTATTTTTATTTTTTAAAGAAAGGGTAGAGTCTTTACCTCATCTACTTTGATCCTTAACTTACTGGTTTGCTTAAATTTTTTCACTATAATTATATTGACATTGTGACATTGTGACACAATCAATATTTTACACTTAATATTTTTGTTTACTACTTTAGATGAGCTAATACATAAAACAGACAGCAAATATAAAACTAATACCAGAATTTGAATTTCATTGGTTTGCTTTTTTGATATTTTATTGTATTGTTTTTCTGGGTATTCCAATTTTGTTGTTGTTGTTAAATATGAGATGGCATAGCTCCTTGTTTTTATCTTCTGTCCAAATGTAAGTTCCACATGTTATTTATCCTTAATTACTGATGCAACAAGAAACAGATTCCTAATAGGCTCATGGAATAGGTAATAGAGCCTCATTATGACAGACACAAGGGATAAAGCACTTCTTGGCTATTTTAGAGTGAACTCTTCCAGTTAGAAGCAAGTTAATAGCAGATTCATGTGGTAGTTATATATGTGGTAGTCATCAATTTGAGGATTAAGATTGTAGGAGTGGAGTCTAGCCTGTCAATCAGTTTATAGGCCCTGAGGCCTCTGTGTGGGCATGGTCTTCTGCTGAGAATTCTGGTAAGTCTGGTACTTCTGCTTTGGAGGTGGGAGACACCTCCATCTCTCTGCTCACTTCCTATGATATATCCCTGAGGAGAAGCCACATGGACCTACCCTGATGCAGCCCTGAGGACTGGAGCAGCCACATGGAGAACCCTGCCAGCACTGAGATGTTTATACTACCACTTGATCCAAAGATTTTCTACCCACTGGCCTGTGATTTTCCTGCATTTGGCATATTGCATGTGTTTTGTGAGTCTGCAAAGGACTTTATAGATTGCTATCAGACATATAGGTTAACATCAAATTTGTGGGTTTGGATTAGACTGGGTTGGGCTACATACTTAATATACAATTACCCTTCCTATAAAACTCTCTCTTACATACGTATGAGTGTCTCTATGAATTTGGTTCTCTTGTCTATCCAGACTGACACAACTCAGTTTTCAAACTTCTCATCTAGGAAATTTCTTTTCAGTATTTTAGGCTTCTTGGAAGAAGAGCTAATTGTGTTCACATGGAAATAACCCAAAGACCAAAAGACAACCATCCAACCAGGACAAGAAGCTCTGCATGATTCAAAAATCAGGAAAGGTGTGCATCAGGGTGATATCCTTTCACTAAACATACTCCATCTGAATGCTGAGCAAATGAGCCGAGAGATTGACTTATAAAATAAAAGCAGCATTAGGAGTGGAGGAATGCTTATTAATAACCTGTGATGTGCAGATGACACAACCTAGCTTACTGAAAGTGTAGAATATTTGAAGTACCTCCTGATGAAAAGCAGGGACATTATCATTCAGCATAGATTGTATTTTAACAGAAAGGAATACAATCTTCAAAATGGGACCAATAAACAAGGTCACGATAAAGGACAAAAGATGAAGCTGTCAAGGATTACAGTATATTTTGATTTACAATCCACATTGTTGGAAACACTATTGCCTTGGTAAAATCTGCTGCAGAAGACCCCCGTAAAGCATTCAAAAGCAAAGACATCACTTTGAGGACTAAGTCCTTTCATCTGATGAAAGTTATGGTGTTTTTAATTACTTATATGCATGGGGAAGCTGGACAATGAATAAGGAAGGGTAAAGAAAAAAAAACAATGCTTTTGAATTGTGGTGCGGGTGAGGAATTTGAATATACCATGAACTTCAAGAAGAATAAACAAATCTGTCTTGGCACAGCTAAAGCTAGCATGTTCCTAATAATTGAGAATGCTATTGAGAAAGACCAGTCCTGGAGAAGAAATCATGCTTGGTATGATAGAGCTGTGTTAGTCCGGGTAGATTAGAGGAACAAATTCATAGACAAGCATATGGATATAAGGAAAAGGTTTATATACAAGAGGAATGGGACACTGAGAAAGCATCCCAGTCCAGTCCAGTTCAAAGTCATAAGCCCGATATTAACCCATATGCCCAATATCAGTCTATAAAGTCTCCTTTCATCTCATGAAGTCAGAGGCCAGTGGGTGCAGAGTCCCGGCGTCGGTAGAGGTCTCCTCATGGCTCCTCATGGCCAGAGCTCAGTGTCCATCAACAGCATCCAGTGGTGATAGAAGCAACTCAGCATTGGCAGGGGTCTCTCCACGGCTTCTCCAGCTTCAGAGGTTTGATTCTATCAGGGCAAGGCCCATGTGGCTGCTCCTCCAGCTCCTGCAGCAGCTCAGACACTGCCATCTTGTCTTGTCCATAATTCCTTGTCTGTGAGACTAACTCCCAACAACTGGGGAGATAGCTTCTCATCTTCACGAGGGAAATATAGCGAGGTTTCCCAGAACTCTCAGGAGAAAGCCATGCCCACACGGAGACCTCCTTGGGTATCCAGATGAACAGCCTAGACTCCACCCCTACACTTCAATCATAAAGTTAACATAAGCACATGACTGCCACAAGAGCATCATAAGAGAAGGTGAGCTCGAGTTGTATTGACCCAGTGACTGCAACAAGAACTGCTAATGCAGCAATGATGTTAAGGTGGTACAGGCCAAGACAAGGTTTCAGTCTGTTGCATAAATTGGAACTGACTTGATGGCATCTAACCGCAGCAACTGAATAGGTGGCATGTGATGGTGTCCAAGAGACCACCTTTGACATTTGAATAACATCAGAAGATAAACACGAGTCACTAGAATGGATACCAGTAACCAATGTTAGAGGAGAAAGGAGCTCACCTTAGACCCTTCTCTCAAAGGACTTTCACATGTAAGGCAACTCCTCTTGTCATTTTTCATCTAGATGTTTACATGGGAAAACATGTTTGCATGCAATGCTTTATTTAATATTCATTATAACGCTATGACATTTACTGAGAAGAGATTACTCTGCCTATTTGACAAGCAATTCAAACTCAAAGAAGTCAAACCCTTCACTCAGCTCACACAGTAAGTAATGAATGAGGTCTGAACTCCAGTTTTCTGATTTTGAGATCATCAATTGATTTATAGTATTCACATATAGTATTCATATAGTATTCAATGTTCACATCACCTGCCTTCTCATTCAAACTGCTATCATTTTTCTTAAACAGTTTTGTATTGGCATATATTCCACATAACATACAATTTAATAATTCATTAATCTCCACAATGAATTTTAGAACTTTTACTTCTTTCTTGTGCTCACTGTCATCAGCTTCCACCTTCCCCACTTGTCCCCTTTTACCCACCAAGAAACTATTGATGCAGTCTTTATCTCTGTAGCTCCACCCACTCTGTGTTTCTTATTTAGAAAAACATAGAAACAAAATAAAGAAAACAAAATCTGAGATTCTCTGAACCCCTAATTCTGACAATTATTGAATTCTATTTACCACATCCCCTAGTATATTCAACTGTATATATTTTTGCTGGCATATAAGATATACTAGGTAAAATGTGATGCACTGGAAATAGGGACAAATTGCTTAAGGTTTTTATTTTCTAGTAATTTTAAGCTTAGGAGGGAGAGTTGTACAAACTTCATATACTGTATTATAGTTATGAGGTGCTAAGAATTATAAGCCAGACAGGCACATAGCTGTGGGGCAGCGAGAAAGGCATGTTGGTAGATCAGGATCTGGGCAGGCATCTTGAAAAAAATGGCATTTTAATTGGAATTTGAAGTAATAGTCAGATTTTGACAGCAAGAGAATGAGGTATGCAGTGGAAGATAGATGCAGAGGGTGGAGGGAAAGCAGCTATAGAACTTCTGTTCAATACAAAGAAAAGATGAGAAGTATATTCACAGTTCACGTTTCTGAAGGATCTCAAATTAATTACTAACAAATTTCCAGAAAACCAAGGAACCATGGCATTGTTTTACTGAGCAGGTCTCTTGGTAGTTAACAAGATCAGCACAGTTTTACAGAAAGAAGATGTTATAGTCATGAAGATTTTGGAAACAAGATTTCTTGAGTGGACCAGAAAGATTTGGGGTGGCAGAATAGTGGGTCAAGCACAGGTTTTGATATCCATTAGACCTTGGTTGAAGTTCTGAGGATATGTGTATATATATATATATATATATATATATATATATATATACACACACACACACACACACATACATATATACACATACACCAAAACACCAAATTAATTAACCAAAATACCAAACCCATTGCCAATGAATCAATTCTGATTCACAGTGACCCTATAGGGCAGAGTAGAACTGCTTCTGTGGGTTTCAGGGACTAGAAATATTTCTGGGAGTAGGAAGACTCACCTTTCTCACTTGGAGTGGTTGTTGGTTTCGAACTGCCAACTTTTAAATTATGAGCCTAACATGTAACTCCCTATGTCACCAGTGTGTGTGTGTGTGTGTGTGTGTGTGTGTGTGTATTCGTCTATTAGTTTGCTGTACTGTGGTGGTTTTATACAGTGCTGGAGGAAGTCATGCAACAAGTATTTTAAATATGAGCAAAATCACCTGCGTCTGCGAGTTTCAGGAGATCTTCAAATTAAGACAGACTATGAAAAATGATGAAAAGCCCTACCACCATGAAAATCCTCTGGGTCACAAAATAATATCCAATATTGTACTAGAAGATGAGCTTCTTAGATTGGGAGGTCCTAAAATATATAAGGGTGACAGTAATAGAAGGGATACACGAATGACTGTGAAGATGATGCAGGAAGGGGTAACGTTTCTTTCTCTTCTGTACAGGGTAGCTGTGAGCTGACTCAAAACATGTATGTGGCACATGCAATTTTCTTCAGATTTACATGTAATACCTATGATTAAAAGATCAAGCATGTCCTGGATTACTTAAGCCTCTTTTTTTAATACCTATTGATGCTTTTTTTTTTTTGGCCAGTAGTTATACTGCACAGAACGTTTTCCAACGCATGTAAGGGACTTGTTCCACTGTGCGTGGTTGTGAATTAAGACTTAGCTCCCCCCTCCCTCTCAAATGAAATCCTTAATCATTATCAAATGGCTGAAACTCAATCTGTCGCAAAGAGCGAGCTGGCTGTGCTGCAAGAATTCATGCTTTCCATCCTCCAAGAAAGTCCCATCTGTGCCCCAATGTCACCTGGAGAGATGGTTTTTGGAAGAGCAAAGCATTTGTTCTCATCCAAGAACAAAACGTGGATGAGTCAGTCAGGAGCCCCCACAGGGGATAAGCCTCTCCCTGGTCGTCCTGCATTGTTCCAGAGAATGGGGGCTGTTTATTTTTTGCCTTATTTCCCTGTGCCTTTGAAGGCTTGTTTTAGAGATTTTGAAAGCTCCCTAAGACCTTTAGAAACTGCATGGTTACCTGTCCCTGAATGCTTTTGAGGTAGAGCCCTAGGACATCTGCTTCTTACCCCAGGATTATATTTATAATCTTAATGTTACTTCTAAGGGGCCATGGACAAGAAGAAATAGAAAACAAAAAACCCTCATGATGGCCCCTTCCCCCTCACCAATATACACACACATGCATACACACTACAAATGGGAAAGTGTTTGAAATAGAGGCAGACTCTAATTACCCAAGTTGGAATTGTGCCAGGATATTGGTCACTGGATTCTCTCCCTCATGTCTTTTCCTCTCCCTTCTGTCATCTTTTCCCAACCATTAGGTGGGTGGGTGGGTAGCTGGCTGGCTGGTGGTTGGCAAACAGAAATAGTTTAAGAGCAAGTGTTCTTGGGGTATGTTCACTGAAGGAGGAACCAGAGCAGCAACGAATGCCTTTTCTCTCGATGTTCAGCCAATTTACATCCAAGGAGAGCAGGTGGAGCGATCAATGCATAAGAGGCTGCACACAGAGACATTTAAATCTGAGGAAGTTGTTGTAAGAGTTTCCAATGTGAGGTGGTAGGGTGTGCAAATAAAACACCCCAAAGAAATAAGAGGTGGCTGGGAAAAAGGTTTAACCCCAAGAGCAATAAGATAATGAAACACATCCATTACAACTGACAACAAAGCACGCCATTCCAAAGGGTACAGGGATGAATGTGGATGGATGCTTTGAAAGGAGGTAGGTTTCCTTATGAAATGGGCAAGCAGGTAATTAAAGCAGACACAAACAGAAGATACCAGAAGTTGAGCAATTTAGATGGGACAGGTGTGTTTAATTAATTAGCCTTTTTTCTGTTTGGCCTTGCATAAGGAGTATCATAGACATAGATATTTTTTTGCAAGGAAACTGTGCTCAGAGATTAATGCAGTCAACAGAGATACGCCCAATGAACGCAGCATTTTGTAATCTGGATTTCAAAGCCACAGCCTGTGGCTGTTCAGTTTAAGAGGATTTGCACAATAAGCAGAGATTTGTCTTGCAGCAAGACTGTCTGAGCCACCTGTAGAAGTAAGCAAGCTGAATTCTGGAGATTCACCTTTGACGCATCCAAGCAACTAGGTGTCCTCATTCAACCCATGTTTCTGGTTTCTTTTGGCTAAATGACCTCTTGGCTTTCATTAGAGTTGTTTCCTCACCACAAGCAGCATTTGTTCACCTGATTCTTGGTTGTGGGCTTTGACTAGTTTTCTTCTTTCTCTCTCTCTCTCAATTGTTATTGTTACTGTTAGGGGTCATGGATATGGTTCCAAGCCATAGTGACCCAACAATTGGGTCACTTATCAAGTGTATTGTCCTTTCCCCGGGCATGGTCTCTCCTGATAACACATCCAAAGTATGTGAGGTGAAAGTCTATTATTGTTTCAAAGGAGCATTCTGATGATTTGTCTTTCAAGATAAGTTTGTTTATTCTTCTGAAAGCCTACAGTACTTTTAATACCCTTCACCCAAACCAGAATCAAAATATGTTTTAAAAGATTTATTCTATGTGTTGCTGTTGAATGGGTCCACACAAAACACAAACCAATTCAACAGTTTCTACAGTTATAATTCAGAGACATTGATAATATTTTTTCAAACTGTGCAACCATTCTCATTTTCCCTCTTCAGATTTTTAATCCCTAATGAACAGTTTTGCTGCTGCACCCTCGCCCGAGTTTCTTCTCTAAACTTTTGGGTTGCAGTTGACAATTTGACCAGATAAACTTTGTGCTTTCGATGTGCACAATGCTTAAGACAGGCATTCTTTAGTAATTAAGTTAAAGCATTGTTTGGTTTAAAGAACACTTTGGGGATATTTTGGTATAAGTTTAAAGGTGATTTCTAGGCAAAATTTTGGGGGAATCACCCAACTTCTATGGTTCCAGAAAGTATAGATTACATAAGAAGCTCTAAATTCTTTTCCATATTCTTTACCCCCTGCCCTTTTTATCAGGATTCTTCTATTGAATCCTTAATGAAAATATGCAGTCATGATAGCCAGGCACCATCAGGTTTCTCTGTCCTCATGACCATCAGAAGGCAGTTGCTGATGGAAAGTTATTATTAGATGGCTGATGATCTTTCTTCTGTTTGAAAAGTCCCCTTCCTTTCCCTTGGCCCATCTCTGTATATAATTTTCATGAAAGCTCCCTTTTGGTATCTATAACCAAAAGCAAAACCTTCATTATTGGTGACAGAACCTATTTTAAAGGAAGAGATCAGTGTCCATAGAGGTGGAGGGACATAGTCTGTGGAGTATATCTCTACTCAGTAATAGTTGTTACTTATATAAAGTGACCAGATTTTTAAGCAGGACACCATTGACTGGTGGTTGGGGTGGGGGAGTTCTTGATTAAAAATTTGTTCTACATGGAGCAACAAAAATTTTCATAGAATGCAAAATAGTATTGTAATATGTTTATTTTAATTTTAAAATGCTGTGGGATATTGTTAAATTGTTAAAAAGTGGGACGTCTGGTTACCTTATTAGACCTTGCATAAAGTAACTTATAGTCACTTTGTTATCTTTCAAAGCAGCCTGATATAATAAAAGTGGGGCACAGAGGGCTAAATAAAACTATACAATGCACATGTAGTGAATCTGGAATTACTATCATCTTTTTTGCTCTGAGAAAATTATGTTCATCCTCAGTGCATTCCAAACCACATCGATAAAAATGTGGACAGGAGTTAAATATTATGTACATTAAACACTTTACACAATATCTGGTAATGTTAGCTGCTTCCTAAATGGTAGCTATTATTATTAAGAAAATTAAAAATAGTCCCTGAATTGTTCTATCTTCCTTCCTTTATTCTCAAATAAAACATTTAATAAATAAAACATGAGTCAATTATGATTCATAAAAACCTCAAGTGAGCTGGAGCAAAAATGTGCACCACGGGGTTTTCAGTGAGTGATTTTGGGGGGAACTAGTTCACCAGGTCTTTTTGGTGCCTCTGGATAGACTCAATAACCCTTTATACCTTCAGTTGGTTGCTGGGTACTTTACCTATTTGGACCTTCCTGAAATTCCATCACACATTCACTCAGTGCCCTTTTCATGTTATAGAAAGATACAATTCCAGATTGTGACAAATATATTCTCTAAGCCCAGTTAGCAAGAGAAGGAACTCATTTTTATCATATTGTAGGAGATGAGAGACCCAGTAAAGAAGAATTATATATATACATAAGATAATTTGAGAAAATCACAAGTGACATGATGTAATTATGCTGCACATCAGGGCATCTCTCTGGACTTGGTCATTAGGGCAGGTCTCTCTGACAAGGTAGCCTTTGAGATAAGAAGGTATCAGTCAGGTGAAGAATGGGAGAGGATGTTTTAGGTAAAAGGAACAGGTGGACAGAATGAAGTTCCTGTATCTTGAAGAGCAGAAGAAAGGTGTGTGCAGAGAATTTAGTGAGTAAGGAGAATGGGGTGGGATGATACTGGAGGCACAGACCCAGGTCATTTATATAAAGCCCAAACATATTTGGCCTATTTCCCCCTTTTCATGAAAAACAAAACAAAACCAAACAAAAGATTCTCAGAGCCACAACCATGGCAATTAAAAGTGTTTGCACTATAGCCCATAAATCCGGGTAAAGTGTAGGTATCTGTTGTTACAGCCCTCCTTTCCAGCTTTCCCCAGGGGCAGTGTCGCTCACTTTGGGAAACCCTGATATAAGTCATATTGGATGGTGTAGATCGGGTGGGCTTTGGAAGCCATTGTGAACTTTTTTGTACCAGGCTACTATAGATCAGTTTATGGCTCTCTTTCTCTGTTTTTGAAATGACGATAGAATTAAAACAAAACACATAACTCACTACCATCAAGTCAATTCTGATCCATAAAATGGGGCACTAGCATGCATTTGACTAACTTCACAAGGTTTGTTGTAATTCCAAATCAAGATGAAATATAAGAAAAGACATTGCAGTTATGAACCAAAATATGATAGCTGTCATCATAGCTAGCAGACATTTGATAAAGTTACTGAAGGTGAATGAAGAATTGAACAAAAGAATAAAACAACAAAGATGCCAAAGATATTTAATGAGGTTTTCTTTCATTGCCATTCTTAAAGCATAAGATGAAGGGACCCTTGGAAGAAATATAAAGAGTTGAATTCCCAAGAGGAAAAAATGTTTTTAATAAATTTTTAGATCTCCTTGTCACAGAGGTAGCAGGGGACCTTTAAAATGACTTACTATAAAAGCTTCCTGTAAAATGCAGAAATTAAAAGGCTGAGAATTTGAATCTATCTTGACATTTCTGAGGGTCAGCCACAGCTATTTGTGTGTGTGTGTGTGTGTGTTTCTTTCCTTGCTCAGATTCATCATCTTTCATACACATTTGATATCTTCATTTTCTGAGGTGGACCACTGACCTGGAGGGGGAAATAGAGCATGAAGGAAAGTGGGAGCATTTTTTCAACTGTTCCTATGTCTGAGTCCAACTGTGCACTGTGGACTCTTTCACTACATATTGTAGTAGCTTGAGTGGGCTTAGACTGCAGCCTCACTTTGCACACATCACAGCCATACTTGCTAAACTGAGTAGCTCTAGTCTACAATTAGAGTCCCAATGGCACAGTGTTTACACAAAGTTGGACTGTTCACCTTTAAGTCAGCAGATGGAAGTATCATGAACGGCCAAAAGGACAAACAAACCCATCTTAGAAGTGCAGCCAGAGTGTTCCTTAGAAGTAAGGATGGCAATATTTCATCTCACGTACTTGGGTCAACTTATCAGGAGAGATTGTTCCTTGGAGAAGGACATCATACTTGGTAAAGTGGAGGGGCAGTGAAAAAGAAGAAGGTCTTTGAGGAGAGGAGTTGACACAGTGGCTAGAACAATGGGCTCAGACATAGGAAAAAAATGTCAGGATGGGGCAGTGTCTCATTGTGTATAAGGTTGCTATGGATCAGAACTGACTCCATGTCATCTACTCTCCACCACCACCACCACCACCACCACCACCACCAAAACAACAGCAGCAGCAACAAGAAAAAATTTAGGAGATGGCCAACTGAAGCTAGTGAAAACTTGAGCTAGTCAGTTCCTAAAAATCTTTAGATTCAGTCCCGTCTGTTTCCATCTTCCCCTCAATCTTCTCAATAGAAAAGGGAGCTGAGAAGAGATGTGCTTTCCCAAGTCACATGATTTCTGATTGGAGAAATCCTTTTAAAACAGCCAGTCAGAGCAGAGCTCACACAGATACCCAAGGCTAGGTGCCCTGGCCAGGAAATGGTGGTGATGGTAGTGAGAAGACTAACTCTGCAAACGTAGGGGCAAGAGGGGTGGGACTGGGTCCAAGAATGCCTCCTGAGCTTGGGATCCTAATGAACTCAAATCCAGTCTTCCTGAGCCTTACCTCACCCCAAGCTCCTGCTGCCAGGCTGACTCTCCCTTGCCCTTGGGCCATTTTCTGCCCTGCAGTTGAAGTGCGTTGATGGGGATTCTTTTTCACTGCCCACTGCTTGCAGTGGGATGTTCAGTAAAGAAGGAAACTGGACCAACTGAAATGAAGTGCTCATGGATTTCTGGTTGGGTTTTCTATTCCAGATTTCCCTGTGGGGTAGCTTCTGGTCTTTCTGATAATCAGTGAGAGCTCTTGGTCTGGGAAGTCCTCTCAGCTCTGAATGAAGTCAGAGTGCTGTCCTCTGGGTTCTGAATGAAGTCAGCAACCTATAGTGGGAGAGGGTTAAACTCTTAGCTGACGCTTACCAAAAGGTCAGGGGTGCAAGTTCTGCAGGAGAAATATGAAGCAGTTTGCTTCCACAAAGATGTATAGCCTCTGAAACCCCAGGGAGTAGTTCTCCTCTGCCCTAGAGGGTTATTATGAATGAGAATTGACCACAGCAGTCAGCATGAGACAGTGAGAGTATTTGCCCTATCTTTGCCACACACAGAGACTTTCTTTGGTCTATTGCCCTCTGTGGACCTTTGGAAGTAAGCGTGTGCTGCTGACTATATTATACATAAATGTGAGGGTGCCACATCGGCCTATGTTACTGTTTTTTAACAGTTTTCATATCTTACTGACATCTCACTAGAGGATAATTTATGCACTTTTGGGCCACTGCTTTGTCTTCAGCACATAGGATATTGGGTCGCCGGTAACAATGGCTAGATCCGTCTATTTCCTGGGAGGTGGTAATTAACTCCTGTTCATCACTCTATGAGAACATGCTGTAGTCATCTTATTAAAGTTCTATCAAACCAGGAGCATGAAGGATGAATATACTTAATTGACAAAAAAGTATTCAGAGGCATCCACAATGAATTATGAATAGCATTGCAAAGAATGGGCACTCTAGAACACTTCATAGAACTCATGTAGAACCTATACATAGACCAAGAGGCAGCCATTCAAACAGAAACTGGGGGTGTTGTGTGGTATAAAAGCAGAAAAATATGTATTCTGATTGGATCCTTTCTCTTTACACCAACTAATTCAATCTATATGCTGAACAAACAAACCTAGAAACTGGACTATATAAAGAAGCATGAAGCATCAGACTTGGAGGAAGACTTATTAACAAGCCTTGCTATGTAAATGGCACCATCTTGCTTACTGAAAGTGAGAAGGACTTAAAAGTGCTTGCTGAGGAAAATAGAGGATTGCAGCTGTCAGTATGGATGGCCACGTAATGTAAAGAAACCCCCAATACTCACAACTGTACTAATAGTTAGCATCATGAAAACTGGAGAAAAGTGTGAAGCTGCCGAGAATTTTGTGTTGCTTTGATCCTCAATGAATGCTCATGAATGCAGCAGTTAGGAGATCAAACAATGAATTTCATTCGATCAATCTGCTGCGCAAGTTCTCTTTGAAGTGTTGGGAACAGAAATGTTATTCTGAGGTCCTAGGTGCTCGTGGCCCAAGTCAATGCTATTTTTAATTGTCTCATGTGAGGGCGTACCAAACTCAGAATTGTGCTGGGCAGAGCAGAGCTTTCCTAGTACACATTTTGTTCTGCCAGGTGAGCATTGACCGACTTGCTCTGAGTTAGTGCACTCAGTGGTGTCACCTGGTAATGTTCTCCCTGGTCACAGTAAATTTTTCTCTAAAAGTGGTTCCACTCAAAAAACAAACAAACAAACAAACAAAAAAAAACAAATCAATTTTGCTCAACCTCATTTTTTTTGAGGGTCAATTTAAAAGAAAAGCATGCCATTGTGAAATTTTATTTCCTGCCTGGGAAAAATGATGCAGAAACTGTTGTGATGTTGAGCACAGAATTCTCTTTTCAAAAAGGGTGAAGTGTTGATTGATGACAAACCTCATTCTGGACGTCCATCAATTTCCCAATGTCAGCTTATAGTACATTTGGAGTTCCATCAGGTCATATTGTTAAACAAGCATTCTGTTTAGAGGTTCTGAAAAGATTGCATAACAGTGAGCGACAAAAAGGCTTATTTTTGGCAAATGGGGGACGGGCTTTGCCAGCACAACAATGTACCTGCTCACACAGTCATCTCAGTGTGCCCGTTTTGGGCAAAACCATCATGCCTCTCTTGCCCCACTCACCTGATTCACCTCACCTTGCTCCTTGTGACTTTCAGGAAGGAAGAGGGACATGAAAGGATAGTGACTTTAGGATATAGAAGAGGTGAAGAAAAACAAACAAACAAAAAATGGAGGGAGGTGCTGCCCACCATCCAAACAAATGAGTTTGAAAAAATGTCTCCAAGGACAGAACCACAGATTTGACAAATATCTTAAGTGTAATAGAGAGGACTTTGAACTCAATAAAATTGGTGTGTGAAAAAAAATGTAAATACATATCTTTGAGAAAAAAAATTCTATTTGTTTTTTGGAGGTTCCACTTTCATATGCATGTGAAAGCTGTATATTAAATAAGGAGAACCAAAGGAAAGCTGATGCATTGGAAGCCTGGTATTGGCTAAGAATACTGAAAGCACCATGGGATTGCCAAAAGAACAAACAAATCTATCTCAGAAGAAAGGCAGGCAGAATGCTCCTTTGAAGAAAGAATGGCGAGGAGACATGTCTCCTATACTTTGGACAGGGAAGATGGAGGAATAAAGAAGAGGAAGGCCCTTGATGGATAGACGCAGCACCTGCAAGAGTGAGCTCAAACATAAGGACAATCCTGAGGCTGATGTGGGACAAGGCAGGGTTTTGTTCTGTTGTGCTGGGCTACCTGTGCATTGGAACCGGCCTGATGGCACATAGCAACGACCTTGCATATGATGTGACTCAGAGTGGATGAAGACAAGAGACTGCAGCCTTCACTATGGCGTGCACCTCAACATAAAACACAAATTATAATACAATATAAAATATAATACTGAAATAATGAAGGGGGAAGGGGGGAGCACTAGAACAGATTGCGATTGCACAGCTTGTTTTAAAGGCAGTGAAACCATGGAGAGGGGAGGGCAGGGAAGCTCTAAAACTCGTGTGGTAATGATTTCACAATTCTCCTTGATATGATTGAATGATTGAACTGTGGGATTGTATGAAAGGTAAATGATGTGCCAATACAACTGTTAAGAAAAAAAGTACTGATAAATAGAGAAAATATGGAAGTTATCAATGATTTCATTTTACTTGGGTCCCCAGTCAACACCATGGAAGTAAAGGAATCAAATGATGTATTACCTAGGGCAAACCTGCTGCAAAAGGTCACTTTGAATTGTTCAAGGGCTAATGTGTTACTTTGAGAACTAAGGTGCAGCCAGCCAAAGTCATGATATTTTCAATTGCTTCATATGAATGTGGAATCTGGAGAGTAAAGAAGAAATCAAAGAAGAACTAGGCATTCGATTTATAGTTTGGGTTGTAGTCAGTGCTCTTTAGAAGTTTCATGGACTTTGAATGCTACCAGGGGGAACTGTCCCTGGAGAAGGACATCATGATCGGGAAAGTAGACGATTGCTGCAAAGGAGAAGGGAAAGTTCTTTGAGGAGACAGATTGGCACGGTGGCTGTAACAATGGATTCAAATGTGGCAATGGTGGTGAGGATGGTTTGAGACCAGGCAGTGTTTTGCTCTGTTGGACATAAGCTCTCTATCCGTTGGAATTGATTGCATGGCCTCTCCTCAGATCACACTTGTTCCTAAGGCTGGGTAGTCAGAAAGGGAAATAGACATTTGGTTCTAACTGCGCGTTGAGAAGTTTAATATTTCTTTTTAATTTATGTGGGAAGGCTATATCAATTTGTGATGGTATTATTCTGTAAGACAGCTCCCTAAGAAGTAAATAGTTTCTTCTTGAATTTCCCCCTTACTTCTTACACAGCTCTCCATGTTCCTAAGATCAAACCCACCCCAGGCTAAAGCACAAATTTGCACATGCACCAACATTCAGACTACACTCAATGTCGAGGGGGATTTTTGCTTTTATGCTTTCTGATATTTTCACTAACTTAGTCATATCACTTTTCCTAGTATGCTTGACCAGCTCTCCTTGGCATGTGTGCCCCTTTTTCTCCATGGAGAGATCCTCTTCTCTCATGGAAATCCAGAAGAATCCCCATGTCCCTCAGAAAACCTGCCCTGATAGTGCAATTCACTTTGTCTCTCCCTTGCTTCTATTCAGAGAAGATTCACGACCAACAGCAAACTATTGGAGAATGTTTCAAGTGACTTATGTTGCCCAGATTAGAGTAGGGATCTATGAGAAACTGATGAGACATACCCAACAGTGATTGAAGTAGAACAGGTATTTCAAAAAAAAGTTAGTTGCCTCCAATTGGAAATATCAAAATCTTTTACTGTATTTTTCAGACCATAAGACACACATGACCATAGGCACACCCAGTTTTTATAGCAGGAAAACCAGAAAAAATATTCTGAACCAAATAGTACTGAGATACTAAAATGTTCTGGGGTACCACACCTTCAGACCATAAGATGCATCCTTATTTCCCTCCACTTTTGGGGAAAAAAGTGCATCTTATGGTCTGAAAAATATCGTATAGTTCTCATAAACTTCTGATACAACACTGGAGTCATAAGAGGTGACCATCAAGCTCTATTTTGGTGATTCATTGAAAATTGAGCAATGCCAATAGCCTGTAGAAAGAGCGAAACACACAAAAAATCAAGCCCATGGCCACTGAGTCCATTCTGATTCAGAGTGATCTGAGAAGACAGCACAAAACTGCTCCACGAGATTCCCAAGGCCAGAGATCTTCATGGAAGCGGACTGCCACATCTTTCTCCCATGGAGTGGCTTGTGCATCTGATCTACCAATTTTTTGGTGAGTCACTAAGCATTTTATCCACTGTGCCACTAGGGTTCCTGTGGTATAACAGTAGTGGCTTACATTTTGTGTGTGTGTGTGGGGGGGGGCAAAGTTTGTTGTTCTGTACCGTCGGGTTAATTCTGGTCCATAGTAATTCTATGTGATGTGATAGAAGTGACTCACAGAGTTTTCTGGACTGTAATTTTTATGGGAGCAAATCATCTGGTGGGGGGGAACCTCTGACCTTTTGCTTAGGAGTGGAGGGCTTAACCCTTGTACTGCCAGGCTCCATCTAAAAACATTTAATACCAGATAATTGCTTTTACCTTAAAACCAAGTCTTTCACTCATGTAACATTCATGGAGTTGCAAGTATAGCAGCTGCTACAGCCTTCAGGATCATTGTGGCAGGATAACTGCCTGTCTTTTCTGAGCTCTAAGGCCAGTATGACCTCTGGATTGTCCTTAGTTTGGAGACGGTGATGAGTGCCCACTAGGGATAGACCACTAGGGGTTTGGGAAGCCCAGTGGAGGGTAGGGAGTACTTGACTTTCAGCACAGTGATGACTGTCTTCTTCAGAGAGCATTGCGCCTGACTTCTAGTAGGCAGGCAATACATATTTATCAAATTAATTTAGATATTTTGAGAATACTGGTAACAAACAGGTTTGGTAATTTCTGAGCCTATCACAATATTTCCAGAAAGAGTTATTTCAGCAATAATGAAGGACAGTCTTTGAGTAACCAGGTGGCCAATACTGATATGCCTTCATGTAAAAACCACCCCTCAGTGCAATCAAGCCAATTCTAATTCAGTGATTCTGGAGGACAGAGTAGATCTGCATCTGTGGGTTTCTGAGACTTTAAATCTTTATGAAAGCATACAGCCTCGTCTTTTTCCTGTGAAGGGACTGCAGGGTTTGGACTCCTGGCCTTGAGGTTAGTACCTCTAATGCATAGACAGTAAGGCTTTTGATATACTCTTTAGATGATTATATACAAACAAACCAACAAAAATCCAGTGGCCATAGAGTCATAGCGACCCAGGTATGTTAGAGTAGAGGTGTCCTCCATTGGATTTTCAAGGGCTGACTTTTCAAGGAGCAGATTCCCAAGGCTTTTTTCCAAGGAGCCTCTGGGTGCATTGGAACTGTCAACCTTCTGGTTAGCAGCCAAGCGCTGAACCCTGTGTGCCACCCAGGCCCAATGATTTCCAAGTTTCAATGCAGGTGGCAAGGAGGCAGAGAAAGGGAGGGCAGATTCAGGGTGCTTTCGCCTGCTGAGGGCCTCCTGTCCGTCACTCGCTGTCGAGTGAAATGGCTGAGGAAGCAGGGCAGCTTGTAACAGGTGTCGTGTATGTGCTTGTTTTTCCTGCTAGCAGATGGTGCCCAAAGAAGTTCATCTCCGTGGGGCCATTACTGGATAATGTGCAGGAATAAATAAGCACAGGGATGGGTCTGTGCAAATGCAGTGAGGCTGGGGTCTGTCCAGCATTTGGAGATAGTGAGCCCATTCCGAGCAGGTCTGTCCATTAGCTCAGAAAGGCAGATTTGAAACTCTAGTTTCTCTCCCCTTTATTTTCCTCCCTACAAGTCATCCCAGGACTCATTTTCAAAGCTTTCATCTGGTTCATTCCAATCCCACCCTGTGCTAAGACATTGCAATTCCTCCCGAGATCTCCTGACTCAGAACCTATTTAATAAGCTCCCCCAGTGATTCTCAATGTGTCCAGAGCCCAGGGATCTTATTAGAGTATAGATTCTGAATCAGCATATCTGGTGGCACTTTTGAGTGAGGGCTGGCCTATGTCCTGCCAGGTTGGTGGTTCAAGTACACCAGCTGCTCCCCAGGAGAAAGATAAGTCTGCTTGCTCCTTAAAGGTTTACAACCTTGGTATCTTGATGCAGTTGACACCTTGGGATCACATAAGCTGGTGTGCTTTACCCATGTGGGCTTTGTTGCTTCTGTGCTAGATGGCTGCTAGTTTAACTTCAAACCTTGAAGACTCTAGGCGCTATATCTTTTAATAGCTGGGCACCATCATCTTTCTTCACCACATTTGCTTGTGCATCCATTTTCTTTTCAGCACATGTGTCAAGAAGGTGAGTGTTACGCAATGCCAGGTTATTAGAACAACGTGTTTTTGTGTTGAGGGAAGAATTAAGTAGAAGCTCCCTTAATACTTTAACATGTAATTATCTGTACATAGGCCAATATATTGGTCTTATCTTTACATATTAACATATTTACATATATACATGCTTATATTTATACCACTCTATAGAGCTTTTGCCTCCTAGTTCTTTCTTCTCTTTCCTTTTACTTTCCTCCTGCCCTAATGTCATGTTCACCCTTTGTTCAACTCTCAGTAATTCCTTTTGGTCAAAATTGATGGGATCAGGATCAAAAGATCAAAAACAAACAATTATATCAATGTCAAGGAGAGGGGTCAGAGTGGAGACCCAAAGACTGACAGCAGATAATTGGACGTTCCTTCACATAAGGGTCACACAGAAGGGACGATTCGGCCAGGGTGCACTAACAACACATACAGCACTCTTCTGACTCTTTGATGCTTGCTTCCTCCCTCCACTATCATGATCCCACTTGTCCATCACAAATCCTGCTAGACTGGCTATGCACATTGGCACAGATAAGAACTTTTGACACATGGTAGCCAGGACATATAGCCACTCCAGAAACAGTAATGGGAGTATGGGCATCAGGAGGGTTGGGGGATGAGAAGGGGAAGAAAGGGAGAACTGAAAGACGTGAAGAACGTATAACTCTCCCTCCTGTCCCCACCAGTCATGGGGATGAACAACGGAAATGCGGGTGAAGGGATATAGCAGATTATGTAAGATATAATATAATGTATATCTATATAATTTATCAAACATTTACCAGAGTGGGATGGTGAGGGAGGGCATGAGGCAAAAGAGGAATTGAGAGTGCTCAGATAGAAAGATGTGCTGAAAATGACAATGGAAACACGTACAAGTTTGCTGGATGTAATTGATTTCTGGATTGTTATCACATCTGTAGGAGTCCCCCAATTAAATGAAAAAATTAAAATAAAAGTTACAGCCTTGGGAACATTACCTAGGGTCATTCTGAATCAGGATATTCAGGATGAGAGTGAGTGGGTTGGAAGGAGATAGAAATCCTCAGGAGGGGATCGAACCAGAATGAACTAGGCTCTCGAACAACCACATTTTCTCTGACTTGAAATAAAGGCCGCGTCTTAAACAAACAGACAAACCCAAACCACTTCCCTACCACCAAGTTATTTCCAAGGCTGTCAATCTTTATGAGAGCGCACAGCCTGGTCTTTCCCCCTCCTAGCAGCCTGGATGTTCAAACCGGTCACTGTGTGGTGAGCAAACCACTGTGCCACCAGGAGTCCTTTGGTGTCTTCCCAGGAACCTAAGCAAAGTGAGGGTCTTTGCGACACTGGTTTATTCTTAGAGGGAAGAGATTGTTTGGAGCGTTCTTCCTCAACCCCAGCCACTTCTTTCTTTATTGTAATAGCTTGAATAAGACCCGGGCTTTGATCTTGTCCTCTTAGAAATTCAAAGGAGCAAGGGAAGGTTAATAACAGCCATTCTGCCTTAATGCATCTCTGCTGTTTGGCATGAAGGGCACGGCGTGAGTCTAATTTGACCTCATATGGTGCTGAGCATAAGATGATTTTCTTTTGTGCAAAGGTAAATTTCATCTTTCCTGGAAGAACGGACCCCCTGCTGGTTGTAGATATCGTCAGGAGATATACTCGTATACTTCTCACATTTAAATACGTGTTTAAATTTGACAATGCCCAGGCAGAATTTCTGCAGGACCTCATCTTCTCCCTCGCCTTGTTTGAATTCTATTTCTTAATATTCCAGCCTCAGCAGTATTTGAGGAATATTGTTCCCTTGGCTTAATGCAATTTTTTCCACATGATGTATTCTTTGGGGGTCTCTTATCTTTCCATCACTTGCTGACACCACTGTTTAGTCTGTTTGGGACAAAAATGCATCGAAAGCCAACGCTGTCACATTTTTACATTCTGCCTGCTTCTCTAACACAGCTATTCATTAGCAAGAAATTTTGTGTAGCAGGTTGGTTAATGGCCGTCGGTCCTTTTAAGGGGTGGGGGCGGGGGACGAGCAAAGGATTCTGTGATGTCTTTGATACAAAAAGATGGTACCCAGATACATACTTCAAAAATAATAACATTTCCTTGAGTGCTTTGCTTGTGTGTACACGAGCACGCCTTTGTGGGTTTGTGCATTTAATCACATATCCGCAACTAGATTCAGTTTTGATGTCTCAGTACGATAATTATTGACGCTTTCTGAAATCTCATTATGCATCTTAGATCGGAGGCTTACTAAAGTGCTTCCTAGATTTTATATATATATATATATACACACACATATATACACACACGCGAGAGATAGTTTGTATATATTTAATTTGATCATTTAAGAGGTGGCTTTGGTACGGCCAGATTGTAAGCGGATGTGGGCGCTTGAACGCTGGTTAACCTCCATGGTCCATGCGTCCCTGTGGGTTAATTTCTGATCGCCTGCTCTACCTGCCGCCTGGGGAATGAAAGCCCCACGCAGGAGAAATAACAAAAACAGACTGTCTTTGTGATGTGACATGCAACTGCCTCGAAATTTCAGAGGCAACGCCAAGGGCAACGTGAATGGCCAGACAAAAAAGTGGAGAGAGCAGCCTTGAACTCTACCTATTCATTAAAACTCTACATTCCAGATCTTTTGGGTTTGAGATTTCACAAGCATCATCTGCATGCATGGCTATTGATGGGGTGCCCAGACAAAAGAGAATTTGTTTAACACACACACACACACACACACACACACACACCAAATAACAAAGCAGATCGATTTGAAAAGATACCCTGTCACCTTGCTCTGCTGGACTTCTTTGGCAAAATGGTCAAACAGTAAGCCCAGAGGTTCTAAGCAGAGTTGAAATAAATACATGTTTCTGGATCTATATTTTAAAGGTTGGGGTCGAATACTAAGGCACCTGTGGAGAGAACAAAATTATTGCAATGCTGATCATATAGACTAAGCCTATTAAATGAAGACAATACATCCTACAACTGAGAATCACATGAAAGAAAATCCCCGCTTCAGTTGGACAGCTTAATATGAATTCCTTTTATTTGTTTGCCATGTCTAATTAGCCTTAGCTTCATTTTATAGGCAATATTTAATTATTGGTATTTTTCATTTATCTTCTTTTTTTATGTTGGGATTTTACCAGGAGTGCAATTATCTGTTTCTGCCTAGGAGGAATGGATTTGCCCAGGAGTTACTGCAAGATAAACATTGCTTAGAAACCATAATTTTTCTATTGTATTTGTCTAGTTAATAAAGGGAGGCATTTTAATTTCCCCCAGAGACCACTTGTACTTTGTTCAGTAATTAAGGAAGTAAGTCAGTGGCCCTAGATTTTAGCCTGTTTATAACCCCTGCAGATCTGCCTGGAACCCCCAAGCCAGCTGTGTTGCGGTGTTGGGCAATTAGGGGAAAGCCTGAGAGGAAACCAAAGAGGGTTCTCCTAGGATTTCTCTCAATCAGAGCTTCGAACAGTTCATTCCAGTTCAGCCTCGGCAGAAGATTTACATGCCACCCAGATCTACTGAATCACAAGCTATCGTGGAACAAGTCCCGAAGGAATAAGTTAGAATGACTGGATGTGATGATGAGGGATTAGGTCAACTGGATGCTTGTGTTAGTCTAGCTTGACTAGAGAAACAAGTTCATAGACATTCATATATGTGTATAAGAAAGAGCTTTATAAGAACAATTGAATTTTGAGAAAACATCCGAACCCAGTCCAGATCAAGTCCATAAGTCTGATATTAGCCCATATGTCCCAGACCAGTCCTCTTCAGACTCACAAAACACACACAATGACCCTGAATGCAGGAAGATCACATGCCAGTGGGTGTAAGGTCTCGTGGGTCCAGTGTCAATGTCCGCCTCTCATGTTGGCAGGGGTTTTCATGTGACTCCTCTGCCTCCAGAATTCCGCCCCCATCAGCCTTTCTCCATGTCTCTTCTCAACAGAGATATCTCACAGGGAGTGAGCCTAGGTCCTGCTTCCAGCAAATTATTTTCCTCCTTAGCACCTCCATATGAGGTCATCAAGCGGTGATCTGATGGACAGGCTAAACTTCACTCCTTCACTCTTAGTCCACTGAAATTGACAATAGATTATATAACTATCACAATGTTCCAGGGGAAGGAAGCCTAACCTATCAGTCATGTTCCAGTCTGACGATAGACCTCCTTGGGGGTCTGATCTTTTGTATAAAAGAGCCAGAAGATTGGAATCCTCTTTAGGCCATCACCTTCTGCTGAGACCGATTCGGTCATCGATTGTTTCACCCTCCTATCCCAGGA
The DNA here is from genome assembly GCA_004026705.1 of Nesogale talazaci. NCBI lineage: Eukaryota > Metazoa > Chordata > Mammalia > Afrosoricida > Tenrecidae > Nesogale > Nesogale talazaci. The sequence goes on from PVJH01000889.1 coordinate 161,441, forward strand.
ACTGCCCACAGATGACCCACAGGGGATTCTGTTGGCAGATTCCATTCTCTGGTACCAGCCAGCACCCTCTGTTTGGACTCATGGCGATGCCATTGACAACAGAATGAAACACGGCCCACGCATGTGTCATCTTCACAATCAGTCTGTTTGAGCCCTTTGTTGCAGCACTGTGTCAATCAGTCTAGTCTAGGACTTTATTATTTTTTTGGTACCCTTCTACTATACCAGACATGATGCTATTCTCCACAGATGGTTTCCAGACATGTCCAAAGTACTTGAGATGAAGTCTCTTAGTGCGTACCTCTAAGGAGCATTCTGGCCTTACTTCTTCCAAGACAGACTTGCTTGTTCTTTTGGGAGTGAATGATACTTCCAAGATTCTTTGCCAACACTATCATTCAAATGCACAGATCCTTCTTAGGTATTCCTTATGTGATATTTAATTTTCACACACATATAAAACCACTGAAAATATTATGGCTTGAGTGAGGTCCATTCACCACCCATGTTAATCCTCAAAGTGACCTCCTTGCTTTTAAACATTTTGAAGAGGTCTTGTGCAGCAGATTTTCCCAATGCCTCATTTTCTTCTCCTGACTGCTGCTCCCATGAACATTAATTGTGGATCCAAGCTAGACAACATTCTTAAAAACTTCAACTTTTTACTCCATTTATCATGATGCCACCTTTTTGTCCAGTTATGTGTGTCACAATCCATACTGTAGGTAGCAATTATTTACCTTCATTGGCAAGTATTTCCAGTCCTACTCACTCAGCAAGAAAGGGTGTGTCATCTGCATATACCAGGTTTTTTAAAAAAATCTTTTTGTTGGAGGCTTGTACAACTCTTATCAAAATCCATACATCCAATGATTTTATTAGTGGCTCTAATAGCTCTTATAACATTTGTACCAAGCGTATTTGTACACATGTTGCCATCTTCATTTCCAAATATTTTTGACTTGAGCCCTTGGTATAAGCTCCTCTTTACCCCTCCTTTTTTATAAATCATTTTATTGGGGGATCATACAACTACTATCATGATCAATACATACATCAATTGTATGCAGACCACACTTGCACACTTGTTGCCATCATCACGTTAGAAACATCCTCCCTTCTCTTAGGCCTCCAGTAAGAGCTCCCCATACTTCCCCTCCCTTTCCACTCCCTCTCCCCATGAGCCTTTAACAATTTACAAATTGTTATTGCTTTTTCATATTGCACACTGTCTGATGTATCCCTTCACTCACTTCCCTGCTGTCCATACCCCAGAGAGGAGGTTATAGATCCCTGCAATTGGTTCCCCCTTTCTATTCCACCCTCCTGGTATCACCACTCCCACCACTGGTCCTGAAGGGATCATCTATCCTGAATTCCCCATGCTTTCAGCTCCAGTGTACATCCCTGGTCTAGCTGGATTTTTTAGGTAGAATCAGGATCATGATAGTGGGTGGGAGGAAGCATTTGAGAACTAGAAGAAAGTTGCATTCTCATTATTACTTCACTGTATGCTGACTGACTCATCTCCTCCTTGCAACCTCTCTGTAAGGGGATGTTGTTTTCACCTATTGATGTGCTTTGGGTCCCCAATCTGTATGCCCCCTCAATTATAATGATATATTTTTTAGTTCTTTGATGGCTGATACCGGATCCCTTCGACACCTCAGAACTGTAGTGGGAAAAACAATATTATAAGAGTAGGGGGATGGTAGGGGTGGAGAGAAAGGGGGGACCCATCACATATAGCCCACCCCCAGGGAGGATGAATAAAAGAAATGTGGGTAAAGATAGACAACATGGACAGTATAAGACACAAAATAACCACAATAATATATAATTGATCAAGGATTCACAAGGGTGGGGTAGGGAGTGGTGACAAGAAGAGCTGATACCAAGGATTCAAGTAGAAAATGTGTTGAAATTGTTGAAAACAGCATAAGTACAAGTGTGCTTAATACAATTGAATGGTGGATTGTCATAAGATTTGTGAGAGCCCCCCCACCAATAAAATGATTATATATACACTGTAAAAAATCCATAGATCCATCTATTGTGTCAAACACCTAATCAGTGGTGAGAATGACAATACTGGGAGGGTGGAGGGAAGGTGGGATAGAAAAGGGGAATCGATTACAAAGATCTACATAAAACTATCTCCCTGGGGAATGGACAGCAGAAAAGTGAAGCGAGACATTGGACAGTATAAGATATGATAAAATAATACTTTATAAATTATCAAGGGTTCCCGAGGGAGAGGGGAGCATGGGGGTGGGGGTGGGGTGGGAATGAGGAGCTGATACCAAGGGCTCAAGTAGAAAGCTCCTTATTTTTTTCTCCTTTTTATCTCACCTTCCCTTCACCCTCCTGACGTTGCCACTTTCACCACTGGTCCTGAAGGGATCATCTGTCTGGTATTCTCTATGTTTCCAGTTTCTATCTGTACCAATGTACATCCTCTGATCTAGATGGGTTTGTAAGGTAAAATTGGGATCATGATAGTGGGCAGGGAGGAAACATTTAAGAACTAGAGAAAAGTCGTATGTTTGGTCTTTACACCCTGACTGGCTCATCTCCTCTCTGTGACCCTTCTGTAAGGGGATGTCCAGATGCCTACAGATGGTCTTTGGCTCCCCAATCTGCACTCCCCCTCATTCACAATGATAAGATTTTTTTGTTCTTTAATGTCTGATACCTGATCCCTTTGACACCTCATGATCACACAGGTTGGTGTGTGCTTCTTCGATGTGGGCTTTGTTGCTACTGAGCTAGATGGCCGCTTGTTTATTGTCAAACCTTTAAGACCCCAGAGGCTGTATCTTTTGATAGTCAGCCACCATTGACTTTCTTCACCTCATTTGCTTATGTACCCCTTTGTTTTCAGTGATCATGTTGGGAAGGTGAGCATATCATGGAATGCCAGTTTAATAGAACAAAGTGTTCTTGCACTGAGAGAGTACTTGAGTGGAGGTCCAATGTCCATCTGTTACCTTAATGCTGTCAGGTTGTTTCTCCAATTTTGATGCTGCAGTCTTGTTCTTAAAGTCCAACTTCTTTGATTATTGCTCAGCATATAGATTGAACAAATATAGTGAGATGATATAATTATGATGCACATCTTTCCTGATTTTAAACCATGCAGTATTCCCTGGTTCTGTTCCCACAACTGCCTCTTGCTCCATAAACATGTTCTGCAAGAGCACAATGAAGTATTTTAGATTTCTATTTTTTTCAAGGCTATTTACCATTTGTTATGGTACACAGAGTCAAATGTCTTGGCATACAATAAAACAAAAGTAAACATCTTTCTGGTATTCTCATCTTTTAGACAAGATCCGTCTGACTGTTTAAGATATGCTGAGTGTATTCTTCAGTTTTGGTTTTCTAGATCTATGCCTTTGTACATTTTATTATAGTATTTTACTTTGTCTCCTTGAACTGCCTTTGAAATTTCCTATTCAACTCTTCGACTTCATCTTTTCTTGCATGTGTTTTAGTTATGCTATGATTAAGAGCAAATTTTAGAGAACCTCCTGAAATCCGCTTTGATCTTTTCTTTCCTTCCTGTCTTTTTATGAACGTTATCTTCAATATATTCTTGATGTCCTCCCAACCCTCATCGGGTCTTCTGCCATTAGTGCTCAATGCAGTACATAGGTTCTTGAGATGTTCTGTAAATTCAGGTGGGATGGATGTAAGGTCATATTTGAGCCTTTGGGACTTGTTTTAATTTTCTTCAGTTTCAGCCTAAATGGACATCTGAGCAATTGATGGTCTGTTCCACAATCAGCCTCTTGCCTAGCTTAGCTGCTGATATAGAGCTTCTCCAGTGTTTCTTCCCCCAGATGAGGCCAATTTTAATGCTATGCTCTAGCTGGAGAATTCTGTGTGTTGTCGAAAGAATATATTTGTGATGAAGTGGTCATTGATCTTGCAAAGTTCCATCATGCAATTTCAGCTCTTGTTTTGATTGCCGAAAATGTATTTTTGAATTACTGTTCATTCTTCTTTGTTTTCAACGTTTGCAATCCAATCACTAATATTTAATTATACATCTTGATTGCATATTTGATCAATTTCAGACTGAAGATGCTGATAGAATTCAACTTCTTCATTGCTGGCTTCAGAGGTTTGTGGTAAATTAGAATAACAGTTGTATCCACTTTTGAAGGTGGATAGATATAACCCCATCACAGAAAAGGTAGATCTTGAAATGTTCTTTTTCATTATAAATGCAAATGCATTCCTCTTGATTGTATCATTTCAGGTATTGTAACCCATAAGATTTTCTGATTCAAAATGGCCAATACCATTTCAACTTGCCAACACCTAGGATATCAATCTCTATGGGCATCATTTCAGTGTTGAGAACTTTCAATTTTCTAGATTTATAATTCACTGATTCCAAATTCTGACTATGTGTAATTTTTTCCAGGTGTTTCTCCTCATTTTGAGATGTGCCCCTTCAGCCAAGGGAGGTTCTGAAGGTTTTATTGCTGTGGGATTTACTCTATTCATGTCAATAAGTTTGACTTTACTGTGAGAAGGTAGCTCTTCCTCATTCTTATTTTGAGTGCCTGCCAACCCGAGGAGCTCATCGTCAGGTACTATCTGTGACAATGTTCTGCCTGCGTTCATTACACCTTCATTATCTGACAATATTTCTAGGCTTTGCATAAAGTTTTCAGTGGCTACTCAATCTTCATGAAAGATGAGTCCTACTTCATAGTCTTTCCTTAGTCTAGAAGTTCTGCTAAAACGTGTTCACTTTGGGTGACCCTGCAGGTATATGAAATGAAATAACTTCCAGCATCACAGCAACACACAAGCCATCATATCATGGTAAACTGATAGACAACTGGTGGTAAGTCAGAGTAGGAAACAGTAATATTTAAAAACAGATAAAAGTTTACTCTCATTGTTAAAGTGTATCTCTATAGCAACTGTGCATCTGATTACAAAGTTATGATGCTGAATAAAAATATTTCGACTGAGAGTATACCCACTCCCATGAATCGATTCCAACTTACAGAAATCCTGTAAAAGTAGAATTGTTCCTTTGGATTTCTGAGACTGTAAATATTTTTGGGAGTAGACATTCACTCTCACCTTCTTCCTGCAGCTTGCAAGTTTGAATCACTGACCTTACCGTTAGCCACCCAGGTATATACACTGCCAAACACACTATCTCAGCAGTGTTGAAAATACACAATTTCTACATGTATAATCCAGTGACATTGGTTATCTTCTTGAGGTCATGCTACCATTCTCACTATTCTAGTCCACATTATTCTATCATCACTGTCAAATGACTCATTGAATTGAGTAAATCTGCACAAAATTTCTTGAAAATGTTGAAAAGCAAGGGTGTTATACTGATGACCAAACTGCATCTGAGCCAAGCCATAATATTTTCAATCACCTCATAATCATGTAAAAGCTGGACATTGAACAAGGAATACTGGATATTGAAGGTACCATGGACTACCAAAAGAAAAAGTAAATCTCTCTTGAAAGAATTACAACTACCAGAATGCTTCTGAGAAGTGAGGATGGCAAGACCCTGTCTCACTTTGGATATGTTATCCAGAAAGATATTCCTAGATATCATGCTTGGTAAAATATACAGGCATCAAAAGATATAAGCTGGATTAACACAGTGGCTAAAACAATGGGCTGAAGCATAAGAACAATCCTATGGGTAGTGCAGGACCAGGCAGTGTTTTTTTCTGTTGTCCATAGATAGGGTCACTTTCTTGAGTCAAACTTACTTGAAAACACTTAGCAACTTAAAATCACTTCCTTCTAAGCTTCACCTTTAACCTGCAGACTTAACATTTTCGGTTTGTTCTCTTAAAAGTGAGCCTTTAAAAGAGAATAGTGAGCAAAGCATGTGTACTTTACTAATTGAAATAAATATTATTAAATCCAACATCAATGTTCAATTTTGATTCAAGGTTCCAGGGCTTAGGTTTAAAATTGGTCTCTGTGTAACAGTTTCAACTCACCTGGCTTATTAAAGTTTGAAAACTTTGATGCACATTGTATACCTTCTGTGTTAGGCAGGGTTCTCTAGAGAAGCAACACCAGAACACTTATTATTATATGTTCATTTGTTCATCTATATATTTATCTATCATCATCTATCTATCTTCTATCTCTTGCCAGAAGGAATATAACAGCTAATTAGTCCACACAGCAATATAGAGGACTCAGTTCAACTCACTTTCATGGAGCAGTAATATGCCGAAGGTCCTGCAACTCCTGCCGGCTGTTAGTCTAAGATCGAGAAAGTCTATAGTGGAGTCTGTCCTCAGGCAAGAAAGGCAGGGTGGAGCAGCAAAGGCAAAAAGTGAGGTGCAGCAGAGGCCAGTAGCACAAAGCAGCGGGTGAAACCTCAAGCTCTGGCATGAATGTACACAAGACGACACGGTCCGTGGCTTGGCGTGGCCCACAAAATTGCAACACATGCTTGAGGCAAAGACATGCTGTCCGATCACCAAGGAAAAAGAGGGAAGGGGGCTGGCCTTGATAAGCTGTTTATCTCCTCGACCTCCAATCAAGCTTTGACCTGATTTGCCTCTGCTCACATGTTCCTATGGAAGCTTGGATGGCACAATAAACCTAAGTATCACAACTTTTGATCAGGTTCTAGGATTTTTGATCAAAATGTTCAACAATACTAGCAGTGATGATGTTGATTTTGCATGTTGTTTTCTTGCTGTCATGGAGAGGGGATTGGATGAGAATAACCCTAGATATACTAGAATGAAACACTGTCCAGTCCTGTGCGGTCATTGCGATCATTGCTTTGTTTGAACCTCTTGTTTGGAACTATGTCATTGAGGGTCTTTCTCTTTCACATTTCTCCCTGTCACACCAAGCACGATGTCCTTCTCCAAGATCTGCTCTCTCCTGATGTTGAAAGTGCATGAATCAAAGTCTCATTATTCTCCCTCGTAAGGAGTCTCTGGCTGTACGTCTTCCATGTCAGAATGTTTCTTCCTTTTGTCTCATAGAATGCTACTTTTGTTTTGATGTGTTCCTCTAAGCATCACAAGTGGTCCTCAAGGTCTAAATGAAGTCGTTCTTCATGCTGTGCTGCTATAGTTCCAACTGAATGATTGTCAGAGGATCTCAGGAGGTAGTTCAGTTCATCTTGGTCCTCCTCTCCACCCATGGAAGTTGGAATCTTCAGGAGATTGATCCATGTTGCAGCATAGTTATTCTGTTGAAATCAACTAAAAATGTTTCTGAGACCCCTGCTTCTACCCTTCCTGAGTTTGGAGAATCACTTTGTCCTTCACACCTAAAAATTTCTCTGAATTTTCCCAATAAATTAACTTACTTTTTGGTTTACTTAGCTGCAGTCACCTTCTGCAGTCAAAGAGCTTTAAATAATCCTTTGTGACATTCCCTTGTCCTCCAAAGTCCAAAACTCTTTGAATGGCGCGATATAGTTTAGACTTTCCCAGAAAAGGCTCTGATCAAGGACTTTAATACTGGTATTTTCTTTGGGATATAGTCCAGAAAAAACTGGTAGGGGAAGTGAGTTAAGGGAGGGAAGAGACCACTGAAGGAGAAAAGCATCAAGTTGTTTAAGTTTTGGGTGGACTCTACTCATCTGGCAAACTTTGGAAGACTATAGGACTTGATTAAAGTTAACCTACCAAAAGGGCAGGAACATTGGGGTATTTATCCTCAAACTCACATTAGTCATTGGCCAAGATCTGAGGCGTTATCTCTCTGGATCTTTAAGCCTGCCCTTCTTAGGCCTGAGAGAAGGCTCATGTGGAGACTCACCTATGTGTGTAGTAGGAAGTAATTAGCACTTAATGGAACACTGGTGCTGACATAATTAGGTTGGATCATGAGAGCATATGCCAGAATGATCCAAAGAAGTCCTGATTTCCTTCCACATTCTGGTCTTGTCTCTTCTTGTACTGTGTGATCCAACCCACACAGAACTTCTCTTGGTTTCATGAACGTACTCTGCCTTTCCTCTCTTCTTAGAGATGTTGGATTTCCATTGGCTGGGACACTCTCCCTTTCATTCTTTTCTAATCCCAACATATTGAAGGTATCATGAACTGTCTAAGGAACAAATAAATCAATCTTAATAAGTAAAGCGAGAGTTCTCCTCAGAAGTGAGCTATTGAGAATTTAGCTTACTTGTGTGAGGCATGCTATCAGGAGAAACCAATTGCTAGTAAAAGTCATGATGCTTAGTAAATTGGAGGGTCAGGCAAAATGTGGAAATTTCTCAATGAAATGGATTAACTTTAGAGATACAATATTGGACTCAAACATAGCATTCCTTATGAAAATGGGACAGAACTGAGTAACCTTATATTCTAAGTATAAGGTGCCAAGTCAATTATTACAACAGGTCCCTTTTGAACCAGCCCTAGACTAGAATAAGCCTTAGGGTTGGTTTGGGAAAGATCTGCAGTTGGTTTGGGAAAGTAAAATATATTCAGAAGTAAACTGCTGAGTCTGGAAGATCTGCTTAAACCTGGTCAAAATCATAACAAAGCACAAGTTTCCCCTGCCAGCTGGTAGCTGAGCATGTGGCACATTAGCGAGGATTTAAACATGTTATCTCCTGCATGAAAGGCAGGAACTCAGCTGCTTCACCACCACAGCCCCCCTAGCACACACACTACATTTTTTAACAATGAAAACTTTTCTGATTGGGAGGGCTTTCTTGAGATTTTACACCTGAAATAAATACTATCTCTGCAAATAGCCCTTGTAAAAGTGTATGCTTCTTTGTATTGGAGCTTACCAAATTCTGAACAGAGCTCTAAACTAAAACACTCAAGGGGATTGACACAGTGGCAACGACCTTGGGTTTAAGCATAGGAATGATTTGGAGGGGGGATGGCGCAGGATGGGTCTGTGTTTTTTTTTTTCTTACTGTGCATAGAGTCACTGTGAGTTGGAACCAACCCAAAGGACCTCAATAACAACATATTTATGGCCAGAATTTCTAACAAAATTGTTCAGCTTTTTGCTTGGAACAATCTTAAATGTTGCTTGTAAGTAATTAAGCACAGAGCTCTCACTCCCAACAACAGGTCTGCAGGGCCCCTTTCCCGGATACATATATATATATATATGTATATATATATATATTTCAGCATGCTCAGATGTTCAGCCTCTGGGGAAGCTAGCCTAGAGTTTTCCTTACAGAATGTGACTTGATCCAAGCAAGTTCATGAAGCCCTTTTGTTCCTAATAGTATATGAAATCTAGAAAAACAAGTTATTTTTAACCATAGATAAGCCTTTAATGAATGTACATGTTGGATTTGCAAGATTAACCTATAAGAAAGGCGAACAACAAGACAGGAGGGGAAGGAGAGGGGAAGCGAACAAGAGAGAAAGGGGTCATTGATCAGAATCCCCATCTGCAGGAAGGAAAGCACATAGATAAGAGTGGATTTTATATAATGCATGTAACTTTTCATATTTGCATTTTACATTTTAAAATAAATAGTTTACAAAGATCATTTAAGAGCACTCTTCCCTGGCAACTGTAATGCTTGGTTTGTGCCAAGGGCTTATAAAATGACTCACACAGTGTGGATGACATTTTGTGTGGCAGTGAAAATGTGTGGAGCTCGTTATACAGCTGAAGTGAGGATAGATCGACTGCTATGGACTTGGTCCCTCATAGCCACCCTATAGGCCATAGTAGAATCAGACTAAGGAGTTTTCTAAGCTATAATTTTTATGGGAGGAGCTCACCAGGCCTTTCTCCTGTGAAGTTGCTGGTGGTTTCAAATATCTGCCTTCCAGTTAGTAGAGAGTGATTTGCCATCTTGGCAGTGGGGCTTCTGTCAATGCAATGTACTTAACCCATCACCCTTGAGTTGATTTGTACTCCTAGCAATGAGGTAAGGACAGAATAGGACCACCATGGTTTTTCCAAAGCTGTCATCTTTTATGCCCCAACATTCCCCTGTAGGGCTGCTGCTGGTTTGGAACCACCAATCTTCTGGTTTGAAGCCAAGTGCGTTAACCACTGTACCACCATGGTTCTTGAAACCGTTGTTTGGTACATTATATCTTGAAAGTAATTGAAAATAATTGCAATACAATTGCAATTGCAATTGAAAAAGAAAAATGTTTTCTCAGATGCTATTTTACTTTATGGCCATAATATCATTGACTAGCATATTATGAGCAAAAAAGTGCAATGATATGGGTTAAGCAATGAGGCTAATTATTTTGGTCTTTTTTTAGCATCATATTTGTTGCCAAGGGCTGCAGTAACCAGTAACCATGAAGTGGATGACTTAAAACAACAGGAATATATTCTTGCAGAGGCTGGAAGCTGAAAGCACACAATCAGGATGTTGGCCAGGTATGTTCTCTCCCAAATCTGTAGGACAAGATCCTTCTTGTCTCTTCATCATCACATGGCTCTCTCCCTTGTGAAAGGACACCAGAAATGAAGATATTAAAAAAACCAGTTGCCTTTGATGAAGGGCTGGAAAACATTAAACAGGGAAAATAAAGTCTTTCAATAAATAATGTAGGAAAAGTTGGATCTTGACATGCAATAGGATGAAACAGGACCCATACCTGTATATACAAAACACCATATACAAAAATGAACTCTGGATGGGCAAAAGACCTAAATTTAAACCCTTGAATCATAAAGACTATTAATTAAAAATAGGGACAAACTTAAAAGTCCTGACACAAGGCATAAATTCATGACAGAACATAAGAAAAATACCTACACTTCAGAAGACATTTATGCACAACAAAAGACTTCATTAAAAGAGTGAAAAGAGAACCCAAAGATAGGGAAGATATTTGGTAATGAGATATCAGATAAAGGACTAATTTCAAAAATCTTAGATAACTCCCACACCTTAATATGAAAAATACTAACAACCCCATAAAATGGGCACAAGACATGAAAATACAATTTACTAAATATGATATCCAGATGACCAACAATCATATGAAGAAATGTTTCCATTCAGTAGCCATAAGAAAAACAATTTAGAACAACAATAAAATACCACCCCACATGGACAGTTTTAGCAAAGTAATTAAAAAATAGGAACAAAAAATAATAAATGCCGAAGAGGAAATAGAGACATTGGTGGAATTGCAGAGTTGTATACCACTGTGGAAGTCAGGATGACAATTTCTTAAAAGAATGCAAATATAAATACCCCATGGTCCTGTAACTATTTACTTGGTGTATACCGTGAAGAACTAAAGGTGAAAATACAAACAGATTTATGCATACCCATGTTTATTGCAGCAACTTCTGTGATAGCAAAAAGATGGAAACAGTAAAAAACTATGTCTGTAGCGCAATGGATAAACCAACCCGTACATTCATACAGTGGGACAGTATGCCTCCTTAATAAACAATGACGGGTTTGTCTAACACCTCAAGATATGGATGAAATTAGAGAACATTGTGCTCAGCAAATTTACTCCATCTCCTAACCATATGTTATGGCACTATTATTATGAAGGAAAAAAAATAAAAATGGATTTCACACCAAAGGATAAGACTTTAATGAGGCCAGGATTGGGAAGGGGGGAAAGAAGAGGGAAAGGACAATGAAGTAAGGAGGGAGGGTGGTAGTGGAGCGAAAACAAATACAAGAGAGTCACCTATATGGGGAGTTTCAGTGGGAAATGGCTATTGACTTGAGGGGATGTTCTGTGTAACATAGGGCATGCTTTTCTTTGTATTATAGTTCACAAGCAAAAGGGAAAAAGAAGTACAATATACAAATAAGTAAAAACAAAGAAAATCAATGGGTTTAAAATTGTAAAGAGGGAGCAAGAAGGGTCACAGCCTTAAAGGAGACAAAAACTGTTGTCCTCAAGCCAAATCGGATGCATGGTGATCCTATATGTTTCAGAGTAGAACTCCATTCCATAGGGTTTGATGGTTTTGAAAGAAGCTCATCAGAACTTTGTTTCGAGGTGCCTCTAGCTGGTTTGAATGGTAAACAGCTTTCTTTCAGCTAGTAGTGAAATGTTTACCAGCCTTGCCAAGAGATTGGGACCCATGCTATGGATCTCATGTAAATTTACTTACATCTGGTGTGGCCCTATTTGCGAAAAGAAGGGATATGTTCACAGGTACTTTAGTATTGGAATTGAGCATATCTTCCTCCCTCCACACCCGCAGTGGGAGGTGTACCAGGCGACCCATACTAACCAGAGATTCTCATTCAATAGTCACTTTTCTCTGTCATGGAGTAGGAATAAGGAGCACAAAGATGATTGAGACATATTCTCATTGTGCCTCTAAATCAAATAGAGAAGAAAATATTCAAATAATTATAAGACAAAGCAGAACATGATCAGCAAACTTGTTATTAGGTCAGCGCTGAATTACAGTGACCAAGTTCAGTTCAACAGAATTAAACACTGCCCAGCCCTATGTTATCCAGCTGTTTCTACATGTGAGCCCGTTGTTGTAGCTCCTGTGTCAATCCTGCTCATTATGCATCTTCTTCTTTTTCAATGACCCTCAACTTTACTAAACCTGGCATTCTGCTCCAGGAGCTGGTATTTCCTGATGTACATAAGATGAAGTCTCAGCATTCTTGCTTCTAAGGAGCATTCTGTTTGTGCTTCTTCCAGCATCGATTTTTTTCCCCCTCATCAGCACATAAGGAGAGGCTTTGGGTTGGAGGCAAGTTCAGGACCCCTAGACACACCAGATGAATAGAAAACCTTTGAGAAGAGTTTCTTGGACATGACAGACTTCAGGCTAAGTCACCAAATATGGGTAGGACATTGCCACTGGCAGAAGAACAAGGGAAGCTAGAAGGACATTGAAAAAAGAGAAAATAAGATGAGTCAAGCCATGAAAGAGGAGAGTAGGATAGGCTTGGTATGAACTGGTTAGTGTGGCAGATACACAGGCAAGAAATGTCTGAACATATAGGTAGGATAGACTGATTGTGAAAGAATTGGATCAAATGGTTAGAACATCATTAGATGTTCTAAGCCAGAGGGGAGGCAGGATCAGTCATGCTGGGTCCTCTGGTAGTGGTATAGGTTGCTTCATTTTAGGAAAAATCACTGAGTTAGTCTGGGTAGACCAGAGAAACAAAATTCATAAACACTCATAGTTTATAAGAGAGAGTTATATATAAAAGGTAAGTGTACATTAAGACAGCATCCCAACCCAGTCTAGTCCAAGTCCATATGTCCGACACCAATGTACAAAGTCCTCCTCAAGCTCGCAAAGGACAGTCAATGGCGCCAAATGCAGGAGGAAAGCCGAATCAGTGAGCGACTAAGCATCTCAGCACTGGCGGGGTCTGCCCCAGCAGCAGGGCTGCATTAGGTTAGGACCATGTGGCTACTCTGCAGGGATATCTCACAGGAAGTGAGTCTTGACAACAGAGACAAAGAACTAGCTAAGGCAGGCGCACACTGGTCTGACCATCAGAGAACAAGAGACCAGAGAACACAAAAGGCGGCGTTCACTGAGCCATTTATCTCTCCATCCTTCAATTAATTCCACATGTGTTTATTGGCCAGGTTGGCACAATAAGCTTTAACAATCACAATCACAAGTCAAGGCCTAGAAGACCCTACAGAGTTCCGGTTGGAGTAAGTGGTTAACTTTCTTGGGTGCTAACTGAAAGGCTCATCTCCACCCAGAGGTTTTGAAGCACAAAGTCAGGCAACATCCTTCTGGGAAAAAGAAATATCAAACCAGTAAAAACCCTAGGAATCTATGGGTGGTACGGATGATTAGCTTGCTGGACTGCTAATCAAAATGTTGAAGATTTAACTCCATCCAGAAGTGCCTGGAAAGAAAGGGCTGGTGATCTGTTTCTGCAAGATTGAGCATTAAAAACCTTGTGGAGCATATTTCTATGAAGTCCCACAGGGAGTTACCTTAGTCAGAATGAACTCAAGAGCAGCTGGTTATAAACCCTGTATGATCTCACCCCAAGCCTTCTCTTTGGCCATGACTCACTGTTACCTCTCTCCAGGGATGCTTAGATTCAGTCAGCAGGGGAAGGTGCCAAGCCTTCTTGCTTCTCCAAGCCCCTTCTGCATCTGGTTAATATTGGCTGCTTCTTTCCAAACCCAGATCCATGTCCCTCAGAAAAACTGGCCCTGACCACTTATCCTGAGAAGGGGGATCATTGTTGATTGTGTCTCTTTGCCTGTCACAAGTGAGGAAATGGAGACTCAGTTATTTCGCTTTCATTTTGCCAATGTAAGGCAAAAGAGGCAAATGAGTAAACTGAGGCTCAGAGAATTACTGACTCCAGATAAAGCAAGGAGTTTTTTTTATCTTTGTATTTTGTGGCTATCCTGCAAGGATTTATCTTTTGTGACCCATTATATTAGAAGATAAGATCTTCATATTTTCCTTGGTCTTCATAATACTCTAGGGAAGGATGGTAAACACGATACTCGGCAGTTTTAAACTTAATGGAATGGGTGACTTACCCAGGCCATGTTTGCAATGTGACAAATTTAGACTTTGCTTTAGATCTTCTCATTTGGCATCCTGCTCTTTTCATTGAGTTGCTTTTCCTCTAAATTGGGATATCAAGAAGAGAAATTGATGTGAATGCAAAGTCTGCCATGTAGTATAGTATAGATACCAGCTTGCCAATGAAAGCAAGGAGGAGTGGTGGAAGAGCAGAAACTGAATTGCATGAAGGCATAGAATCAGATTAGGACATTGAGGCACTTGCAGCTTCCTAGAGAGAAGGATTTCTTTCAGTCAACTTAAAACCTTGGGGGTACCTGGTGAGTGGGTGGTGGTGTTTGAATCCTGCCTAAATGACCTGAAATATTTCTTCTCCCCTAACTTACTGTTCTTCGTTTGCAAGTCATCTTTCAGCTCATCAACTATAAGAACAAGGGGCATTGTCTTCTATTTCGGGCAGCTCGATTGAGCAAATGGGCAGGCTGCCATGTTAGAACCTGGGTGTGCTTCCAGGTAGCAGGTGTGACTGGAGGAGGAAAGTATCCTGAGGGTGAGGAGGGAGGCAAAGCTGCAATTATCACCTTGAGGAATTTCCTTACTGTGCTGAATGGCTATTACGGCTGTGTCCTAAAATATAGTTAGTTTTCTTATCGGAGGTTTGGAAGTTGAAAGGCTTCTTATTGTTTATGGCTGACTCAAGGCCAAGTGAGCACCGTGGGAGGCATAGTATGCACAGGGACAGCCCTAAAAAATCCATGAGCATGTGGTACTTAGTCCAACATCTGGGAGGTGGAGTCTTCCAGGGTAGCCGGAGTTAATTACTTAGAAGTCCCAGAGAGATACAAGGATTCCAAGAGGAAGGAGCTGAGGCCCAGAGGCTGGGATGAGCAGAAAAACAGGAGTGCAAAGGTGGAAGGAATCTAAGGGAGTGATGATGGATTCTATCAGTTGCAGTTGCTTTGGCCCAGGGTTGTGTCCTATGACCTGTGGAATTGTTGATTCTTGGCCATCATCTCTTCATGGTGATTCCAGTGCCGGATAGTTCTAGAATACTATGATGTATTAGCATGGGTAGACTAGAGAAACAAATTTATGGACACTCATATGTGTATAAGAAAGAATTTTATATACAAGAACAGTTGAATCTTGAGAAAACATCTCAGCTCTGTCTAGATGAAGTCCATAAGTCCAATATTAGCCCATATATCTGATACCAATCTATAAATCCTCTTCAGACTCAGGAAACACACACAATGAATGCAGGCACATCACAGGCTAGTGGTGGGAAGTCTTGTGGATCCGGTGGCATTGTAAGCATCTCAGCCCTGGCAGGGGTCTCTACGTGGCTTCTCCACCTCCAAAGGTCTGGTTCCATAAGTCTCTCTCCATGTGTCTTTTCCACAGGGACACCTTACAGAGAATGAGCCTGTGTCCCACCTTCAGCAAGTTATTTATCCTTTTGACGCTTCCAAATAAGATCATCAAGCTTCTACCTGATTGACAGGCTACACTCCATCCATTCACACAGAATCCTCAAATTGACACCAGATTATATAACTGCCACACATGATCTTCCTGAATCAAGTTCAACTTTTCCTAAAAGTCCTACAAAGACACTGCTGTGACCATACCTTTAAATCTAGACAATGTGTACAGCAAAATTGTCACAATTCCAATTTTGACCACTCCCACCCCCAGATTCATGCAAAGATTAATGCAAATGCATGCTAGTTCAGTTCTCTGCTTCCACTGCACTCTCCCTACTACACCTTTGAAGAACCCCTGCCATTGAGTTGTTGCTGATTCAGAGCGACCCTCTAGGGTAAGGTGGAACTTCCTCTGTGAGTTTTGAGACTGTGACTCTCTACAAGGGTGGAATGCCCTGTTTTTCTCCCTTGGAGTGACTGGTGCTTTAGAACTTTGGACCTTTGAAATTGCAGCTCAGTGCATAACCACTGTGCCACTGGAAGTATTCTGTGTGGCAGTTATAACAATCCTGTTAAAATATATCAGATCCTGTCACTTAATTTTTCAAAACACTTATGTAACTATCTGCTTCATTCTGAATCAAAATCAACTGCCTTAACACATTTAACTGCATTGCCTCTTGCCTGTAGGGCTCACTGCCTTTCTCCTCACTCTGTCACCCTGACCTCTCTAGCATCTTTGCAGATCCTCAAATGTGCCCGACTAGTTCCTACCCCTGGACCTTTCCACTTTTCTTAGATCCTTTCCTGCCCTGCAAGAGATTCTTCTTCACTAGCTTCAACTATTTGATCAAACCACATAATAAAATCATCTTTCACCAAGTTCTGGCTCAGTGACTTATTTTATGTGGCCTTTTTAGCCATACTTTCAGTAACTCCCATCAAACTATCTCTATGTATGGATCTAGGCAAGAAGTAGGGGGAGACACTAGAAAGATTCACTCATGTGTAAAAATTAAAAGGATTAATTATGATTGTCATCCTGCTGGGTATGAAATGCGCCCTCGGAGATGTAGAAGTAGGCATTTCACTACAAGAAAGTCAGGTATGGAGCCTGTCCTCTGGATCCCAAGACACATTTGCAGTGAACTTTCTTGAACCAGAAGACAGCTGTGGCACCAGAGGAGTGAGTAGCAGCATTAGAATAAGGAACCAGAAGGAATACCTTCAGGTTGAAGCTTAATGGAGTAGGTCCCTCTAAGCACTTATTTCGGGGAGCAAGGGTCACTGACATATGGAGTGGGTTGAAACTTAGTGGAGTAGTATGCCCTTTGGGCATTTGTTAGAAGCCTGGAGAAAACTGTGTAATATGTCTTGGCTGAAGAACTATATCCTGAGCATTTCTCACCTGCATTGTGACCCGTTAACTTCCTTAATAAATTCTTTACCCTGTTAACTTCCTTCATAGACTCTTGAATAGTGAAGGCGATCTGTGAGTTCTGTGTGTCATTGCAACGGATTATAGAACCAAGTAAAAAAGTAGGGAGAATGAATATGTGACAGAACAGACCAATCCACACCATACCTTCCACTCTCCCATACTCCTTTTCTGCTTCATTTTTAACCTGTCATATACATTATTAACAATTGGCACTTAGAATGTATGAACTATGAATCTAGAAATATTACTAGTTATTATAAATGAAATGGAACACATAAAGATTGATTTCCTTGCTATTAGTGAGCTGAAATGGATTGGTACTGGGCATTTTGAATCAGAAAATCATTTGGTTTACTATGCCAGGAATGACAGATTCAAGAGGTGTGCCATTAGATTCATTGTCAAAGAGGATTTTGCAAGATCTATCTTGAAGTGAAATGCTGTCTGTGACAGAATAATATCTATCCACATATAGATTATCTAGTCAATATTATTATTCAAATTTATGCCCCTATGACTAAAACTAATGATGCAGAAGTTGAAGAATTCTATCAACATCCTAAGTCTGAAATTAATCAAACATACAGTCACAATGCATACATAATTATTGGCAATTGACATGCAAAAGATAGGGGAAAAGAGTAAGGAATAGTAGTTGGAAAATATGGTTTTGTTGATAGAAATTAATCTGGAGATCACATAATAGAGTTTTTCAAGACTAATGACTTCTTCATTGAAAATACTTCCCCACCTCCTCTGAGCAAGACAAAAGATGATGGACTTTTTCATGTGGAATACTCTCAGATCAAATTGACTATCTCTGTGAGAAAAATAATGAAGTTCAATATCAGCAACTAGACCCAGAGTGGGGATGCCAGTAGAACAGACAATCAGTTGCTTGCATGTAAGTTCAAGTTGAAGGTAGAGAAAATGAAAACAAATCCCCTATGGCCAAAAGGAAACCTTGAGTCTATCCCACCTGGATTTTGAAAAAAATCTCAAGAACAGATTTGATTCATTGAATACCTGATGGGACAATACCAAAAACATCAAATATGAAGAAAACTAAAGTTATTAAAAAGACAGGAAAGACAGAAAAGATCCAGATGGATGTGAGAAGAGATTTTGAAACTTGTTTTTTTAATGCAAGAGTATCTATGGCAATTGGGAAAAATGATGATATAAAAGAGCTGAGCAGAAAATTTCACAGAGCAGCTCAAGAGGCTAGAGTATTATCTTGAGATCTTATTGTTAGACTTAAGACTTAGAGTTAGAAAGTGAGAAAGGAAGAACATGAGCAGCATACCTTAAGCTGAAAAACTGAAGAAAAATTCAAGTCATGAGTTGTAATATTGAATGAGCAAACTACTGAATGATATAGGAAGTGTCAAAAGAAGAGGGGAAGAATTGTACCAAAAAGAACTAGTCCACATTTCGCCATTTGAAGAGATAGCAATTGATCAAGAACTAATAACACTGAAGAAAGAATTCCCAGGTAAACCGAAGGTAATAGGGAAAACATGGCTCCAGAAATGGACTGAATACCAGCTGAAGTGTTTCAACAAGTGGATGAAGTCCTGGAAGCCTTTGATTGTGCCAAGAAATTTGGAAGACAGAGACCTGGAAAATCAATTGCACCCATTTCTAAAGAAATGTGACCCAAGACTGTGCTCACAGGTTGGAACAATATCATTAATAGTGCATGCAAGTACAGTTTTGCTGAGGATCATTCAACAATGGTTGCAGCAGTACATTGAAAGGGAGCATCCAGAAATTCAGAAGGGGACATGGAAAATGAATATCATTGCTGATGTCAGATGGCTCTTTGGTTGTAAATAGAGAATATAAGAAAGATGCTTATTTGTGTTTTATTGATTATGCCAAGGCATTTGACTATGTGCATCATAATAAACTATGGATGACTTGAGAAGAATAGGAATTCCAGAAACCTACATTGTGTTCATTATGAACTTGTGCATGGATCAAGAGGCAGTTGTATGAACAGAATAAGAGAATACTGCATGGTTTAACATCGGAAAGATATGTGTCAGGGTTGTATCCTCTCACCATAATTATTCAATCTGTATAATGAACAAGTAATCAAAGAAGCTGCATCATATGAAGAAGAAGTCAGCATCAGGATTGGAGGAAGGCTTTTTAATAAATGGTGATATTCAGAAGACACAACTTTGCTTGCTGAAAATGAGGAGGACTTGAAGCAGTTGCTGAAAAAGATCAACATTGCAGATTCCAGTACATATTAGAACTCAATGTGAAGAAAATAAAATCCTCATAAGTGGATTAATAGGTCACATCGTGATGAATAGTGAAAAGGTTATCCAAGATTTCATCTAGCTTGTGTCAATGGTCATGAAAGCAGTAGTCATGAGATCAAAGGATAAAGTTGTATTAAGTAAATATGCTGCACAAAACCTCTTTTCAGTGTTGAAAAGCAAGGAGATTAATCTGAGGATTAAGTTACACTTGACTCAAACCATGATATTTTCATTGGCTTCAGGTGAATGTGAAAATTAGACATTGGATGAGGAAGACTGAAGAGGAGTCGATGCCTTTGAATTGTGGTGCAAGTGAAAAATATAGATAGTACTATGGACTACCAAGATCACAAACACGTCAGTCTTGGAAGAAGTACAACCACAATGTCCCTGAGAAGAATGGTGAGACTTCGTCTCATGCACTTTGGATATGCTATCATGAGAGGCCAGTCCCTGGAAAAGGACATCATGCTTGGCAAATTGAGAGGCAAGAAAAAAGAGGAAGACCCTCAACAGGATGAATTGGCTGTGGTCACAATGATGGGCTTGAACCCAGCAAAAAATTGAGAGGATGGCACAGGACTGGGTAGTCTTAGGGTTGCTCTGTGTCAGAACAGATTCCATGACACCCAAGGGTAGCAGACGGCAGCAACGACATGGGACTCAGTGTAACAGATAAGTACACAGCGGCTAAATCATTCGTAATCAAATGATAAGCTATTTGAATTCACTATAATGTATAAATATCACAGATCGGATTGCAGTTCTACTCTATATCATAGCATTGCATTGGTGGTAATGGGTTTATTTTTAGACTTGGTTTGGGACATCATAGTCATGCTGTAAATATCATCTATTATTATTGCTGTATATGTAGTACTACAAATGAATACACTTGCATATCCCATTATTTTTTCCACAGGTTCTAACTGAAACAGAATGCTTCATATTTCATTGAGAAGCCAGAGGAAATTTCTGATATAAGAAAATAATTTAATATTACATTCCTGTTCTTGCACAGGTTCTTATAAAAATTTACAGATACATGTATTTTATTATTTAAGTGATCATTAATTTTTACTGAAGCTTTAACATGTGCTTCATTTTATTGGCAGCAGACATCTGTTAAAAACAAGATTCCAGAATGCCAGTTTGGCTTAGATAATTCTGTGAAAGAGGTTCAATATCTGTCTTCTGGTTCCTTTCCTGGAGAAAACTATCATGGCAAGTTACAGTGCTTAAGCTTTCTGACTTGCTTCTGAATAGTTAAAACTGAACTGAAAATCCTTAAATGTCAAGGGAATGCTGTGGTTTTTGTTTTGTGCTTTGCAAATTGTATTGTGAACATTTGTACTTATCAATATTTACCAAACTGCATTTTTTTGAGAGGAGGTAATATAGTTTATTCATTCCTTTTCCTCGACATGCTTCTGCTTGAGCCCTGCATCTAGCTATTGTTGTTGTTAGGTGCCTCTGACTTTATTTCAACTCGTGTGTAAAGCATCATGAAACCCTGCCTCGTCTGGCATCCTCCTTACAGTTTTTGTTACTTTGGAGCCCACTGTGGCTGCCACTGTATTGATGGATCTCAAATAATGTCTTCCTGATGTTCGATGACCCTCTAGTTTCCCCAGCATGATGTCTTTTTCCAGGAATTTATCCCTTTGGTACCATAACCAAAACATATGAACAAAATGTCACCACTCTTTCTTCTAAGGTGCTTTTTGGTTGTACTTGTTACAAGACATTTGTTAGTTCTTCTGCAAGTCTGTAGTATTGTCATTTTTCCTGCCCATCATGTAATTCAATGATATTAGTTCTTCCATCTTCTTTATTCATTGTCCAGCTTTCACATGCCTAAGGGGTGGTTGAAAATTCCTTGGCTTATGTCAGATACATGTCTTCAAGGTGATATCTTTCCTTCCTAACCCTTTAAATAGGTCTTTTGCAGCAGTTTCACCCAGTGCAACACATTAATTTCTTTTTTTTTCTTCACATTAATTTCTTAAGTCCCTTTTCCATAGACACTGATTGTGGATCCAAGAAAAATGAAATCCTTGAAAACTTCATTTTTTCTCTATGAGTCATGATGTTGCTTATTGATCCAATTGTGAGGTTTTAAAAAATATAAATTGAGGTGTAATCCACATTGAAGACTGGAGTTTTTATATGCATTAGTAACTACTTCAAGTCTTCTTCACTATTAACAAGCAAGGCGGTATAATCTGCATATTACAGGTTGCTAATGAGCCTTTCACACTCCTGATGCTATGTTCTTCTTCATGTAGTGCAGCTTCTCAGATTATTTTTTCAGCATACAGATGACATAAGTAGGGGGAAAAAATACAACTGTGATACAAACCTTACTTGATTTTTAACCTCCCAGTTCTTTTCTTTCTGTTGTGAGGCTTCTTAGATTATTTGATCAGTATTAGATTGAACAGATATGGTGAAAAAATGCAAGTATGATAGACCTTTCTTGATTTTAAGTCATATAGTTTGCTCTCATTCTATTCAATTCACTGCCCTTGGTCTGTGTACATAGGAGCACAATGATATGTTGGTCTGTGTACATAGGAACACAATGAAGTGTTCTGGAATTCCCTTTTGTGATGATTAGCCCTATGTCAAATAGACACTCTTCAGTGGAGCCCAACCTATTGATTAGATGCCTGATGACACCTCCTTGGGAGTGTGGCCATTTGTGTAAGAGTAAAATCTTAGAGGTTGGGTTTCTTTGTCCCTTCACCTCTGCTGGACCAGGATACTGCATCTGGTTTCTTGATCTGCTGCTATGTTGTTTGTTGATTCCTGGAGCTGTCCATGGACTCCTGACCATGAATTCATTTGGCAGATACTGAATTCATTTACCTTTGCATCCACTAACCTCTACACACTCCCACTTCTCAGAGCTTGATCTCCCTGCTTCTTGTTTATAAGCTTCTCTGAGGCAGGAGAAACCTGCCTTGAACAGAATGGGATTTACTTACTTCTACAATTGGTTAAGCCATTTCTTGATGTCAATCTCACATTCTACACAAACCATACAAGCATCACTGGTTTTGTTTCTCTAGAGAACCCAACTTGACACATCTTTCTGCTTAAACTTATCCATAATTTGCTATGATTAACATAGATAAATGCTTTTGCAAAGCCAATAAAGCACATTCTGCTTTCTGGCATTTTTTTTGCATTCATCCAAGAGCTAGCAATGATGCCTGTCATTCTATGCCACCATCTAAATCCAGCATGACTTTCTGGCAGCTCACTGTTCATGTGCTGCTACTGCAAAAAAAATTAATAACCTTCATGAATGTCTTCCTTGTCTGTGATATTGACACTTTTTAAGCAATTTCCACGTTCTAATGGATTACAATTCTTTGATATGATCACAAATGCAGCTCTCTGGCTGTTTGGCCAGGCAACTGAAATCCAAATTTCTTGGTTTAGAGAAGTGAAAATGACTAGCATTTCATCTGTTTGAAGAGACATTGCAATTGGTATTTTTGGAGTCCAGCGTTTTGCCAATGCATTCAATACAATTGGAATTCTTCCTTCAGTACTACTGGTTCTTGATTATCTAATAACTACTGCAATGGTTGATTGTCAACCAACTATTTTTGGTACAGTCTTTTTGTGGATATCATCTTCTCTCTCTTTTTTAATTCCCACTTTCAATATTTGCCCATAGAAGCTTTAAATATTTTAACCTGAGGCTGGAACTTTTTCTTCAGTCCCATCAGCTTGAGATATGTTGGACATGTTTTCCCCCTAGAGTTTTCTAACTCTAGATCTTTGCACATTTCTCCATAATACTTTCTTCTCAAGCTACCCATGGAACATTTCTGCTCAGTCTTTTCTAAATCATTGTTTGTCACTGGCTTTCCCTACTTCATGTTCAAGATCAAGTTTAAGTGGCTCTTCTGAAAGCTTTATTGGCCTTTCTTTTCTGCTTTTTAAAAGAATCTTTATTTTCTATTCATGGCAATAGATAACATCCCACAGCTGGTCTTCAGTCACTAGTGTTCAATGGGTCATATGTATTCTTAAGATGTCTTCTAAATTTAATTGGATGTGTTAAGTTGGGTTTCTTTTTAGAAAAACAAACCCAATGGCACTCATATATGTATAATAAATAAACATATCCCCAAAGCAGTCAAACCTAATCAGACACAGGACTGTGGGTCAGATACTAATCTGGATGTCCTTCTTGACTCACATAGTTACTGGGTAGTGAACCAGGAAGCAGGACAACACAGTAGGCAGGCTGGTGGATGCCAATTGGTGGATCTAATATCAGCGAGTAACACAGCAGCTTGTCTACAGCTCTCTGGATTGGTAGGCTCCATGGTGGGCTCTGAGTCAAGTTCCCAAAACCTAAGTTATGGATCCAAACCAGCAGGGAGAAGAAAGAGAGAGTAAGTTTGCCACAATGTCTATTTACAGATGTGAAATAGGCCACATCCCTGAAAGGAAGTCATCAAGCTGTGACCTGCATCCCATGGGGGAGGCCTTACTGCCAAAGTATGGAAATTCCTGACTCAACCAGGTTGACCTTGTAGGATATACTTAGAGTTTTCTTTTGCCTTTTGTGGAACTTGCTTTAATTTTCTTCAGCTTCAACTTGGACTTGCATATGAGCCATTGATAGTCTATTGCATTTATTAGGATATATATATATACATATATATATCATAGACAGCCATTTTTCACTTGAAACCATTTGATTTCTGTATTTTATATTCAGGAAGATTTTGTTTTCTAGATTTAAATCATGACATTGAGTGATTAAGTGTATTTGCATGTCAAGTGTGGCTTACAGGTGATTTAACACCTCTTTCAAATAGATGATTTGTGTTTAGACTGTCTATAGAGGTCAGTGGGTTTACTTAGTGAAGGCATTTGGAAAATAGCAAGATATGAGACATGGGAAGGGCATGGTGATCATATAATTCAATATCTTCCTTTAATATATGAGGAAAAGCAATCCTGGGAGTCTAAGACTTGATAATAACCACACAGAATTAGGGTCTAGTGTTTGGGTTCTCGTTTTATTTTTTCAGCATAGGGCAGAAATAATATACCCCAAGGTATTGCTTTTCTAAGGATCTCTGGCAGCATCGTGAGTTATAGTTTTTAGCTGCTAATCACAAAGTCAATACTTCAGAGCCCCAGGAGGTGCTCTGTGGGAGAAATCTGAGACTACTTAATCCTTAAAGATTTAAAAACACAGAAACCCAATTGGGGCAGTTCTATTCTGTTCTTGAGTGTTGCCATGTGGTTGCATCAACTCAATGGCCGTGATTTTGGCTTGGGATCGTAGTCAGTGGAAAGCTTCCATAATGTGGGTATTACAAAGGCTGGAACAATGCGCTGAGGCATACCAATAATTCTGAGGATGGTGCTGGGCGTGACAATGCTTCCATCTGCCATACAAAAAGTTGCTTCTTAATTATCTAGCCTTATGCGAGTCTCATAATTGTGGCCATGTCTTGAGCTCATTGTTACCGCCACTGTGCCAATCCAACTTGCTGAGGGTCTTCTTTTGTCGTTGACTTCCTGCTCAGCGTGGTGTCCTCCTCCTGATAACGTATCCAAAGTGTTTGAGATGAAGTCTTACTCTCTGCCCCTCTACACAGCCTTCTGCCTGTACTTTTCCCAAGGTATTTGTTCACTCTTCTGGCAATTCAAGTGCATAAGTTCTTTTTTGGTCTTGCTTGTTCACTGTCCGACTTTGGAGTGCATCAGAGGTGATTGAAAAGATTATAACTTGGGTCAGGAACCTCTTGGTCTTCAAAGTAGACTGTGAAAAAACAAAGAAACCAACCAACCAACAACAAAACCCCTTGCCTATAGAGTTGATTTTTCCACCTAGCTACTTGGCAGAATAGAGTGAATGGGCCCATGAGGCTGTGGATCTTAAGGGAAAGGACTGCCAAACCTTTCTTCTTTGAAGGGGCAGGTGGGTCCAAAGTAAAGATCGATTGCTTAGCAGCTGAACATTTTCAAGATTAATCTGCTACCATCGAGGCAGTTCTGACTCATAGTGACTTGCTATGGGACAGGGTAGAAATGCCCTGTGGTTTTCAGAGAATGTAACTATTTACAGGAGAAGATAGGCTCATCTTTCTTCTGTGAACAATCTGGGGTTTTGAACTGCTTACCTTTCGGCTAACTTTCCAACGGGTAACTACCGCACCACCAGGGCTTCTCGCTTACTGCCATTGAATCCTTGTTGACGCATAGCGATCCCTGAGGTTTCCAAGACTGTCTTTCTGCCACGGAACTGCTGGCAGTTTTGAATTGCTGACCAAGTGCATCACAGTCCAATGTGTAACAACTCTATCACCAGGGCTCCTAGGGTTCCTCAAGTATATGCACATTTTAGTTTATGAAAATAATAAATTTCCAGCATTGAAATAGTAAATGTTAATTTTAGAAAATTTTAGTATAAAACACAAGTGCAAAACAACCTGTGAATATTTGTTTTTTCTATCCCATCTATTGTGTATGTATGGATATACAAACACCTGATGTATCATATACTAATATGCATACTACCTGTGAATAATATTTAACTTGTATTTAACATGTTGTTCCATAAATTATATCATTATGTATACAATTAATATATGCTTAATTAAGTTTATGTGATATATTATTTTAAGGTTTGAAAATGTTTTATTTTCTTGTCCGTTGAAAGAGTTTATTTAATTTTGGAATGACTTCTTCCTAATTTTTTGGCAGATTGGAAGTCCAAAGAGGAATTTATGCATTTGAATTATGATGCTGATGAAGAATATTGAAAGTAATCTGTACTGGCAATAGAGCAAACCAATCCACTTTGGATGAAGTACAGCCAGAATACTCTTTAGAACCAAGAATGGTGCAACCTCATCCCACCTACTTAGGGCATATTATCAGGAAAGACCAGTCCCTGGAGAAGGATATAATGCTTAGTAAGTTGGAGGGGCAGAAGAGAAAGAGGAAGTCTGTCAACAAGTTGGCTGTCACAATGGGATAAAACATAGTAACCATTGTGAGGATGGCATGGGACCGGCTGTGTCCGGTTTTATTGTCGAAGGCGTTGCTTTGAGTCAGAACTGACTTGGTATCATCTAGAAAAAGCCACGTCTGTGTGGCTTAATAATATGGGAGATAGATTTTAAACAATCCACATCATAAAGATGGCAGTCTATATCGTATTTCTCTTACCTCTTCATCCAGTTTTGAAGTGATAGTTTATAAGCATATTGGCATCAACCTGTTTAGATGAGTATAGTTTTGAGCTCTCCTCTGTCTCCAGTCTTGTTTCATTGTATTAAGAATACGTTTCAGTTGTCGTTCTTCTTTTCTCGTCTTATTTATTTTTTTCTTAGCTTTGTCATAAGAAAATTAGCTTTGTTTAGTTTTTTAAAAGAACCAGTTATGGTGGACACGGAGCTGCGCCACCCAAATCTGTGATCAAGAGAGGGAGAGCTGACCCAGGTTCTGAGATCGCTGCTGGTGGATAACCCCACCCCGGACCGTTTCAGCTACACTGAAACACCTCATCCAAAGCTACACTATTTTCTGGACAACAGACATTGTGTCAGTCAATGTAGACTAGAGGAACAAATTCAAGGACATGCATATCAATATAAGGAAAGGGTTTATATACAAAGGGAATGTGACACTAAGAAGGCATCCCAATCCAGGCCAGTACAAAGTCATAAGTCTGATATTAACCCATATGCCCGAAACCAGTCTACAAAGTCTCCTTCTGACTCACAAAGTCACAGGTCAGTGGGTGCAGAATTCTGGCACTGGCAGGGGTCTCCCCATGGCTCCTCACTTCCAGGGCTCAAGGTCCATCAACAGCCTGCCGCTCCAGCTTCAGAGGTCTGGCTCCATCAGCGCAAAGCCATGTGGTCTCTCCGCCTGCTCCTCCAGCTTCTCAGATGCTGCCATCTTGTCTTTAGCATGACTCATCGCCTCTGAGACTAACTCCCAACAACTGGGGAAGATAGCTTCTCATCTTCACAAGGGCAATATCGTGAGATTTTCCAGAAGTCTCAGGAGAAAGCCATGCTCACATAGAGGCCTCATTGGCTGCTCAATGGCTATCTCCAGATTAACAGGCTAGACTCCACCCCTACATCTCAATCATGAAATTAACATAAGCACATGACTGCCACAGACATCCAATGACTGAATGAGAGAAGGTAATGAAGATCCACTGTGGAAAAAAATGTTCATTCCCCACTTTAGCTTTGGGACTTTGTGTATGGGGCCAACTACGGCTCTTGGGCTCATGTTACACATGAACCTTCTACCCACATCACTTCCCTCACCTGCACAGCTCTTAATTCCAGAAACATTCTGAAATAAGCATCCTGAACTCTGTACTCTGCCTCAGACTCTACTTCTTGAAGAACCCTAGCCTCAGTCATTATTGCTACAAAGAGTCCCAGATAGGAGCATAAAAAGGCGTGTTGAACCAGTAGCATTCAGGACCCCGCTGGAAAAAAATGTCCTCTTCTTGGTGAGAGTCCCAGGCACAACCAGGCTGCCCAGCTTTAATGTGTCTCGGTAGTGCTTTGGGATCTTTGGGTAGACAGAAATGGACTAGCTGGTGTTACGTTTTTGATGTGGTAGACCAGAGCCCCGGTGGAGTGGTGATTTCACGTGGGGCTGCTGACTGCAAGGTCAGCATTTTGAAACCAGCAGTCTCTGAATGAGAATGAGGTGGCTTTCTGCCCCCATAAGAAACTACAGTCTCGGAAACCCACAGGGGCTGTCCTCTCCTTTCCTCTAGGGTTGCTCTGAGTTGGAATAGACTTGATGGCAGTCAATTTTTTTTTTGGATGGAGGATCCCTGGTGGCACAGCGGTGACGTGTCAGTGTTGGGCTGCCAGCCTAAAACTCAGCAGTTTGAAGGCACCAGCTGCTCTGGGGGAGGAAGACTCGGCTTTCTACTCACTCATAAAATGCAAAAATCATATTGCAATATATTTATTTTAATTTTAAAATACCACAGACGTTGTTAAATTGTTAAAAAGTGGGATGTCTGGTCACTTTACAAACCTGTAGTAGTTAATGTTCATTCCACTCATAGGTCTAAAAAATTAGATGAAACTATGCTTGTAATATTTATTCATTCAGTTCATAAAACTCATTATACTTTTGATGACATGCTACATTTGTGAACCTTTGCATTTGTTACTTCACCAACAAACATAACATAAAGAGAAAAAGTGCCAAACAACCAGAGGGTGGCATGTTGTCATTCTTTTCAGCTTTGTGTTATGTTCCTAATTGTATTACGATCTCTCATTTTTTGATCCAGATTTTTGGAATATAGAAGTACTAGTTCCACAGAAATCAGGTAAAAAATAATTGTTGGTATCTAATTTTCAACATTCAATTCCCAATTTTCAATTTGGGAATTGACATTTTCAATTCCCAAATACATATTAATGATTATTCAAATTTCTTGGAAAACATTCTAAAGTTCACTGAATCATGAAATTCCTAAAAGTGTTCAAAAAACTAAAAAATCAGAACTATTGCTGTAAGTTCTGCAGAATCAGAAAGGGGTTTTTCCAAAGATGAACATAATATGTTCCTGGAAGAGAAATTGCCTGTTTCTAATATCTCAAACACAATGTTAGTCTAATTGGCCTAATTCTAAAGGAATGGGATCCTACTCCTACCGTGAAAAGATGGCTAAGGATAAATCTTGGGTAAAAGCAAAGTATTGCTAGTGAGGATATCAATCAAGGAGCAATATGCAAATATCTTAAATCAAAGTTCTTTGTCAGGTATGATTTAATACATTTCATTGATATTTTAAAAATTGATCTTATAACATAATATTAGCTTTGTGTACATCTTTTATTGTTCTCATTTAAGTGTTAGCTGTATGAAATAATAAACTACATTCTGGTATTCTTTTTTATGCTTAAAATGGTCAAAGGCAGCAAACTGGTTTTAAATTGAGTCTCACCACTCACTCGAGTCCATTGCAGCAGCTATTGCATCAATCCATCTTTGGAGGACCTTCCTCTCTTTTGCTGTACCTTCCCTTTACTGACCATGATGTCCTTCTCTAGGGACTGCAAAGTATGCAAGAAGAGTCTCGTCACCCTCTCCTCCAAGGAGCATTCTGCCTGTATTTCTTTATTTCAATTCTGTTTTGTCAATGCATGGTACTTTCTTTTTTTATTTCATATGAACTTCTTTGTCAATAAAGACTCCTAGTCCATTTCAATTTTACTACTCCCCACCCTCCTATCCCCTTTTAAAGCCACCCAGATCACTATTGAGGTTTAAAGGATAAAGGATTTTAATGAATTTAAAAAACACTGGATATATTTACATAGTCCATCTCAAGAAATGAAATCAACAATAATCTACTAAACTCTCCATATATGTGATTATTGTTTGATCCCTACCCCTCCCTTGCCCTCAACTGCCCACCCCTCCTCTCTACCTGTTCTTACCCCCATCCCTGGCCTCCTTGTAGTTATCAAAGTCTAGTTTTGTCGGTGTATAAGCCATGTTTATTTTACTTTGTTTTTCCTTATGACAACTATGTTATTGAATGGTACTTTCAATATTCTTTGCCATCACAATAATTTAAATTATTGTGCCATTTTCCTTTCACATTCATGTTCAACTTTCACCTGCATATGAGGCAATTGAAACTACCACAGTTGGTTCAGGCATATCTTAGTCCTCAAAGCAATGCCCTTGCTTTTCAGTGCTTTAAAGAAGTCTGGTACATCAGAGTGACCCAAACCAAAGCGTTGTTTGATCTCTTGACCACTGCTTCCATGCGCATTGATTGTGGAGTCAGGATGAAGTCCTTGAAAACTTCAATCTTTTCTCCACTTATCATGATATCACCTCTTGGTCTAGTTTTGGGTATTTTTATTTTCTTTACTCTTATCAGGCCAATTATACTAACACTGAGATATTAGAAACAGCAGCTTCTCTTCTCTGAACATTTTGACATACCGAAGGCTATTGTCCTTGATTTTTATCATTAAGTGCTTCAACTCTTCCTCACTTTCAGTAAGCAAGATTGTGTGCTTTGCATATCTCAGGCTGTTAAGTCTCCCTCCTATCCTTACACCTCACTGGCGTCTCTATTTGCTCAGCATACAGATTGAATAAATATGGTGATGGGATTTAACCTCGACGCAAACCTTTTCTGATTTTAAATCATGCAATATGCCCTTGTTTTCTCCACACACACAACTGACTTGGCCCTTGCACAGGTCCAGTTTGAGCACAATGAAGTGTTCTGAAAGCCCCGTTAATCTCAAGGCTATCCACAGTTCATTGTGGCCCATACCAGTCAAAAGCCTTAGCACAAACCAATGGTTCTCAACCTGTGCGTTGTGACCTCTTTGGGGTCCGATGATCCTTTCACAGGGGTTGCCCGATTCATAACAGCAGCAAAATTACAGTTTTGAAGTAGCAATGAAAATAATTTTATGGTTGGGGAATCACCACAGCAGGAGAAACTGTATTAAAAGGCTGCAGCATTAGGAAGGTTGAGAACTACTGGCATAGACAATGAAACACAAGTACACATCTTTCTTTTATGTGGTTATTAAATTATCCCTTATTGTTTATTTGTTTGCTATCACTGTCCTGGTGGGAGTAGGAAGCCCAGCCTTGTTCCTGGAGAGCTGCTTCTGGATTTGAACTGCCAACCTTGTGGATTACAGTCGTGTACACAACCACTACGCCACCAGGGCTCAGCCCTCCCTTATTGTTTTCTTTTGTAGCTCTTAACTTGCTGGGCATTCCAGTGCACCACTGTTGATGTTATTTATGATGTCATGAGGGGGTGACCATCCACATTATGGCCCACAGACTGGGCAGTCTTCAGGATCTCTTTAACAATTCCAGAGAGTTCTCTGGCCAAAGATCGGTGTCCCGTATGATGGACAAGGCTGATGATCTCATTAAAAGTGATGTTCCCACTATGTTTAATGTTTTTTTGCTTCGTTCTGTCCCTGGTTGGTTCCTTGAGGCCTTTGATAATGAGGGCGGAGGCAGAAGGCACCCCTTCAATCTGGATTTGTCTGTTGTGAATGATCCTGGGAACTAGGGAAAAAAAATCCACAAAAACTCATATGGATAAGAAAGAGTTTTATACAAAGAGTAAGCGTCCATTCAGAAAGCATCCCAATCCAGTGCTGTCCAAGCCCCTAAGTCCAACAGTAGCCCACATGTCCCAAACCAATCTACAAAGTACTTCTCAATCTCACAAAATGATACCGACTTCCGGAGGAAAGCCGAATCCGTGAGTATGTAAGTATCTGAGTGCTGGCAGGGGTTGCACATGGCTGCTCTAGCACCGAGAGCTGCATCCGGGTAAGTCCATGTCACATGTGACCAGATTTTAAGCGGGACACCATTGACCGGGGGGTTTCTTGATTAAAAACTTGGT
Organism: Nesogale talazaci; assembly: GCA_004026705.1. Lineage (NCBI taxonomy): Eukaryota > Metazoa > Chordata > Mammalia > Afrosoricida > Tenrecidae > Nesogale > Nesogale talazaci. Next base: position 193,490 of record PVJH01000889.1, read on the forward strand.
CTATATGGAGCATCAAAAATGTTCATAGAATGCAAAAATAGTATTGTAATATGTTTATTTTACTTTTAAAATGCTGTGGGATGTTGTTAAATTGTTGAAAAGCGGGACGTCTGGTCACCTCATGACCATGTGACTTCTTCTCGGGGATGTCTTGCAGGAAGTGAGTCTTGCCAGCAGAAGCATGGACTTGCCTAAGGCAGCTGTACCCTGACCTGACCCTCAAAGAACAAGAGACCAGAGAACTAGGAAGATGAGACTCACCAAGCCATTTATCTCTCTGTCCTTCAATTAATCCCACATGTGTTTATCAGCCAGGTTGGCACAGTAAACCTTAACTATCTCAATCTACCCCTTGCCAATTTGGCACCTATACACAATTCTGTAGCCTAGCAATTGCAGCCAAGTGACATCAACATCATAATCCTATAATATATGAATATGAATATATTCCCCCACCTATGAAAGTCTGTAATCCAACCACATCATGCATTTATCCCTCCCCCCACCCCCAATTTGGGGTATCCAATATCTATACTGTCCACTTACATCAACTCAGTGCTCTGAGGAGACAATAGTTTTTTGGCATGAAGAATCTTCATTCCAGTTGGAACCTTGTGAAGTCTGAATCCATAAGCAAAACCAATCAGGACAGGCCATCCCTAAAGTCAGCAACAATATGGACCAGTTCACAGGCTTGAATAGCTTCTCTTCATCTGGTCGGGTTCCGGTCAACTCAGTGTGGACTGCCTCACTTGGCCTCCCCAGGGTGTCCATTGGTCATCTTTCCTTTAGACCAGTGGTCAGCAGGTTGGGGCTCATGGGTCATAGGTGGCTCTTTCAGTGTGAACGTGCGGCTCTGAAGTCACAGTGAAAACATTTGAAGGTTACTGTTTCAGATCACAGTGATTTCATTTGTTTGGAAAAACATATGGAAGGCTCGTAACTCGTTAAAATTGTTAGAGGGACAGGATTGGCTCTTCGGTCTCAAGAGTTTGCCGACCCCTGCTTTAGATGATGGGCTCTCACAAATACTCAAAATGCCTAGCCCACTCATGCTAGGTCTTGGACATTAGACCAGTCAACCCCTCTTTTCTCTATAAACCAAGTTCATAGGTGTCAGGGGCCAAACTCAACCCATCTCTTTATTGCCGCCTTTCTCCCCTTCCACTCAGCAAGTAGACCAGGTGGTCACCTTGCAAGCATTTCAGCCTGCCCACCGACTCCCTTTAACATTCAGTCCTAGCGAGGGGTTTTCTTCATGATTGCAGATTTTGCCAGCTTCTGACAAAGACTATTGGTTCCTGAGTACTCCAAAACACTGGGTGGGGCATATCTTTTCAAAGTTTTCTTGGCAGGCTTGGCCTAAACCCATCTAAAGATCAAATTTTAATGACTGAACGCAAGTGGATTTAACAAACTTTCTCTTTTCACACTTCCCATATGCTTTCCAGAAAACAACCCAATAAACAGTGTGGCGCTTTCTGACCTCTAGCTAGCCAAACAAGAAAAACTATCACAAGGGAGGGATCAAACAAACATCTAGTCTTTATCTTATGATTTGTTTCCCAAGGTACCATAATGTGTTAGTCTGAGTAAACTAGGGAAACAAGTCTACAGAAACTCATATGTATAACAGAGAGCTTTTTTTTCAAAAGGTAAGTGTCCATTCAGAAAGCAACCCAATCCAGTGCTGTCCAAGCCCATAAATCCAACATCAGCCTAAATGTCCAACACTAATCTACAAAGTCCTCCTCAATTTCACAAAACACACACAATGACGCTGACAGGCCTATTTCACAGTAATCCTCCAGGGATTCTCAAACATTTTAAATAGGGAGACAGTTCACAGTCCCTCAGGCAGAGGCCGGACTATAGTTAAAAGAAACAAAACCAACTATGAACAAATTTATGGCAGGCCTGGGTATGAGCCAGCTGCTGAGCAAGACAGGCAGCTGTGGCAAAAACACCCAGTGGCCGGATAAATGTCCTCGGTGGGCCACATGTGGCCCTCGGGTCATAGTTTGAGGATGCCTGCTTTAGCCCTTCCTGTCATTGGCAATGTCATCACCAATCTTCTTTGGTGATAAACCCAGAAGGCTGATCTCGGATCCAGACTGGCACCAACTTCCCCAACGTGCACCTTAGGCACACAAGTTTGATCACCTTTGTTGAGCTTGAGTGGTCTGGTGGAGGCAGCTGGTTCAACCCAGATTCTGTTGAACTGAGGAAAATTGCACCGAAGTAGACATCTTTTTGGTATTCTCTGCTCTTGGCCAAAGTCTGTCTCATTCCACTGAATCACATTCTTCAGCGCTCGAATGAGTTCTGCAGCTGACATGTGATCTCTTGGATTTTTTTTTTTGCAGAATAGGCTGTGAAAAGAGGAAAGTTATAATATCAGTTGTAATATCACTGGGAGCCCTGCACCATGCCTTTCAATAGTACCTGGTGGCCACTGCTGCCAAGATAATCTGTGTCCACTTTTAATAAAGCACAGACTGCTGGCTGCCTATTTTTTGACAAACAAACCAGTGCTTTCCTCCCCTAAAATAATACAGCAGGCCTAGTTGTTTTGCAGTGGTACTTTGTTACAAGACTGCCTGGCTTTTGGCTTCCCGCACTCACTTTCTATTCTACAGTCATTACATATGGGGCAGTGACCAGTCTCACACAGGCTCCTGTCTGCAGTCGACATGGCTGATACTGGTACCTCTTTTCACTGGTAAGTGCTTGTGATGTATTGACTCTACTGGAGGAGACCTTAACTCATATTTCATGATGCTAATGAAACTGTTCCGACTTGAATGATTGGCACTGCAGTATGGGGAGATTCATCTGGCAGCCTTGAGAGTATAGATTTAAGTGAGGAGACAGAGCAGGTAGACAAACCAATTAGGAGAACATTGCAGTTGTCTAGGAGAAAGGGGATGAGAGCCTGAAGGAGAGTGGCAAGGGTGGTGGAAAATACACAGCAAATGCAAGAGACAGTGGGGGTTTCCTTGAGGGGATCATGGAGACAGTTTCAAGTTTGCTAAGCAAATGCAAGACAGAACACTGCTACTCCCTAGCACTATGCACCTTGACCTGGAGTTTGATGAAGAATACATTCAATTTAGTTCAAGTGTTTGTTGAGCACATGCCTGTTCCAGGCATGTTGTTCGAGATGGTGCCCTCACATGTACAGATGCCTTCAAACATTTTGCAGTATAGGAAGTGATGTAGAAAAATGATAAACATTAGTTCACCCATTCAAGGGGAGAGATTTTTCAAGTTGGCATATTTTTTCCAGAAGAATGTGGATTTACAGTAGGTGGTGATAGAGAAGAGAGATAAGGCATTTCAGATAGAAAGAATGTAAGTAGGTCTCAAAATTGGAGTAAAGTTATACATAAGAGAGATGTTTGGGATCAAGACTTTAGTCATGTTTGTTAGTGGGACATTTTTTCTGCACCGAACAATAGAGCGCTATAAAAGAGCATCATGCTAAATGACAAAATATAAGCCGTCTTTTAGGAAGATTAAAGCCTGGCAATCATAAGAGAGGTTATTAGAAATAGAATGCTGATACCAAGCAGAAGCTATAAAACATAAACCGGTGACTCTGGTTAGAACCACAGTCTTACACCTGGGGACCAGGAGACACATTAAAGATAGTTCACAGCAGCACACCTTGTACAACCCCAAAAGGAAAACCACTCACATCTCCATCAATGGAAGAATGGATAAATTGTGATATGCTCAGAGCCAGGGAAATTTATTGCTTAAGGCCTATGGGTCCCTGACAACTATCTTTTGGTCTGCTCAAGCAGAACTTCTATTTTGAGGTTACCCACACTCTTCTCTTCCAGCATTAATTTTATGTTTTAAGAGTATTCCTAGACACCGTCTGGGGAGCTGACATGCATCCTTAATTTCTAGAGTTCACCTCTCCAGAATGAATTTCTCATGCTGCTCTGATGCTTCCTTTTTCCCAGTTTATGGTTTTCCTTCCCCTGACAACTTCGGGAAAGGAGTACTGGCTTGTTTCTTGAAGAGCCATTTTCAGCCATCTTCCAGGATTGTAAAATATTATGGCTTATCTCATCCTTCTTTGGGATATTATGCCATCTGAATCTAGCTAACTGAGATCGTGCATAATTAGCATTTCTCTTCCCTTGTACCTATGCCTCCCTAATGAATTGGAAATTAGGTTTTCACAGTGTGTATCAGGATAGCAGACATACTTGGGATGACTCTCTGAGCAGATATTTGCTCTCTCTATTACACAACCTCCCACATGGCCAGTTTGGTTGTTGTTATTATTATTTTTTACATTTTCTTATAACAGATGGAAATATTATTATTTAATAACTCATCAGGTTTGTGGTTCCTCATCAACTTATGTTCCAGCATTCTGACCTTCTCTATCAATTTAATTAACCGAGTCTCTCCTAGTGAAAGCGACACTGTTGTTTTATTTCTTACTATTGTTATGTGTTAATGATGCATCAGCAGGGTATTAATGTTCATTTTCATCCAACAAAGATCTATCTTTCACAGTTTATTAATTTTAAGGTTCCCTGGATCAAAGTTATCTTCAAGTGTGAGAAGTCTGTTAAAAATTACAAGGCACTTACCGGGGTTTATGATCATTGGGGTCCCTGTTTGTTTTGACAAAAGGAGGTAAGTTAGTCCATGAAGGACTAATGGTGTGTGAACAAGGTAAATATACCTTTGTGAACTCACAAGAATAATTACAGAAATGGTCACTAAGTAAAAATCTGAGATCCAGGCTCATTTACCTTCACTGGAAAAGGGATCTGTGGTGAAATCCTTTGGGTTTCCTTAAAAACAAGACCAAAACACATTATAGGAGATAATGCTGTGTTCTAAAAGATCATTAAAGTCTTTATTTTCCAAGATTTTTCCAGTGTATGACACCAAAACAATTTAGCTAGTCAGTTAAGCAGTGCATATGAACTCCTCCAACTTCACCAGGGGTGAGACATATCAAGTATCAGCTCAAGGTCAATTATAATTAGACTGAGGTCAGACAAGTTTCCACCATCCAACTTTCCTACTAACTTGAATACCAATGGACATCAAGAACATGCTTTGATTCTTCTCTGGGCATTATAATTCATTGCAGTGGCCTCACAGAGCCCACAGACAGTACTGATTAGGGAAGTAATGGGCTCATAATCAGAAATTCTTAGTGTATAGTCCTACAATCAAGATAGCCACTTCTCCACACTTGACTTCTCCCCTTGACTTCTTCCCTGCTTGGGCAAATGTTAGAAAACTCTTTTAGCTCGGCCAACAAATATGTAAAAGGCCTCCACTTAAGGTGCCCAGCATTTTCTCTCATGGTGTGATAAGTCCTTCTTTGGGTCACTGCTCTTCATCTCTTGGACAAGGGTATTCAGGGCAGGAAACTCAGGGTTTTCCTCTGAGATTTTCTTTATTTGTGGTGAAGAAATCACCTTTCCCATCTCTGGAATGGGTTATTTGAAACTAGCAGGATGGCAAATCTGACAGTTCCCTGGTGATTGTTCCATGTACCTCATTTGCAAGTTCTTGCCCAGTGAGGGCACCATTTACATTATTGGCAAACTCTTCAACCCCCCTGGTGGGCCACAAATACCCCATCTTTGCATAGCCATACTCAGTCTTTTTGTGGGGGTGTTCAAAGGTGATAACTAGACAGGACATATCAAATAATTTACAGCACCACAAACAATTTGGAATTTACAACAACCAGCTAGCTGCTTTGGAGTCAGCCCCATTCTTAGCTACTCCTCATTATAAGATTAGAGCTGTGTTCCATTGGTTTTCAATAATTGTGTGTGTGTATGTGTGTGTGTGTGTGTGTGTAGGGAGGTGGGGTGGAGGTGGAGGATTAGACAACCAAGCTTCTTTCCCAAAATGCCTCTGGGTAGACTAAAATGTTCAGCCTTTTTAATTCACAGTTACCAATTACACCACTCTGGAAGTGAAAACAAATGGCACCTCACCTGAAAATTTACTGGCTATAAATGTCAATTCTAGAGGGGGGAAGGGGAATTGATAGAACTGATGACTGTATAATCCCACTTGAGGGATGTGAACAACAGAATTGTATGTGAATAGACATGTAAGATGGTGTAAGATATGGCAGAAAGATAAATAAATACATTGAAAACAAGGCTCCTGTGGGGTAAGGTGGAAAAGAAAGAAGGTAAAGGGGAAGTGATATCAAGAAGTCAAGAAGGAAGCCAATGTTTAGAAACTGATGGCGGTAGCAATTGTACAACACTGCTGGATGTGCTTGAACTATGGAATGTTATGCTATCTGTAAGCGCTCCCAATATAATGATTCAAAGAAAATTGCAATTTTTTTTTCATCCAGAATTCTCTAGGTTGGGTATTTGCATGGGGTTCAACTATGTGATTCTGTTCCTGGTATGACATGGAACATACTCATGTGTTTGGTGAACTGACAAGGAACACCTGGGGTGTGGTTCATTTAGGAGAGACTTCAGATATAATGATTAGGTCTCTGCTTCATGTGGTCTAGCTTGTTCTTCCCATCTAACCTGGTCTTCTTCACATGGCAGTGGTGACATCAAGAGAGGCTAAACCTCAAGACAAAAAGTCTTTTCAAATTTCTAGGTGAACCATTCTTGCTTTTCTCATATGAGGCAAAGTAAGTTCCAAAGCTAAGCTCAGATTGTTTTGTGTGTATGTGGTGTGTGTGTGTGTGTGTGTGTGTGTGTACAATGTGTCTAGGAGAGAAAGTCTAATCAAAGGTCAAACTACAGAGATGAGAAAGACAATTTCTCTAATTACATGTAAACCAACATTTTAGCAAGGGTGTTCTAAGAAACACTGGCTCAGGGTATATGTCTATGTGCTATGGCAAAAGGAGTTCTGGAGTCAAATAGTGTCACTATGACTCAGCGTTGACTCAATGGAAATGACGATGATTTGTTCATTTTTGGAGTTAAATGAATTTTGGCTTTGCTGGATTAGGCAGAGTGAAGTAGGTTTCCTTATTGTAGGTCTTCTCAGTTCTTAATGTGTTTCTCCAAGACTGGATACAGAATTCTCAAATTTATTTGACTGTAGAATGGACCATCTTTAGAAATAATGGGCTTTTAAATGCATATTAAAAATTCTGCTCCAGAGAAACAGTGAGCTCCTAGTAGGCCTTTGTTTTTTTAAAATTCCCATTCTAAGTTTATCTCTCTAATGAATCTAAAATATGAGTCAGCTCTGATCTATAGTGACCCTATACACAATAGAATGAAGCACTGTACACTGCTACACCTCTGTTACCATTGTTCCTATCCCTAAGCACATGGATGCAATGTGTTAATCTATCTTGTTAAGGGTCTTTCTCCCCCCACCCCACCCCACCGCTCTGCTTTACCAAATTTAATGTCCTACTCCATGGACTGCTCTCTCCTGACAATATGTCCAAAGGATGTAAGACAAAATATAATCATTCTTTTCTCTATGGAGCACTCCTTCCTTCTTCCAATACACATACATTGGTTATCCATTTTAACAATTAACTTTGTTCTCCAGCACCACTAATCCAATGTCCAACTTTCATATGCATGTGATGTAGTGGAAAATACCATGGCGAGGGTCAAGGTACACCATCGTTTTCAAAGTAGTATCCTTGCTTTTCAGTAGTCTAATGTGGTCTTTATGCACCAGGTTAACCTAATGCACTATATCTTTTGGAATCTTAACTGATGCTTCCATGAGCATTGAATGTGGATCCAAGTAAGACAAAATCCCTGACAACTTCTAACTTTTATCCATTTATGTTACCTACTGTTCCAGTTGTGAAGAGTTTGGTCTTCCTTACATTGAGCTGTAATCCAAACTGAAGGCTAAAGTCCTTGATTTTCATCAAGTGCTTCAATTGCTCCTCACATTCAGCAAACAAGACTGTGTCCTCTGCATACCATAAGTTGCTGGTAAACTGCTTCTTATTCTGGTGCCACACTCTTCTTCATATAGTAAAGTTTCTCTTATGATTTGCTCAGCATATGGATTGAACAAGCACGGTTAGAGGATACAACCAGGATGCACACCTTTCCTTATTTTAAGCCATACAGTATTCTCTTGTACTGTTCACACAACTGCCTCTTGATCCATGTATAAGTTGTGAATGAGCACAATAAAATGTCCTGGAATTCCCGTTCTCAGAGTTATCCATAGTTTATTATAGTTCAAATGTCTTTTCACAGTCCATGAAACACCAGGAAACATCTTTCTGGGATTCTTTGCTCTGAACCAAGGTCCATTTGACATCAGGCATGACAACCCTTGTTCAATGTCATCTTCTGAGTCTGGCTGGAACTCCAGACAGTTCCCTGTCAATGTTCTGCTGCAACTTGAGTGAAATTTTACTTGTGTGTCATATCAATGATATTGTTGTATAATTTGAGTGTTCTATTGGCTCTCTTCTTTGGAATGGGTAACAAATATGGATCTTTTCTACTCAGTTGACCAAGATGCTGCATTCCAAATTTCCTGGCATAAAGGAGTGAGTGATTTCAGTTTCTGAAACATTTCAGTGGGTAGAAATTTTTGGAGTTTTGTTTTGGCTAATGCATTCAGTGAAGTGTGAACTTCTTACTTTAGCATCTCTGGTTCTTACTCATATACTACCTCTTGACATGGTGATCTGGCCAGTAATTCTTTTTGGTACAATGACTATGCATTCTTTACTTCTTTAGATGCTACATGCATCATTCTATATTTCACCTCTGGAATCTTTCAACGTTGTCCTTTGAGGCTTGCCATTTGTGACAAGTTTATTGAACCAGCCTGGCCAATAGGAACATGTAAGATTAATCAGGTTGGAAGGCAAAGAGATCAATTATTCTGCAAGGCCTCCCAGCCCTCCCCCCTATCTTGCTATGGTGATGAGAGAGTGTTGAAGCATGCTTCGTTGGCTATTTCTCTGCCTCAGACTGCAAGCTACATTGCCCATGGGCCCCGTCAACTGGTGTATTATGTCACTAGAGTGTGAGGCTCCTTTGAGACCTGTTTTACCACACTTCTGGTGCATACATTGCTTGAACTTGAGGCTGGTTGATTCTGTCACTTTACATTGCTTTTGTTTGATATCCTGTCCAGGCTTGCTTTGCTAAGCTCCTAAGCTGCTGACTGTTGGTAACCCACACTGTTTGTCTTGCTCTAGGGAGGACTCCACTGTCTGCTTCCTTGATCTTAGACCCCTCAGCCCACATGAGTTGAAGGATTTCCAGTGTATTAACTGTATCATGGAATTGAGTTGAACTGAACTTTTTGTACTGCTGTGTGTGGATTAATTAGTTGTAATATTCTTTCTTGCTGTATAAGCCTATCTATCTATCCATCATCATCATCATCATCATCATCATCATCATCATCATCATCATCAATCTAATCATAAACGCCCTGGCTTTGTTTCTTTAGAGAATCCTACATAAAACAATTGGTACCCAGAGTGGGGAGTTTCCTGGGCGCTCTCAGCAATATCTTGTAAGGCACCCATGCCAGAGAATGTTCCAGATGCAGTCCCACCTGGTATGTTCCCTTGAACAGTTTGGTTAATTTGCTCAAGTTTGGTTAATTTACTGAAAGTGGATTAATTCCCTCAGGTGGGGGGGGGGCTGATCTATTGAATAGGGTGGCTCAATCAACTCTAGGAGCTCAACATCCTCCTCTTCTGGATCATTAGTCGTATGTTCCCATTCCATGTTCAGGGTATGAATGCTTTCTGATTAATGCCTTTACTTTACTATCAGACACTACCATAAACCTACAATTCAGCTACAGTTTGATGAGACTCTAGATTTGGGTTTTGGCAATGTCAGCTCTATTACCAGATGTGAGAAGACTGTCTTTTTTAGGTCTGTTATTTGGCACTTGAGACATGCTTCTGAGGTTCTGAGACTATCGCTTTTCTTGATCACATTTTGTATAATAAGGAGGACCAGTCAACCATCTTCTCTATACTTCTCATCCTGACAAACTGCTAGAAAATCTCAGACACACAATCACCCAGAGCCTCTCATCTTACCTGAACTTTATCTATTGGTGGCGATATTGTGGATAATTAGTTTGACGATTTCACACCGTAGTTTAACGCCACCCTCTCTGTTAATAGTGACAGACTTATCTATGTCTATAGTGGTAGAGGCAACATCCTCAATGCTGGAAGGTCTAATAAGGCTGGAGAACCAATTTGAGATGTCCATATTTATGATCTTGTTTTTAAAAAACCACTCCCAGTACCAATTGCATTAGGCAGGGTTCCCTAGAGAGACAAAACCAGGACACTTTTGATTATATATTTTATACTATTTTCTTCTGCCTATTTTTATTGATATGATGATTAGCAGAAATGATTATTGGGAAGTATAAGTAAAGAGTTTGTAAGCTCACTGTGTCAACCACCAATTTGAATCTTTAGTTTTTAGTTTTTTTCTTTACCCTGCCCTTAAAATTATATATGGCTAAAGCGTTATTTAAAAGTGTTAAGTTGGCAAGTGATGGTCTGTGGCAGTTACATAATCCAGTGTCAACTTGAAGGAAGGGATGGAGCCTGTCAATCAAGTCCTAGCCAATGAGGCCTTGGGGTGGGTCTGGCCTTTTGAGGTTTCCGGAACTCTCAAAAGGTAGGACACACACACTCTCTCTCTATTTCATTTTTCTGCTGACAAGTCTCATGATGTTATGCTGTTGAAGCCAGAGCCCTGGATCTGGAGGAGCCATGTAGAAACCTATGCCAGTACTGAGATGGATTCACTGGATCCATCCACATTTCATCCACATTTACTAGATCCACTTTCAATCCATTGGCCTGTGATCTTCCTGCATTCAACATCATTACATGAAGAGGAACCTATAGACCCATATCGGATATATGGACTAATATCAGACTTATGGACTTGAACTAGGCTGGACTGGGATGTTTTCTTAATAGGCAATTATTCTTTGATATAAAGCTCTTTCATATACACATATGAGTGTCTATGGATTTGTTTCTCTAGTCTACCTAGACTAACACAACATTTTTCTTGAATTCTTTCCATTTCAGATATTCTGAGTGTATTGTTCCCTCAGGATTTTCTAATTCTAGGTTCTTGCACATTTTGTTATATTTGCCTTTTTCTTTTTGAACTGCCCTTTGAAAATTTCTGTTCAGCTCCTTAACTTCATTTTTTGGTCCACATTCTTTAACTATTCTCCAATTAAGAAAAGTTTGCAGAGTCTCTTCTTATATCCATTTTGATCTGTTCTTCTTTTCCTGTCCTTTTAATGACCTTTTGCTTTCTTTAGGAATGATGATTTTGGTGTCCTCCCATAACTCATTAGGCCTCCTGTCATTTGTGTTCAATGCATCAAATCTGTTCTTGAGAAGTTCTAAAAACTCAAACGGGATAGATTCAAGGCTGCATTTTTGATTTTTGTGAATTTTTAAATTTTTTCTTCAGCTTTACTCTGTACTTACATCTGAGCAATTGATAGTACGCTCCACAGTTAGCCCCTGATCTGGTTTCAGCTGCTGATACTGAGTTTTCGATCATGTGTTACCACAGGTGTAGTCTATTTGATTGCTGTGTATTCCACCCAGAGAAGTCCATATAAATAGTCACCTTTTGTGTTGTTAGAACAAATCATTGGTTTTAAAAATTCTATCATGCAATTTCTAGCTTTATATGCATCACCAAGCCCATCACCAACACCAACTACTGTTCATTCCTCTCTGTTTCCAACTTTTGCATTCCAAACATCGATAGCTAACAGTGCATTTCAACTGAATGTTTGATCAATTCTAACCGAAATAGTTGGTAGAATTATTTAATTGCTTCATCACTAACTTTCGTGGTTGGTGTGTACGTTGAATAATAATTACATTGATTAGATCTCCTTGAACTTGGGTATATGTAATCCAATCACAGCTATGACATTGCAGTTCATGATGGATTTAGCATCCTTTCTGACAATGAATGACACACTATTCCTCTTGATTGTGTTATTCCCAGTATCGTAAATTATATGATTTTTCTGATTCAAAATGGCCAATGCCAGTCCATTTCGGCTCACTAATGCCTAAGAAATCACTCTTCAGGTGTTCCATTTCATTTTTAGCCACTTCCGATTTTCCTAAATTCCTACTTTGCACCTTCCACATTCTAAACACTAAGACCTTTTTGCAGTAGTTTCTCTTTACCTTGAGTTGTGTCCCATCAGCAAATGAAGATGCTGAAGGCTCTATTCCCATATGGTTTATGTGACTCACATCACTGTGGTTGATTCCTCTGAAATCAGCTTCTCTTCAGTAACATTTTAAGTGTCCTCGGACCCGTGGGACGCATCTGCAGGTAGTATCTCCAACAATGTACTGCTTCCTTTAGGTATTTCAGTATTTAAAAATGCTTTGAAGCTAGACATCAGGTTTTCAGTGGCTTCTTCTTCAAAGCTATCGCTTGTTTGTTGTTCTGTGGTGGCTTGTGCTGGAAGCAATATCACTGGTATTTGAAATGTCAGCAAGGCCACCCAAAGTGAACAGGTTTCTGCAGAACTGAACAGGCAACACAGAATTTTCAAATATTGCAGGGTATTCTTATTAACTTTTGTTTCCCAGGAAGAAAACAGAACAGAGAAAATTGCTTAAAAAACCCTCTTTTGTGATAGAGCTATCAGTTTCCAAACATTCTTTTTGTTTGTTTGTTTGTTTGTTTTTGGGGCATCACTGCTCTCTGGTGGTGGGAGTAGGAGGCCCAGCCCCACTGCTGGAATTGAACCTCCATCCCAGTGGGCCGCAGTCCCGTGCACAATCACTACGCCACCTGGGCTCAGCCCTCTTTTTTTTTCTAAACTCCTTGATATTACCTCCCTTTGACTCGACCATCATACTTGTACCCATACCACCTCCCCATACCCAACTGAAACCCTTATGCAACTTGCTGTCTCTATAGGTTCATCAATTCTGGGTTTCATATATCAAAACACAGAAAACCATGCAACACAACTCTAAGAGAGTGACTCCCCAATGATATAACACCTCTGAGATACACCCTAATATGAACAAACCAACCAACCAAAAATACAGAGAATGTTGAAAATCGAATCAGGTCCAGCATGTATCAGAGGTGGAGAATAAACTGAGAGGTTTTAACTGTTCAAGACAGATTTATGCCTTTGGTTTTTTATATTCATCTCTTCAATGTACTCTGGTTAGTAACCACTTTCCTCTCATTCTAGAATGGTGGTTAGGGGGAGTTCATCATAGGTTTATTTTCTATGTAGTTCTCACAAATTAGTGTTTGGCTCCCATTGTCATCCATAGCGACCTGCAAACCAGAATCTCATAATTTAGGCTCTGATACTATTCCTTCATTCAGCTACAGATTCTATGCTTTGCTATCCTTTAATGACTAATAATGTTGTGTTTCTTCCATGCAGGTTTACTTGACATCTCATGTAGATGGCTGCTTGTTTGGAAACATGTGTTTAAGACCCCAGACATTATTTCATCTGATAGCCGGGCACCATCTAATTTCTTCACCACATTTTGTTATAACACCCATATCTTATAGAAGGTGTTTCATCACTATTTTGTTTTTTTTAAAGAATGCATAGTAATGCATTGTGTGCATATACCAGTTTTTAATCCAATATTCTACTGATGGGAATTTAGGCTGTTTCCAGTTTCTTGCTCTTTTGAACTATGCTGTAATGAGCGTGGGGGAGCAAATGTGAGTCCATGCACTCATTAACATTGGTATGGATGGATCATACGGGTATTTCTAATACCATCTATTTCAGGAATCACCATAACACCTTCCACAGTAGCTGTATGTATTTACAAGCTCACCAGCAGTGGATGAGATTAGAATACTTGTTATCTCCTGATAATAAGACTAAGTCAATATCCCTGAATAAAGGATCTATTCAATAGTCACAGCCATAAAGATCCCATGAAAATTGTTCTGTTTTGCAACACACTGGATTGTTAGGAGCCAGAATCAGCTTGACAGCAACATTGCTGTTTAATGAAGCGATGCTGCCCCCAAATTTGTGCATGGTTTCAAATCACTGGAGTCTAATTTGAAAGATTTTTCCTAAGCCTCTTCCTGACCATATTAACTAAAGCAGTATTTCCTGTCACTAATTGTCCTTGCCCTAGGGTTTATCTTGGCACCTAATTGATTTATTTGTCCATGGAACACTTAGCCACTTTCTGGCATCACTGTATACATTTTTGCTTATATGTTTATTGTCTGGCTTTATCCAGCATCAGGCCTCCTCTAGTTCACACTAAAACCTGGAAGACCAAACACACTGTTGTTGAATTGATTCCAACTTATGGTAACTCCATATATTAAAAAACCACTGCCATTGAGTTGATTCAGAATCACAGGGAACATATGGGACAGAATACTGTTGTGCCCTAGTATTTCCATGGCTGTAGATCTTTAATGGAACAAAGATCCACATCTTTCTATGGAAGTGTAGCTGGCTGGTGGGTTTGAGCCCCAGTCCAACTCATAACCCACTGTGCCACCAGGGCCCCCGTGGTGTCAACAGAGTAGAATTGTTCTATCAGGGGTTTTTTTTGGCTATCATCTCAACTGAAGAAGATTGTTAGACCTTTTTCTCAAGGTGGGTTTAAACTGCCACTTTTAGGTTAGCAGGTGTGGCAGTTACATCAGCTTGATGACCTCATTTGGAGACATGGAGGAGATAAATAGCTCACTGGAGGCCAGATACGCTTTCTGTTTTATGTTCTTGTTGAGAAACCACTTGCAGCTATGCTGATGGCATCCTGAGTTCTGGAGTTGGAGAAGCCACATGGAGACCCAAACCAGTGCTGAGGTACTTCCACCGCCATTAGATCCACAAGCATGTCCACTTTCTGGACCATGATCTTCCTGCATTCTGCATCATTGCATTAGTGGTATGAGTCTGAAGAGGAATCCAGGGAGGCTCATATGTGTATAAGAAAGAGCTTTATATCAAAGAGCAATTGCATATTGAGAAAACATTCCAGCACAGTATAGTTCAAGTCTATAAGTCCAATTTTAGCCCACATATCTGATAACACTCTATAAATTCCTCTTCAGACTCCTGCTGCAGGACCCTTCTGTGCCTCTCAGCACTGACTATTCACCTGGATCCCTTCTGTATCTGTTGTCCTCTTCAGTGCTGCTATCTTTAACCAGAGGTACAGAACAGCCAGATGTTGTTCCATTTAAAATCAGGGCAGGTTGAATCCTTTTATCATACTTATTCAATCTGTATGTTGAGCAAATCTTCTAAGAAGCTCTACTACATGAAGAATTATGGAAGCATAACCCAGGCTTGTTTTTTGAGTGCTTTCTGCTGTGACTTTGACTTGGTTCAAATAACTAACCTTTCTGCTAGTAATTGAACCTCTAGCTATCTGACCAACGGGGACTCCTCATCATGATATACTTCTGCAAGATGCTAGTACTTTCTATATCACATATTGGTGGCGAGGGTTGAGAAAAGATTTGTACAATGTAAGCAATAGTACGCATAAGGAAAATTAATGATAAAATAGTACTATCTTTTGTGGATTGAATATTACCCCCAAATATATATGAACTTGGCTGACTGCGACGAGTCTCAGAACTGTGTAGTTGTGTCATATTTTGTGATTTGATGTAATTATCCCCAATTTTATGTTTGGTGTTATAAATCCTAACACCAATATGTAAACATCTATATATGATTTAACTGAATTGGAAATTATTGAACAATATAATTAATACCACATGTAAGTAAAAATTTGCTGATAGTTCAAAATATGGCTGAAGCAGTATATGAAGAGAGAACTGCCAGACATTCAAACCAGATTCAGAAGTGAATGCCCAATCAGGGGTATATTTGCTGATATCAAGTGAAGATATTGGCGAAAAGCAGACAATATTATAGAGATGTGCCCTTGAGTTTCATTGACTGTGCAAGGGCTTTTGATTTTGTGGATCATAGCAAATTATGAACAACTTTGCAAATAATGGATATTCCAGACATTGAATTGTGTTCATGGGGAAATTTTACCTCTAAAATCAGTAAAGATGTGTTTTCAACATACTTATTCAATATGTATCAAATCAAATCATTCAGGAAGCTGGACTATATGAAAAAGAATGCATCAAGATTGGAGGAAGATGCACAGCTATGTTTGCTGAAAATGCAGAGGGCTTAAAACACTTGATGATGATGATAAAAGACTACAGATTTTAATGTGGAATATATATTTATCACACAGAAAACAAAAATCCTCACAAGTACATTCAGTAAGAAACATCACAATAAATGAAGAAAAGGTCATAGTTGTCAAGAATTTATTTTATTTGGGTCTACAATAAACACCTAAGGATGCAAATATTTGCAAATCAAATGGTGTATTTTGGGAAAATGTGTTACAAGTGCTTACTTTAAAGCACTGAAAGAGCAAAGATATCACTTTGAAGATTAATGTGCACCTGATCTCAGCAATGGTCTTTTCAATCACCTTGTATCCATGTGAACATGGGACAAAGAATAATGAAAACTGAAGAATTGACAGCTTTGAGATAGTCCTGGTTAAAAATATTAAATATATCCTAGACTGCTTTTTTACAACAATACAAAGGTGACTATAGATGTGGCCTTCTCTTGATGGAATATATAGAAATAAAAATGGTTGCATCTCTGGGAAGTCACAACGGAAAAGTTATCAATACCAGCAGCTATCAGTTGCTCACATGTGAGTGCAGGTTGATGTTGAAGAAAACAAAATATCCAAGAAAATGAAAGTGTGACCTTGAGCCTATCCCACCTAAAATTTGAGAACATCTCAAGAGACTACCTTATTCATGAAATACTAATGTCAAAAGACCTGATGAATTGTGAGATGACATTAAGACCAAAAATACATGAAGAAATCAAAAGACCATTAAGAAAACAGGATAGAAAGGAAAATTAAACTGGGTGTCCGAAGAGACTCTGAAATTTATTTTAATTGTGGACTAGCTAAGTCAAATGGAAGAAATGATGAAGTCAAAGAGTTGAATATAAAATATCAAAGAGCATCTGGGGAAGAAAAAGTAAAAAATTACAATAAAATGTGCAAAGGTCTAAAGATAGAAAACTAAAAAGAATATGTTCAGCAAAGTTGAAATAAAAAAGCTAGAAAATAGAAACCTCAGCCTCAAGCTGAAATCTTGAAAAATACTACGGGAAAAATATTGAATGAAGCATGAAGCATCAAGAAAAGATGGGATGAATTTAGAATCACTGTATCTAAAAGAAATAGTGAGTACTCAACCTTTAAAAGAGGGAACATATGAGCAATAATCAATGATACTGAAGGAAGACGTCCAAGCTGCACCAAAAACAATGACCAAAAACAAGGTTTCAGGAACTGATAATATACCTACTGCAATGTTTCAACATGCTGATGAAACACTGGAAGCACTCTCTCATCTATGTAAGGAAATTTGGAAGACAACTACTTAACCAACAAACTGTAAGAGAACCATATCTGTGTCCATTCCAAAGAAAGATGACCCAATAGAAAGCTCAAACTAGGGCTTAGCCCTGGTTGTGTAGTGATTGTGTGCGGTACTGCGGCCCACTGGGATGATGGTTCAAATCCAGCAGCAGCTCTTCAGGAGCAAGGCTGGGCCTTTTACTCCCACCAGAGGGGAGTGATGCTCCCTCCCCCCAAAAAGAAAACTCAAACTAAAGAACGATATCATTGATATCTCACGCAAGTAAAATTTTGCTGCAGTATACTGACAGGGAGTTGATAGTTCAGGCTAGATTCAGAAGAGGACATGTAACAAGGGATATTATTGCTGACATCCAGTGGATCTTGGCTGAAGTAGAGAACACTAGAAAGAGGTTTATTTGTGTTTCATTGACTATACTACAGAATTCAATAACAACCTGTGCACAATCTTGGATAACTAAGACACCATCACTGGTCATAAGCATGCTGATCACATGAAATCCCTAGAATTAAGAATATGTGCCTTCTGCCTGAAGACTGCTCCATTTTCTTCACTAGATTACAATCTATAGAAGTTTTTCTCTGTTTCTACATGACAGTCTGTGTTGGAAAGTGTGGCAGTCATGTGCTTATGTTAATTTTATAATTGAAATGTAGGGGTGGAGTCTGGCCTGTTAATCTGGAGATAGCCATTGAGTAGCCGATGAGGCCTTTGTGAGGGCCTGGCTTTCACCTGAGACTCCTGGGAAATCGCATGGTATTTCCCTCGTGAAGATGAGAAGCTGTTTTCCCCAGTTGTTGGGAGTTAGTTTCAGAGATGACTAACCACAGGCCACACAGAATGGCGGTGGCTGGAAGGCTAGAGCAGCCGGTCGAGAGACCACACAGCTTAGCCCTGATGAAGACAGACCTCTGAAGCTGGAGTGGCATGCTGTTGATGGACCTGAGCCCTGGAAGTGAGGAGCCATGGGGAGACCCCTGCCAGCGCCAGAATTCTGCACCCACTAACCTGTGACTTCCTGAGTTGGAAGCAGATTTTATAGACTGATTTCGGGCATATGGGTTATTATTGGACTTATGACTTTGCACTGGACTGGATTGGGATGCCTTCTTAAGGTCACATTTCTTTTGTATATAAACCCTTTCCTTATACCTATATGTGTGTCTCTGAAATTTGTTCCTCTAGTCTATCCAGACTAACACAGAAAGTTAATGTTTTTCCTCCTTGCATGCATACCCTTGCTCTTTATCCTCATTAGAGGTAGAATTTTGAATATATGTGTAACTCTAGTTCTGAATTACCCCACAGGATTAAACAGTATTCCTTTACTGTATTTGTTGATTAAATAATGCACCTTTTATTGACTGCCTTCCCACCCTCATTATTTAGCCATTTACTACTTCCAACCTTCTGCACCTATAAAATTGTAGCTGCACTCTAATTCTCGTCTCAAGGTCTGCTCCTTTGGAAACTCAAACAATGAAGGAATCAGTCTTTATTTGGAATGGGCAAGACACTATGAGGTTTCTAAAAGAACTTGTTCCAGCAATTCCATAGGGATTGGGTAAGAGGGTGGCTGGCAAAGACATTTGGACATATTATAATAAGTATAATAATGATATAAGAGTCCAAAGTCAAGATGGTATCCAGGTAGAATCATCTGCCTCGCACTCCTCTTGCTAGACAAGAAAATTAAGAGGTAAGGAGGCCAACACTGGGAGGCTGAGTGCTAAAAATAGATTCACTATACTAGGGTCTGGTTCACACATCCCCTTTGACTTTAACCCCAAAAGCAACTTGAGAACTTGCTGAAATAGTCTAAGCTCACTGTGTCTGCTGGTAGGCTCCTCTAACTCCTTTCCAGATTCAGCAGGACAGCGTCTATCATCCATTTGTGTGCCCCAAGTTTGAGCTTTGTTGCAAGCAGTAATTTCCCCAGGCTGCTGTCTAAAAGTGGTCATAATCCTAGACTCACAACGAGACTCCAAGAACTGGCCCAAAGACCTCACATTGGAGTCCCCCTCTCTGCTATCCTCTCTACTACTGCAGACCAGGAGCAGAGTGACTACAGCAGCCACCCATTTCCCACCCCCCCCTCCAGATCCATGCCTGCCAGCATGGTAATGATTGGTAATTAGATAATAGTTTTCAGAAATTAAAGACCTGCTAGAATATTTACCTGTGACAAAAACCAGTCACCCAGAGCACAATCGGCTGTGCTGAACAGGATAGAGCAGAGACAGGAGGGACCCAGGAATGCATCTGGGGCAGAATTTTAGTTCCAGTTAGTCCAAACCCACTCCACTAATCTGGTCCCCTTCCTTTGGGGACAGTACATCATAACCAGATCACCCCACAAACCCACTGCAAAATGGGGAAAATTAAAAACAAATAAGTAAAATGTTTTCATTTCCAGTGTGGGCCTTTGTGTAACTTTGAATTTAAGCTAACAGAACTCTATTCTTTAGCATAACATTAACACAACTCTGATTTTCAGGGAACAGTTTAGGAGTTTAGCATAACAAAAATGGGAAAAGCACACAGGTTCTGATAGCTGCAGCCCGAGTCAAAAGCTGAATCTACAAGTTCTTGGCTCCACAGAGAGTTTTTAAAAGGCTGAAAAGTGTGATAAAACAGCCCATATCAGGGCTAAGTCTGTGCTGCAGACCAGCCATAACTCAGTCATTGGAAAACCTACAGCTGCCTGCCTCAGCCCAGACTTCAAGGCCCACCACTTCCAGTGGCCACTGAATCACTTCAGAAGCCTGTCTCCATAAAAGTCCAGCTCACCACCAGAGTAGGCCACAGGCACTCCTCAAAAATACTCTTACCAGTCACACAATGAAAAAGCTTAGGGCCCTTACGTCTCCAAAAACATGGTGTCCAGTTCCAAAATAAACCTATGACAACAGCAACAGCAACATCCTCTACCAGAAAACAAGAAAAACAAAAGATGCAATAGCAGAGGAAGTTGTACACTGAATGCTGCTCATAGAAGAATCAGATGTTGACCTGCAACAAAAATAAATCTTCAGAATGCTGCTTGGAGTAATGCAGGATATAAGGGAAGCAACCCAGAATAAGGATGAAATGTCAGAAGAGAGAAAGTCCATGATAAAGGAGATGAAGTCCATGCAACAAAAGAAACTACAAGGATGAATGAACGAGGTAACAGAAATAAAACACAAGGTGGACCTCACCAACAGACAAGAAGAGGAGGAGAATCACATCAGCAACCGTGAGGACATTCAGGTAGACTTAAACAAATTGAAAAGATAGTCAAACAAGATAATCAAAGAGGTAGAAGAAAATTGAGGTCAATGATAGATGCTGTGAAGAGGAACAATATTTGAATAATTGGCCTACAAGATACAATAAAGAAGTCAGCAATTAGGTTAGTGAGTAAATTCTGGAACCAAACTTCTCCACCTCAGTAAATGAGAATCAGTCACTCATACAGGAAGCAGAGGGGACACCAATTAGACTAAACCCCAGGAAGAACTCACAAAGGCAAATGATAGTTAAATTATCCAACTTTGAGGAAAAAGAGATGAGCAAAAAAAAAAAAAAAAAAACGAGAAAAAAAAAGAGATGAGCAGCAAGAGAGAAAAGCTGTCACATACAATGGTGTTCAGGTAAGAATATGCACATACTTATCAGCAGATACCATGAAGAGAAGGAGAGAGTGGAGTCAAATTGTCCAAAAGCTGAGAAAAAAAACTCCAATCTCAGAATCCTCTACCCTGCCAAATTATCTACTAAGATAGACAGTGTGTTAGTCTGGGTAGACTAGAGAAACAAATTCATAGAGACACTCATATCTGTATAAGTAACTTTATACACAAGAGCAACTGAATACTGAGAAAATATCCCAGTCGAGTCCAGATCAAGTCTATAAGTCCAATATTAATCCATATGTCTGATACCAATCTGTGGTAGTTACATAATTTGTTGTCAATCTGAGACTCACAAGTGGAGGGGTGCAGTTTAATCTGCCAATCAGGTTATAGCTTTATGACCTCATTTGGAGGTGCTAAGGAGATAAATAGTTTGCTTGAGAGCAGACACATACTTCGTCCCTACGAGACATTCTTGTTGACAAGCCACATTGGAGACAGGCTGATGGCAGCCAGACCCTCCGAACTGGAGAAGCCACGTAGAGACCCCTGTCAGTGCTGAAATGCTTACAATGCTCTTCGAGTCACAAGATTTCCCATCCAATGGCCTGTGATCTTCCTGCATTAGGCATCATTGCATGTGTTTCCTGAGTCTGAAGAGGACTTTATAGATTGGTATCAGATATATGGGCTAATATAGAACTTATGGATTTGATCTGAACTGGGTTGGGATGTTTTCTCAATGGTCATTATTCTTGTATATAATGTTCTTTCCTATACACATATGAGTGTATATGAATTTGCTCCTCTAGTGTACCCAGACTAACACATAATCTATAAATTACTCTTGAAACTCACACAATGCATGAAATGACACCAAATGCAGGAATATCACAGGTTAATGAATGGAAAGTCTTTTGGATTCAATGGCAGTGGAAGTATCTCAGCAATGACAGGGGTCTCCATATTGCTCCTTCAGCTCCAGGACTCTTGCACAGCTACATGTGTCTTGTCTGCAGGAATTTCTCACACAGAGTGAGACTGTGCCACAACTCTAGTGAGCTATTTGACTCCTTAGGGCCTCCAAATGAGGTCATCAAGCTGTGATCTGATTGACAGGCTAAACTCCATCCCTTCACTCATAAGTCTTAAATTAACCACAGATTATGTGACTACCACAGACAGCAAAGTAAAAAGTCTTCCAGTCCAAGAAAAAACTCAAAGAATATGCCATAAGACACCCAATCAACTCTGCAAAAAAAATCCCTGCCAACTCACCATGAGCAGAAGACCTACATCAAACAAGCACACGCAAGAAATCCCTATATAGCACAACTGAGAATTTGACATGCTGAAAATAATTAGCAAGATAACATTGTTTCAGAGGGAAAAGAAGACGAGAATGAAACAAACACAGTACAGTGTTATGAATGGAGATAAGAAAACATCCAACTCAAAAAACATGAGATGACAACTGAATCCACAGATAGTGATAACTCTGAGTGTCAATGGCCTCAAATTGGCCTTTAAAAGACAGAGATTACCTCAAAAATCATAGCCCATACATTTGCTGCCCGCAAGTGACACATCTTAAGCTTGCAGAAAAAAACAGACCAAGACTAAAAGGCTGGCGGAAAATACACTAGGAAAATAACAACTTAAAAAAAGTCAAAGGTTGCAATCCAATAAAATTGAGCTCAAGGTACAAGCCGTAACAAGAGACAAGAATAGACACACTAAAATTCTCAAAGTATTAGTAGACCAGGGATCAATGAGCATATTAAATATATATGTAATGAGTTACCCATTATAATTTTCAAACAAACTATTCAAAAGATAAAAAAAAATCAGACTCAAAAATCATAGCAGGTGACTTTAATACAGTGCTATCAGAAAAAGATCATTGGAAAAGAAGTTCAGCAAGAGACTACAGAACTAGATACTACAATTAGGTGACTGAACCCAGTGAACATTTATAGAACTTTCCATTCAAATGTAAAAAATAATTTACATTCTTTTCAAGTGTACATGGCTCATTTTTGAAAATATTCCACATGCTGGGACACAAGTTGAGCCTAAGTAATTTCAAGCACATAGAAATTACTCAGACATCCCTCTTGTACCACCACACCATAAAGCTGAAGGTCAACAAGGGGATGACCAGAAAAACAAGGGCAAATAATTGGAGGATGAAAAACAATCTTCTGCAACACAAGTGGTACTGGCCCAGATTAGAAGACAAATGTTCATTTATTTGTAATTAAAATAAATATTTCACAATATATGATTACATATTGCCTTTGTGATCAATCACTATGCTTTAATTTTGTTCAATTTGTAGCAATGAAATACATCCTGCATATCAGATATTTATACTATAATTCACAACAGTAGCAAAGTTATAGCTATAATAACTTTATAGTTGGGGGCTCACCACAACATAAGAAACTATATTAAAGGGTCGCAGCACTAGGAAGGTTGAGAACCACTGGTATAGAAGGAAAAAAACACTTATTTGACACTATATGAGTTGAGGTACAGGTAGTAGGGTGGGAGACAGACCAAACCCAAAGATGTACATGTCATTCCAAAGAAGGAGAAAGGGAAGAAGATTGATGGGGAAAGGGGAGGAGGAGGAGGCTATGATGCTGGGAAGCAGTACACTAACCCTCTCAGTGGGGGGAGTACTGGTTGTCTCCACAGAATTGGGAATGTGCATGCAGACCCCACCATGATGCCCTCAATCTTGAGGACAATGTAACCACATGGAACAATACATGAACAGAGTGCACTACAGGGCTGCACCCAATCAGTCAAAATAATCCCCTCCCTAGAAGTATGAGCTACAGAGTACAACACTAAACCTATAGTTTGGGGAGTAGGGTGGCCTGATATGTCCACACAGAAGCAACCAAGAAGGAAAAAGAGAGTGAGGGTCTAGACCCCGTATTGGCACACCAAGCCAATGACATCCTGCATGGAGGCCCTAAGACACTGAGAGGACTGCAGAGCTGACAAGAACTCAAGACATTATGTTCCCTCACTGGAGCATACCAAGGTAGAGGAGATACTGGGGACACGTGGCAGAGAGTGAGTCCTGTCTCAGCTCCCCATAACAGGGAGAACCAAGAAGGGAACTTAATAGATCAGCAATGGAAGCAAAGCAGCAAAGCATTGAGGAGCTCCCAAAATGGACTTCAGGCTAGGAGAGACAGTTTTCAGAACCACTCCTCCCCCCACCCCCCCAGCACCAGTGGGGAGATAGTTATAAAGGTTAGCAGACCTGGAGTTTTCTATGTTTTCTTTCCTTTTGCTAGTTATTATCAAACAGTTGTGTTTGACTTTTTATTCATTTTTTGTTTTCTTTTCATATTTTCTAGATCATTGTTGGTTTGCCTACTTATATAAGATAGGCATGGGAAGCAAGATCCAAGGAGAAAGCAATGGACTGAAGATGGTGTTGGAGGTATAGCAATCTAGTTTGAAGGAATTTCTAAGCGGCAGAAGGTGGGCGGCGACCTTGATGGTGAGAAAGAGTGAAGTTAAAAGGGAGAGAAGGGGAGATGAAAAATTTAGGAAAGACAGCAATGGATAGAGGTTGAAACATAGGTTTGCATCTACATAAGCATATTAATTCATAACAATAGAAGTATGGGCATATGTACATATATTTTATGGGAATACACTGAGGAAGTGAACAGATTCTGGCCCTCTGCACAAGCCATCCCTCAATGCAAGAACACTTTGTTCTAACAAGTTGGCATTCTGTGATGCTCACCCTCTTGGCATGATCGCCGAAGACAAAATGGATGCATACGCAAATATGGTGAAGAAAGTTGATGGTGCCTGGCTACCAAAGATATAGCATCTGAAGTGATAAGAGTTTGAAATTAAACAAGTGACCATCTAGCAGAGAAGCAAAAAGCCCACATGGTAGAAACACACCAGTCTGATGAGGTGTCAATGGGATCAGATAACAGGTATCAGAAGACAGCAAACAGATATACAACCAACAAACCAAACAACCAAACAAGCACACCAAAAAACACTGAGAACGAGGGGGCTCAGAACAGAGACCTCAAACTCATCTGTAGCCAGTGCAACATCCTCTCACAGACGGGTCGCAAGGAAGGGGTAAGTCAGCCAGGGTGAGTGTAGCATGGCTGAAGCACACAGTATTCCTCTGGTTCCTTGAAGCTTACTCACTCCCCACCATTATGACCCCATTCCTGCCTTTCACTACAGCCTTGGCTGGAACATATAAGAGCTCACACCACAGGGAATCCAGGTCAGATAAGTCCCTCAGAATCAGAAATGGGAGTAGCGATACCTGGAGGGTAGAGGGAAGGTGTAGAGGAGAGGGGAAGAAACTGCTGGGGAAGGGAGACATATGTAATGTATACATATGTACATGAAAATAATAATAATAATAATCTATAATTTATCAAGGAGTCACGAGGATGGGATGGGTTTGAGGGAAGAAGGATAAAAAGAGGAGCTGATACGAAGGGCTCAAGTATAAAGTAAATGTTTAGAAAATAATGATAGCAGCATGTACAAATATGCTTGATAAAATTGATGTTTGATTATTGTAAGAGCTATAAGAGCCACCAATAATAATGATCTTAAAAAAAGAAGTCAAATACAGCTTAAGGAAACTTTTCCTTTGAATTTTAGATGGGAATGTACAAGGCATATACTCAAAGTGTTTGAAGAAAACAGGCCTTTTATTAGGCGGCATTGAATTCAACTTTAAGGTAGACTAGTTAACTTGACTAGCAGTTGATATAAGGAAATAAAAATTTTAAATCCATTTTATTAGTTCTTTTACAGCCCTTATCACAATCCATACATATATATCTCTTGTGTCAAACACATTTATACATATGTTTCCATCATCATTTTCAAAACATGCTCTTTCTACTTGAGCCTTGGTATCCTCCCATCATTTTTTCTCTCTCTCCTACCCTTGTTCCCTCAAAAATCCTTGATAATGTATAAATTATTATTTTTTCCAAGTCTTACTCCAACCACTGTCTCCCTTCACCCACTTTCTCTTATCCATCCCTCCTTGGAGAAGGTTCTATATCAATCATTGTGATTGGTTCTCTTTTTCTCCCCGACCTTCCCTTACACTCTTGATATTGCTATTCTTGTTATTGATTTATCTGTCCTGGATTCCCTGTGTTGGGAGCTTTTATCTGTACCAGTGTACATGCTCTGGTCTAGCCAGATTTGTAAAGTAGAATTGGGATCATGATAGTGGTGGTGGAGGGAGGAAACATTAAAAAACTGGAGAAAAGTTGTGTGCTTCAATGGTGCCATACTGCACCCTGATTGGCTCATCTTTTCCTTGTGACCCTTCTGAAAGGGGATCTCCGATTGGCTATGGATGGGCTTTGTGTCTCCACTCTGCCCTTCCCCCTCATTCACATCAATAAGATGTTTTTTTTTGTTGTGTTTTGAATCTTTGATGATGGATACCTGATCCCATAAACACTTCATGATCACATAGAGTGGTATGCTTTTTCCATGTGGGCTTTTTTTGCTTCCCACTAAATGGCTGCTTTTTTATCTTCAAGCTTTTAGACCCCATATGCTGTATCTTTTGATAGCCAGACACTGTAAGCTTTCTTTATCACATTTGCTTATGCACCTATTTCTTCAGTAGGTGCCAGGAGGGTGAGCATCACAGAAAGCCAGGTTGTTAGAACACAAGTGTTCTTGTGTTTAGGGAGTGCTTGAGTGCAGTCCCAATGTCCATCTGCTGCCTTAATACTTAACAAATAAATATATGTATATAGATCTAGTTCCATATCATTATATATCTGTATGTACATGGCTGTATTTAGACTTCTATAAATGTCCTTTGACTCCTAGTTCTTTCCTCATGTTCAGTCTTCATTCAGATTTTAGTAATTCCAATAGATGGCATTCTTATTTGTGAATTTGATCTGGAGGGGTAGATACTGGGATGATCACATCTGAGAGGATGAATTGTAATCAGGATAAAAACAGGGTCATGCATTGAATTTCCCAATTATACCTGCATAAAAATAGATTAAGGAGTAGGGACCTCTCAATGCAAACGAGATGTGTGTTTAGATAAAATGTACATATTAGATATTTCAATTGAAAATAAATCTATAATGTTATATACTTTCCAAAAGCTAATGTGATCTTTCATGGCATTGTTATTTTTGGGCTCTGTCAAGTCAATTTAGCCTCATAACAACCTATATATAACAGAATGAAACAGTTGTTTCACTATTGTAGCCACTGTGTCAATCCATATCATCGAAGGGCCTCTTTCTTGTCAATGAACCTATCTTTTACCAAGCATGATGTCATTCTCCAGGATATGTCCCACCTGATAACATGTACAAAGTAAGTGAGATTAAGTCTAGCTATTCTCATGTCTAAGACACATTCTAGCTATATTTCCTCTAACAGATTTGTAGTATTACTGACTTAATATCTAAACTAAACAGATATCCCTATGCTACACTGAGCTGCTTGTTCCATTCCTTGAGTGTTATATTCATTTTTGAATGATGTAGATTAATAATAAGCAATATTCAGATAAAAGTATTAAGGATGAGTAAGTGAATTGAAACCATTGAAAAGAAGGTATTTTTGAAGATTTTTGATATGTTTATTACAAAAAGACTTGATATACTCGTGGAGCTTTGGGGTAAGATGTATGATATTATTCAAAGGTTGTAGTGTAAGTCATGACAGACAATCTAAGCCATTCTACTTGGGACACCAAATTGTGGGATGAATAAAAAATCCTAGTTTTTGTGCCAACTACATCTTGTGGAAATCTCAGTTTCTCTTCCCCATTTTATATGCAAACCCCAGTTACCCACGAATTTCTCTTCTCTCTCATCTCCTGATAACTTTTACAAGGGTTGCTAGCTGTAATCAGGAATCCTCATAGCTCCCTCCATTTAAGATTGACTTGCCTGCTCTTTTATCTTGGGTCTGATAATTTACTGGAACAATTCCACAGTGAAGATACAATACCTGTTAAGATGCCTTTTAGTTGCAAGCAGTTCCTACCACAAAACACCCAACATGTAGGACAGCGTGGATGCATGGAAGGATGCAAGAAAAGAGAGAGATACAGAGCTGGAAGTAACCAGAGTCAGATGGGCTCCCTCTCTAGAAGTGGGCATGGCAGAGAACAGGTTGGGGAAGGTGCCAGCATCCCACACCCACAGGGATAAAGACAAGAAGGGAGGAAGAGGAAGAGTGCTGAACAATATTTGTGAGATTATGTAGAATTGGAAGGATTTGTTTCTTGTTCTAGTGTTATTAATGATACGGGCTCCTTATGTGCCCTTAATAGTTCAGTTTTTGTTTGTGGCAACAATAGGGCTTTTACTCAGTTATCCAGCATTTGGACAGTTATGTGGGCTAGCCTTTCTCCTTCCAGACATAGATATTATTCCTGGAAACGAGCCTGTCCCTATCCCTGCTATTGATTACATGGCAGGAAGAGCTAAAGGGCAGTGCAACTAGGTGCCCTAAGATTAGGGATCAGTACTGCAGTGGCCTTTGGAACTGCAGCATACCAAATTATCTAGGCAGCTAATTTCGGATATGCAGGCCTCATCAGGCATTACACAAGATTTGCAAGATCAGGTAGATTCTTTAGCAGAAGTAGTATTACAAAATAGAACAGGTTTAGATTTACTTGCTGCAGAGCAGGGAGGTATTTGTTTGGCTTTACAGGAAAGATGCTGTTTTTATGCCAACAAATCTGGAATCGTAAGAGACAAAATCAAGCGGCTACAAGAAGACTCGGAGAAGAGAAGGAAGGAGTTGACCACCAATCCACTGTGGACCGGGCTCAATGGACTGTTG
The DNA here is from genome assembly GCA_004026705.1 of Nesogale talazaci. Lineage (NCBI taxonomy): Eukaryota > Metazoa > Chordata > Mammalia > Afrosoricida > Tenrecidae > Nesogale > Nesogale talazaci. Next base: position 222,477 of record PVJH01000889.1, read on the forward strand.
CCTTACCTCTTGCCACTTTAGGGCCCCCTCGTTAGTTTATTGCTTTTGCTTTCATTATGGCCAGTATTATTCAACAACCTCATGGCATTTATTAAGTAACAGATTGACACCATTCAAGCAAGGCCCCTGCAAGTTCATTATTGTCGCTTGGAGATGAGCGACCTCGAACAGAGTGGCACACACGACTAGTATGTGATAAGACCCTCTGCCTCAGTGAGCTGAACTTGACAGCCAATGACAGGTAAGGTCAGGAGCACTCTTTACCAAACTAAGACAAGCCATGGTGACATTAGTAGGCCATTGACCGATGACGGGTAAAGACTGAGTGTGTGTCCTGACAACCTAAGACAGGCAGAGTTCCTGGGAGGATATTACTTGAAAAAATAAAAAAAGAAGGACCTGTCAGGAGGCATCCAGCCTGGGCATGCTTGACCTGGCTACAGGTGGGATATGCCCGAACTCTGTTGCAGTTTGTTGCCTGGGGTTTGTAGTTTGTCGCCTTTGTAACTGTAAACAGCCCTGGCCTCTGAAGCCTGACTTGCAGCTGTGCTGCCATTCACTTGTTAATTTTGAAGATCACGATATGCTAATTGCCTAAGCTTGCTTGCCCTATAAAACTGGTTTACTTCTCCCAAATCAAAAAAAAAAAAAAAAAAAGAACCCCACCCCACCCCACCCCACCCCAGAAAAGATGTAACTACTGAAACAACGTATGTATGTATGTATGTATGTATACATTATGATTAGAGCTGTATGAGTCCCCAATAAAATGATTTTTAAGAAAAAAAAAAGAAAACTAAAAAAAAATGCCTTTTAGTTAACAGCAGTATATAAATAAAGAGATACATAAGGTCGGATCTGAGAGAAGTCCCAGTGTGGAGCTTTTATCCCAAAGCGGGATACACTCTTCACTCTCATAGGTAGTCACCAAGCACGAAACTCCCTGCACCTCAATTTTGCAAGAGCTTTATTGGTTTCACTGTAAGGCCATGGCAGATCACATCAGAGTTCAGTCAAAATCTGACCTTGAGATGGTCTCTTTAACTCGCCACTCATTAGGCTGGTCTGGTTCTCAGGGACCAAGACCAAAAATCAAATGACTTTCTGGTAGGTGATGATGTCACCTACATGATTTCACAACTACATGTAGAAGAAAGGTTAGTATATGGCAGTAGTTGAGGAATTCAAAGATCAGGAAACTTCATGTCAAATAGGTGTGGAACAGTTCTTCAATAAGTATTGAATGGGAACAGATTTCCATTCCATATAATTGAAGACCACTGAAAAGCAATCTTTTCCACTCCTTCCCCTACTTTCCAAAAGCGAGAGGCCTCTTCAAAGGAGAAGATAACGCATTCAATTCTCGTGGAGGCTTAAAAGGGGGAAACTTAGGTCCACTATTCAGTATCTTCATTAAAATATTTAGTGTCTTTTTTTTAACTTAAAGGTGCCAATAGTGATATCTGCAAAATCACGAGGTTTCAGACCTGGTGGATGATGAAGGCTTTTATAATGGATTGAATTATATCTCTTTTGCTAAAAATAGATGTTTAAGTTCTAATTTCTACTACCTGTGAGTGAGACCTTGTGTAGAAATGGTTAGGTTATCATCAGGTCACAGTGGAATACCGTGGATCCAAATCTTACATAAATGATAACTTTATTGAAAAGAAGATACACAGAAACAAGGAGACAGAAGAAAGACATTATGTGATGCTGCAGCTATAAGGCAAAGGATGTCTAGAGCTACCAGAAGCTAAACAAGAGACATAGAACAGATTATCCTTCAGAGCCCACAGAAAATATCAACATGGACAACACCCTGATCTCAAACTTATAGCTTTCAGAACTGAGACAATAAATTCCCATGTTTACAAGTCAGGAGTAGAAAGCATTAATACTACAGTTCAGTTGTCTGTGGTACATCTTCTTAGCAACACCAACATTCATGTCTTTCTACAGCCACATAGCACCTTGGCCTCTGCCCTACTCTGTTACAGAGTTACTTAAGTGCTAGTCAGTGCCTGTAGGACACCCTACTTTGCAAGCCAGTCTTTTGCCCAAAGACTCAGTTTTACTTGATCTGTGGCCTGGGAAGCCTGATACTTGCTTTGCTTCACAGTGGAACAGTTCCTCTGTTAGGTTTTATGGTATTGGCACTGCTCCTCTGGTCTCTCTCTGGCCTCTGGCATCTCTGCTGTCTCCCACCACTTCAAACAGGGTTCTTTCACACACACACACACACACACACACACACACACACACACTTCACTGGTGGCTCTTCTTTCTTGATGGCACTGGATTCTCTGTTCCTACTTCTGAGATGGCTTGCTCTTAAACCCAGAAGGATGACAAAACTGACCAACACTTGACTGAGAGTCCTCCACACCTAAGTTTAATCTTGCATTCAGTTACTGCATGGGAGTCATTATGACTACCAAGCGATTTCACTTGACCAGAAGGATTTATGGGGATCTCTCTTGCCATCTCAAGTTTGGCAGTGAGCTATAGACATGTACTGAATAAGTGGGTGAGCTGAAGATACTTGTGGTCATGAATCCTGGAATGGTCTGATCATAGGAATGATTTTGGTTGCTTCTTTCATCATTTAAAAATAATGTCCTAGTATTTTAGTGATCAAAAAGACATTGGAAGTTCACTTCACAGACAATTTTGACCCAGTCCATGCTAGGAATGATAGTGCTTTCTCAATGTTTACATATAAGGGCTATTGGATTTTAAAAGAATTTATATTATCTCATTGGAAAAGATTAAAATACATATAGAATTATTTTAGGAATCTTTCAGCACTGCAAACCTTTGGATCCTCCTTAAATTTCTCAAAAGGTAGACACAATCTTGAGAACCCAATGGAGCAATTCTACTCCGTGGATGTGGAATTGCCACAACTTGGAATGGACTGGCGGGCAACTAACAACACTGTTATTTTATTTTATTTAAAATTCTTTCTTTTTCTTATTTTTCCTCACCCTAACCCTAAATATTGTTATTTTAAAGCAAGCCAGAAATTGTCCTGTTATTCCGGCAGAATGCACTTCGATGTGTCTCCCCCTGGCCCTGCTGATAAATATGATCTAGGTAATTGTTGGAGGGAGCTGCCAGAGGATAAAGGAAGTTTATCACCTAAAGTGCAGGACACACACCTAAAGTGCAGGAATACTGCATTGCATGACTTAAATACAGCAGAAATTTATTTTCCCAAGGTTTATGAAGCCAGAAGTCTCAATCTAGAGAGCTGGCTCTAGGGAAAGGCTTATCTCTTTGTCATGTCTGGAGGAAGGGGCCTTGTCTCTTCCAACATCTTTGGGTCCAATGTTCTTTGCAGCTATTCATGTGTCTTGGCATCCATCTTCTCCTGAGTCTAGGAGGTTCTCAACACAGGGACCCTGGGGCCAAAGCAAGTGTTCAATTCCTGGCCCTTCTTTCTCGGCTATAGTCAGCTCTCTCTTATTCTGCACACTTCTGTCCTCTTTTATGTCTTGTAAGTTGAAAGGTAATGCAGGCCACACCCCAGGGAAACTCCCCTTACATCAGACCATAGTTGTGTCCCGAGTAAGAATGACAGGTTCCACCCTAATCTCCTTACCACTGATGGGTAGGTCACATTATGATAACGTCATACTACAACTGCCAACCCATTGATAGTTGTTTGTTGATTTTAGGTGCCATCATGTCGGTTCTGACCCACAGCACAATGCTATGCACAACAGAAGGAACCACTGCCCCACCCTGTGCCATCCTCACAATTTTTTTCTATGCTTTAGTTGAAATGTATTTGAAAGGTTGGAGGATACACATAATTCAGTCCATGGAAGTACCTGTATGCCATGTTACTGTTAATGAAAATGACGTTATTTTATATATTCAATTCAATTGAATGAACTTCCTTTATCCTCTGGCAGCTCCCTCCAACAATTACCTAGATCATATTTATCAGCAGGGCCAGGGGGAGTATATAAGAGATTCCCCCCACCCCCCCACTTAGGTTCCTTGGAAAACACACATTGTTGTACAAAAGGCAGCTCATTGTTCTCTGTTGACAGCATCAGCTATTCTTTACTAAGAGCTGCCACAGTGGCAAGTTTCCCTTCATTTGTGGAAAGTGGGGCATTTGTCTGTAAGATAGGTTGAAAACGATTTTGCTGGCATTTCGAAAAAGAAGGAAAATGAATCAACCTCCCTACTCCCCTCCACCCCTCCCTCTTCCAGCTTTTGACAGTTTGCAAGCAGGTAAAGAATATTACAGTTGTAGGAAGGCTAATTAAAACCAATTAGACCCTGACTGACCTGTCACCACAATCAAATTACCAAAAGAACAATGTAGCATATTTATAAAACAGTTTCTTTCACATATTATTTCAGGTATTGCAGTATAGTGATTCCTTAGCTGCAAATACCAGTTGTCCATGATCTCTCTTTTTCTTTTTTAAAATTAAAAGATCATTTTATTGGGGAATCTTACAACTCTTGTTACAATCTATACATTGATTGCATCAGGTATGTTTGTGCATATGTTTCCTTCATTCTTTTTTAGATACTTTCTATTGAATCCTTGGTATCAGATCCTCATTTTTTACTTTCCTCCCTGCCTTTCCTATCCCCTTGATAGTTGATAAATTATTATTTTCATATATTACATTGACTGCTGCCCCCCCCCCGGGTTTTCTATTGTTCTTTCTCCTGGAGAGAGGTGTATGGTCATGTGTCAAACATTGCGACCAGTTCCCCCTTTCTTCCTTCCTCTCCTCCCCCTTATTCCTACCCTTCTGGTATCGTTATTCCCACTCCTGTTGATGGATTCCATGTGTCATGAGCCCCCATCTTTTTTCCATACCTATGTTCATGTGCCAGCCTAGCCTGAATTGAGAAGCAGTACTGGGACCATGACTGTGTCTGTAGGGGTGTTACCCAAAACCAGAGAAATATTGTGTGCTTCACCAATGCTTTACTGAACTCTGGTTGACTCATTCCTCTCCTGTGACCCTTCTGTGGGAGAATTGTTCCATCGTCTACAGATCAGTTTGGGGTCTTTGTTCAGCCCCTTCTTGTTCTCAAAAATATGTTTTTGTTATGTGTCTTATGATGCTTATTACCCACATGGTCTCTTTTATAATTTTAATATTCAGTGTTTGTTTTTCTGCAGTATAAAATTGAGAACACTAAGAAAGAATGAGGCAGGGATAAAGAGAAAATGTAAAAGTAACAAAAGAAAAATCAAAGTTGCCTTTGGTTGGATAGAGTTTGCCAGATGCTGGGAGACTATGGCCTTACAGTCACTCTTCAGATACGCCCTTGAACTCACCTCCATGACCCAATTTTCAGAACCACCAGAGGAGGCATGCATGCCTTATGACAATTGACATTTGAAATCAAATGGGTAGCATTTCCTAACAGGAGAATGCTTATAAGGGTTAGAAAAGAAGGAGGAATGGAAAGAGGGAACTCAGGGAGGAAATGGGGGTTGGAGTGAATGAGATGAAGCAATGAATGAACTGTTGAATGTCAGAGTGCTAATCTTTTCATTAAACTTTCACCCATTCACAATAACAAGTCTTGGAAATAAAAAGTTTCATTATAAGAGGTCACTCAATTCCCTATATAGCAATATAAAGTGTTGATTTCTGTTTAGTTCCCCCAAGCTTACCCTTTTTTCATTTTTGTTTTTTGGCATCACTGCCCTCTGGTGGTCATGGGAGCTACCCAGCCTTGCTCCCAGAGAGCTGCTACTGGATTTGAACCAACAAGCCAATGGGCCGCAGTCCTGCACTCAACCACTACACCACCGGGGCTCAGCCCAAGCTTATCCTTTTTATGGGAGTAGAAAGCCTGAAGAGCAGCTGGTGGTTTTGAACTGCAGACCTAGAGATTTCCAGTTCAACTCCTAACCATGATACCACCAGGGCTTTTCGCAAGCTTACCTTTTTAAAGCAAAAACTTTGGAATTGAAGTGCATTTATGTATCACTATACTTAATAATTTAAAACTCTTACCTTGGCTGAACCCCGGTGGTATAAGTGGTTGAGTGTGGAACTGTGGCCCATGGGCTTGGTGGTTCAAATCCAGCAGCTGCTCTTAGGAACAGCACTGGGTAGTGCCCATCACCACCAAAGGCAGTGATGCCCCAAAACAAAACTATTACCTTGTCCTATCTGAGCATAGTAGCTCTTTCAATTTACCCCAATCTTCTTTTATGTATTTCAATTATTTTAATATTTTACTTATATGGCTAATATGTCTTTCTTATTAAATATATCCACACAAAATTTATAGCCCATTTGATATTTTCCATGTTTTCATTGATCAATATTTATGGCTTCAATTTATCTTAGTCCACTAATTAGATTCCCTCCCTAAGTTTATATTTTATTTATATTTTGAGTTATATCTCTTTTGTCTGTGGTCATTAATTCTCACAATTTAAAAGTGCACAGATGGGGTTTACAATAGAAGAATGAAAAGAATGAGAACCCACCAACAGTAAACACAATAAACCACGACCATGTGAACACTAAAGTATTGACAGAGATAAAGATTCTTGTTTGTTTGTTTTCCCAGTCAAATTCACCTGAAGCTGTGGGTCCACTAGGAGCCGTAGTTGTGGTAGACAGATTTACTTTGCACTGGCATTAGATGGATTTTGTTTTCTTTAATCTGAGCTTTTGTGGAAATCGCCTGGCTAGTACAGTTAAGCACTTGACTGATAACTGAAAGGTCAGTGGTGGTTCAAACCTGTATAGAAGCTCTGCAGTAGATAGACCTGACCATCTGCTTCTCTAAGAATTATAGCCAAGAAAACCTTGGGGTGCATATGGGGTAGAAGAGGTGTTAGTTTTACTCTAGAAAACCTTGGGGTGCATATGGGGTAGAAGGGGTGTTAGTTTTACTCTGTCACATAGGATAGTTAGGTGATTAACAACCGGAGGATTCCCGACACAACACAGCCTGAACTTTGTACTAAGGATGCAGCCCCTCACAAGTCCTGCTTTACACAGTCTTGCATTTATATAGGGACCTAAATATATTCTCCATGTGACCATAAATCGTGCTTTCTTTAGGCTCATGGCATGATCAAAACAAGACTATCCCATATTCTGTATTTGCTTACTACTTATTTCATAGCATGGACTTATCTATCTATCTATCATCTATCTATATTTATTTATTTCTATCATTGGAGATTTTTCTTGTTTTCTTTTTTAAACTTAAACATATTATATACTACATTTTCTATGATTTATCTGTTTTTGTAAGTTGCCTTTATATTAGCATTGACTTCTGGTGACCCTATGCATTACAGAATGAAATTTTGTCTGGTATTCATGATCACTGGCATGTGTGAGTCTGTGTGATTAGTGTTAATTCATTTTCCTGGTAATAGATCCCTTACCTATGCTGGCCCTCAGCTTCATCTAATGGAATGTCCGTCTCTGGCAATAGGTCCCTCTTCATAATGGATCCAAAGAAAGCAAGTTAAAGTCTCAGACAATATCCTGCAGCCCATAGGTTTGCGTTGGCTAAGTTTGGTAAGTTGATTGCCAGGTTTTTCATCCTTCTCTGCCTTGGTCTGGCATTCTGCTGAAACTTGCCCACACTGTGTGGCATTGCTAATATTTGAAAGACTGGCAGCACATCCAGCATAAAAGTAAAGGCAAGCCACCACAGTGTGGGACATTGAGCGACATGTGGTAGGGCAAGTTATCTAGCATCTATATGTTTAAGTCAGAATACCAAGTCTACTGTATTGACAGAAGGATGAGTCCTATCTTTCCCTTTAAATCCCCGTAGCACCATTTACCAAGATATGTTCATGAGAATATTTATCTCCATGACTGCCAACTACTTTATAAAAGGAGATAGTCACATAGTAATATATACCTTATACTTTTGTGTTAAATGAAATACTACAGTATATATAGAAAATGTTTACCCAATATCTGGTTCCTAGGAAGTCTATAAGTGGTAGGCACACTTTCCCCCAAAATGTTTTACATTATTAGAAAAAAAGAGTTTTTCAATAAGTACACCTTTAAAGAAATAGAATCCTGAAACATTGTGATACAGGGGTTAGCAAGTGACTATCAGATGCCCACCTGTGTTTGTAAATACAGTTTCTTTGAAACATAACTAGGATGATTTGTTTGTGAATTTTATGCTGTTGCAGGATAATGGCAGAGTTAAAGAGTTGTAACAGGAGCTAATGAGTCTAAATTATGTACTATCTGCCCTTTAAAGAAAAAAAGCTGACTACTCCTCTTGTGTATAGAAGACTTGGTCTGTGTAGTGGATTAGTAGTTGGGGTGCTAAGACAAGGTCAATTGTTCGAATCAATTCTACTCTGCCCTATGAGTCAGAACCCACTCAATGATAGTGAGTTTGGTTTTTGAGTTTTGGAATGTACATATTCTTAGACATGGACAAGGATATTGATAAGAGTAAGCCATGCTTGTAATTGTAAGAGTTTGGAAACAATCTAAATGTCCATTATAAAGTGGATAAAATAAAGATATGTGAATACTATAGAGTGAAATAAAATTGCACTATCACCAGTATAGGGTCACTATCAGAATCAACCTGATGTTAGTGAGTTGGCATTTGGTTTTGGACCACCCCTTTATTTCTGATGCACAGTGACTCTAGAGGAAAGAGTAGAATGCCCATTTTGAGTTTCTGCAACTATAAATCTTTCCTAGAGTTGAAAATCTCAGGCAATAATCTCCTGGAGAGTAGATCGTGGGGTTGAATTGCTGAACTCAAGGTTAATAGCCCACTACTTACTTGACAGTGTCACTTGAGTTTCTTCTTCTTTCTTTAAAAAATCAGTTTGTTAATTTTTTTGTTTGTTTTTGCTTGCTTGTTTGTTTTTCATTTTTTGGGCCCCATTGCCCTCAGGTGGTGGGAGTAGGAGGCCCAGCTTTTGCTCCTGTGGAGCTGGAATTGAACCTCCATCCCAGTGGGCCACAGTCCCGTGCACAACCACTATGCCACCGCAGTTTGTTAATTTTTAACAGTTTCACTGAAATAGAATTAACACATCGTATATTATAATAGTTTAATCACATTCATAAAAGTTGTGCAACCATCACCACAATCAATTTCAGCACATTTCTTCTTCCTTGCACTCATTGTTGTTGTTTCACCATTTCCTGTTGTCTCCTCTCCCATGTCCCTTTGACTCTATTACTCCTTTTTTTTTCCTCTATAGGTTTACTTAATGTGCATTTCAAATACAGAAAAACATACACAATTAAGAAAAATACAAAAAACAGCCCAACAGCAATGATGTAATGAAACAGATAAAAAGCTCAAATGGAAACAAAATAGAAAATATTATAAACTGAAGCAATTATACATTGGATAAAGAAGGATATTAATGACCAGGTATTATATTTAACCTAGCTACAATACCAGTAATCCATCTTGCAATGTACTCTGTGTGATAACAACTACTTTCCCACCTCTGTTGTCCAGAGCCTTCTCCAAATGGATGTTCAGAATTTAAGTTCTAACACTATTCCCTCCTTTGAGTTTAGATTTTATTATCTACATTCTTAGATCACTCAAGCTGATGTGTATATACCCTACTTCTCACTTATCTAGCTTTTTGTTTTAAGATAAGATTTAAGGCCCAAGATACTGTTCTTTCTGATAGTCAGACACCATCTGTTTTCCTCACCATACTTTGTTAGAGCACCTATGTCTGATCACTTCATGGGGGCAGGTCTTAAGCAGGGCTATATCATAAGAACTAATTGTTCTTCACAAAAGGCTGCAATTAGATGTGAATTCAAAATACCTTTATATATCTGTGGTTTCTATATGCCTTTGATTCCTTTAAAGATGCCACTATTCTTCATCACTTTTTGCCACGGGGCCTAAAGGAGATCTATTGGCATTGCTATCAATTTAGTCAATGGTATATAATTTAAAACACTGTTTAGGGAAAGAAAGGATGCATGTATAGGACATTAAAAAAAAAGATCAAGTCACATGAATTGTTGATTTGCAGAGATTAACAACTTAAATAATTGGACACTATTTACACTAACAGCAAGGGTGAGCAATTGGATGAATCAACTTCAAGGCAAGAATTTGGGATCAAATATCAATGACGTCCATCCATATTATTGGTAGATAAGTCATATGCTTCTTCTGATATTAGGCAATTTCAGCCTTTGGTTCTGTTCCTTTAACTTACTTCCCATGTGTTTAAGGTAAAGTCCAGTTCATTTAGTGGGAGTTCCAAATTAGATCCTTCAGGTGTGTTCTCTGAAGGATGTTGTATATCTTGACAGAACAGAGTCTAAAATCTCGGTTTTCTATAATATAGGGCCTGGGTCACCAAGTGCTGAATACAAATTAGGTCAAAAGTGCCTTATTAAGGACATGACACTGGACTTTCCCTCTCATTGGTGGTCTATATACTTAATATTAATTGTTCTTCCCAATGACATGCTGCCCACCTTGGTTTACCTACTGTCTAAAGTGTGGTTGCCTTTTCTGAGACAGACATGCCCTCTACCCCTTCTCTCCTTGACTTGGGTTTGCAGTAAAGCACACCAACCACTCTTGTAGGAGTTACCATTAATTTGAGGTGACTATAATATTATATAGCAATCACTGACCCTTCTCTGCGCATCATGGGAAATTTATCCAATTGAGGCAAGGTCTTCTCTGTGGAAGTGGTCTGTAAGCTGTACAAATAAGTGGGTGGTACTTGGTTCAGAAGATCTGGGCAATATGACCTTGTTGCCTGGAAAACTGGAATAGAGGATTAGATGACTTGAGAACCGAAGCCTGCCTTTGTTTTTGTATTTCTTTTTAGAATAGTGGTTTCACATAATATTTGTTCTTTTGTAATTGGCTAGTTTCACTCAGTATATTGGTCTCTGGGCCCATTATACATGAGGTATTTCATGGTTTCATCAGTGGTTTTTTAAGAGGTACATATTCTAATGTGTGTATGTACCAGAATATCTTTTAAAAAATCCTTTTATTGGGGACTCATACAATTCTTATCACAGTCCATACATAAGTCCATTGTGTGTCAAGCACATTTGTACATCCATTATTAGCCCATATGTCTGATATCAATTCATTAGTCCCCTTCAGACTCACAAAGTACATGCAATGATGCCAGGACAATCACAATCCAATGAGTGCAGAGTCTTGTGTATCCAGTGGTGATAAAAGCATCTCAGCACTGGCAGGGGTCTCCACCTGGCTTATCTGGCTCCAGAGGTCTGGTTTCATCAGGGTAAGTCCATGTGGCTTCTCATTTGGCTCCTTTAGGTTCCAAGACTCAGGATCTATCAGTAGACTGCCATGTTGTCTTGTCAGTTGAACATCCCAAGGGACTGAGTTTTGTGTCTTGTCAGTAGAGCATCTCCAAGTGACTGAGTCGAATAGTCTCTTTCTTCTATGGGGGAGATATCATGAGATTTCCCAGAATTCTCAGAGAAAGCCATGCCCACACAGATGTCTCATTGGCTATCTCCCGATTGACAGGCTAGACTCCACCACTACATTCTTAATCAAATTGGCACCAGAGTACATGACTGCCACAACATGTCTAAAAGTTGTTAGTTTATTCAGACCCTTCTCTATTTCTGAGTTCTCTTCATTAATATTCAAGTCTCATGATCAAAGAGTCAGTGAATCATAATCCCTGAAGAATACAAGTCATTTGAACACATACCCAATAGCATCTTTACCAGGAAGTTGTCTATACAATAATCTTACAGCTGGGTCAATTTATGTCCATAAGCATTGAATATTAATGTCACAATCTTATGGAGAGGTTACGTGACACAAGACTCATATCCTGAATACAGTTGCTCTGATTGTCACAATAGCATCATAGACTCTTGAAGGAGGATAGGAGAACAAATGGTAAGGCTATGAAAGTAGAGGCCATGAAAAAATAGTACAAACAGATCATCCATACTTTTGGAAAACAGAATCCAAGCCTAGGATTGTTTGTGGCTTTGGGGAAGTTTTCTAAGGAATTTGAGTCTACCCTGGGGGTGGGTGGTAAAGTCCACCATCAAGCCTTGGAGTTTTAGAATGTGTGGATGTACTCTTGGTTGACACCTGGAGCAGATCTGACACCTTAGTGTTCTGCTACTAATATTTTCAACAGAGTCTTGTGCAGTAGAGAAGTAGAGTCATTTCCAAAAAATGCTGAAAACATATCTTTGTATCCTCACAATTAAAACAAACAAAATCATGTGTTTCTTTTTCATTAAAAATATTAACATAGGAATGCTTTCTCGTAGAACACCTTACTGCTAAAATTAAGGGACATCTCTTTTATAGTCCAATTGTTTTAGATTCCTTTAACATTTTTCTTTTTCTTTTTTTAAGTGATTTGCTTATCCAAACATTTCTGCCTCCAGGAATCAAGAAAGGATAGTTAATGTGAAAGCAACCTCTCAATTCATTTATTTTCTGATCCCGCAAGGTGCTGGAAAAACAACAGGAATCACAAGAAGAAACAAATGAATCTTGATGTCACTTGATAAGAATTTTTCCCACTTCAGGTCATGTGTTCAATGGTAATAGCTATCTAATACTTTAAAAAATTAAGTCATAAATTATAGTCATAAATTTTTAAATAAATAACCTCACACAGAGTCAATGTCAACAGGAGATATTAAAAAAACAATTGAGGAGTCCTGATGAATGTGTTCTTGGGTTCTGCCATTGACGGATTGTCAGGACCAATTCTTACCTAATAAACACACATGCCACTGCTAATATTGACATGGGGATGTTAAGTGGTGACACTGTCTATGATAGAATATAATTTTGGAAGAATTACTTGGGAGGTCATGAGTTTAAACGCACAGGAAAGATTTAAAATGGAAAAAAATCTCCAACTTGTCAGTTGTGTAAGAATCATTGAGAGGGAGCTATTTCTAGGAGGTTCCATGTTTTGTTCTAATTGGTTAGATGAAAGGGACAGCTATTATTCTAATTTCAGGAAAACTTGTTTTCACCATGGTATGGCTTTGTGAAAGAAATTCTAATCTCAATGAAGTACAAGGGTCCTTCAAACAGTTTATAGAACTACTCACATATATTCAAACTGTTCCTCTTCTCTGATTTGAATGGTTCATTCCCCCCAAACAGTGTTAAAGGTCATTTTGCAACACTTCATATAGCATACTTTCACTTATTCAAGTCAAAAAAAGTTTTGGATGACAGTATTGAAAAGCCAAAAAAATTGTTTATGGAACGATGGAACTAAGATAATAGAATTTTCCCATGGATTCTTTGAAGCCCTGTGATGTGCTACTATCTCTTCTCTTACCTCAGTTGATGGTCATGTTTGACCTTATAATCTGTAGATCACGTGACATGGAGTTAACAATTTGTACTATTTTTGATTTTCTTTAATATCTTTGCCAACCTCTCAGGACATCTCTCTTTACTCACTATGCCTAGTATGTATACTCTTTTGCTTTTAAACACTTCATTGTAGCATTTAGACTAGTTTATGACCAAACACTTTGCACCATAACCTAGCCAAGTTGACACAAGCTTAATCATAACATTGACTTTTATTTTTTTTGCTGCCCCCCTTCTTCTCCACATAGTTCATGATTTTTACTTTTTAGGATTGAATCTTCAACAATTGAATTTTTGCTTTCAAACTATTTAAAGGTTGTAATCTATGAGCACAGGAGTTCTGCTTATCTTCAGCTTTCAAAATCATCAATAAGTCATCATTCCTTACTGATGGCAACTACCTGAAGCAAACCTTGTAGCTAAAGCATCCTGAAGGTGCTATCAGGGTCTGATCTACCTACAACCTATCTATGTAGGCGCAAGATGACGGCAATGAAGCTACCACTACTGACATAGGTCTTAGAATTATAAATTCTACAAAATGTTAAGAGTATAGTTTTGTTCAAAATGTTTCTTCTCAGTCATGCTACCAGGCTCTGCCCAGATATCATTTAATAAGGTGGATAGGTGACTTGAGCTGTCTCTCTGAATACTACTCTCAGAAAGGTTACTGTCACTTGGTCTTAGTACTTGGTATAACTAACTTTAATAACACTTCTTTAGGGCTATCTAACTCAAGATTTTGTTAAGACTGCTAAAGGTTTCAAGAAGAAGGTCTAAATTGTGGAATAATTTTTACATTGTCATTAATATTCAGTGTAATAGTGAGATTCAGACATGCATGAGTGCCTAATAACACGTAGATGTCTTATGCACCAATGGTATCAGATCTAAACCATCAGACCCTTGTAGTAGACTATGGTGAGCTTTTTAACTACACAAATGCGAGGGAAAATCCAACTCTACATCAGCTCAAGGACATGATCAACATGGAGGATTTGCAGCCATTTAGCTAATAACACTCACATGCAAATTCTTAGAGGTTTTCTGAATTAAGTATACTAAGTTTAGTGTCTTATTACAATGGTCCTTGCTTTTGAGATACCCAGAAGCACAATTAAGTTGAAATAAAGTCAGAGGCTCTTTCTATTGCTGCTACTGTGTGCCATTAAGTCTATTCTGATTTAGAGTGATCATATGTGACAGAGTAGAACTATCCCATAGGTTTTTATGGCTGTAGTCTTTAAGGACTAGTTAACAGGCTTTTCTTCTGCAGGACCATTTTGTGGGTTCAAACCATAAACAAACCAAGAACTCACGGTCATTGAGTTGACTCTGACTTGTACGGACCCTACATGACTGAGTAGAATTACCCTTGTAGCTTTCTAAGACTGTAACTATTTGCAGAAGTGAAAAATCTCATTTTTCTCCTGCAGAATGTTGGGTGGTTTCTAACTACTGACCATGTGGTTACAAACCAGCTATGTCACCAACTTTCTTTAAGCAAGCCAACAGAACCCTTAGTTGTCACCGCACCAAGCTTCCGCTGTCTAATGTAGTGGTTCTCAATCTTCCTAATGCTGCAACAACACTTTAATACAGTTCCTCATCTTGTGGTGACCCCCCAACATAAAGTTTTTTTTGTTTGTTCTTCATAACTGTCATTTTGCTAGTATCATAAATCGGGCAGTGCTTTGTGGAAGGGACTGTGACCCACAGGTTGAGAATCACTGTTCTAGTGCCTGCAACGACCTTAAATGTTTCAGACTAAGAAAAGTTATTGGAGTATTTGTGATTTTTGGTTGGGCAGAAAGAATAGATTTCATGCCCACTAATGGATTGTTGATGACTGCAAGATTGTCTCCTGTTCTTCAAGTACTCTTCTTTGCACGGTTTTCTGTCTACCATTACATGTGGTCTCTGAAGACAGGAGCTGAGTCACAACTGTCTACTAAGGTGTTTGAAGAATGTTCTGGCTCAAGATAACATATGAAGCTCTGTGGATTGAGTGCCTCGTGCCAGGTAAATGTGGTAACACAATTTTAGTTTAGACGTGGCAACTAGGGAGCAAGGCGATTCAGAGAAGGACCTGAGAAGATTGCACAGCTCCCTCAAAAGAGCATGATTTAGATTTAAACGAAACTGGCTTTGAATCCGAGACCCATTGTTTGTGATGGATGGGGCACAGAAAACATCGGTGCACTTTCATGGGCTTCAGGTTCCTCCTCGTCAGTAGCATGGGGATAACAGACAGCATATGGCTCACAGGGCTATGGTGAGGAGTATGTGAGATGCTAGCAAGCATCAGCGCTAGCTTCACAGTAAGGACTATTGGAGGCAGTGGGCTGCATGTTGGGTTACTAACCACAAAGTCGGCCGTGAAACCATCAGCTTCTCCGCAAGAGAAAGATGATGCTTTCTGCTTCCAGAGAGCGTTCCAGTCTCCGAAACCTGCAGGGGCAGTTCCACCCTGCACTGCAGGGTTGCCGTGAGTTGCAGTTGAGTCTGTGGTATGAGTTCGGCTTTTGGGGTTAGCTGGCAAACACAACACGGACTCCAACAGAAGATAAATTTTGAGAATGGTGCAGCACCGACAGTGCTTCATTCTGTTGTATTGACTCAGTAACGGACGACAACGGCTTAGCAAGAATAAACAGTGCACTTGTCTGGATTAGATGGTCAGAATCCATCTAGTCAGAGAGCGAACTCAGGTTGGAGTTGGGTGGAAATGGAATAAGCAGGCAGGAGGGAAAAAGGTCCTGGGCCTATAAAAAGGTTGAAGGACACAGGGGACTTTAGGATAAGGAGTGCTAGCAAAGAAAGGACATTATAACAGCACGTTGACAGTCTGTAGAGTTAACCTGTTTATTGACTGTTATTTTCTCACCCATTGTCACCAACTACCTCTTAAGGAGCACATTCGGGCCACTGTCCAAGGACAAATCTTGGGGCTCCCTCACAGAAGGGGAAGGACTTAGGGATTATGTGGCAGGGAGATGGCAATTCTGAAGTATTGTCCTTAGAGATTTTCTATGAATTTCAGAGGTTGGACTATAGCTCATCCCTATGGAGGGATATGGATGAAGGGTTGTGGTGGGACTCATCAGTGATCAACAGTCACTTTCTAAGTGAACGGTTTATCTAGAGAGATGTAATAAGGGGCCCTGATGCTCCAGTGGTTAAGTAATCAATTATTAGCCAAAAGGTCAGTGATTTGAGCCCACCAATCACTCTTCAGGAAAAACATGAGGCCATCTTCTTCTGTAAAGATTATGACCTTGAAATCCCCTTGGGGCAGTTCTCCTCGGACCTACAGGGTCATTATGTGTCAGAATCATTTCAACAGCACTGGTTTTAGTGACATGGTACTTGTCTCCAAGAAAGGAGTTCAGAGAGAATTTCCCAAACTGCTTGAGTATTTTAAAAAACAGATGATCTCTTAAAATAGTAATCCTCAACCTTCCTAATGTTGTGACCCTTTAATATAGTTCCTTATGTTGTGGTGACCCCCTCAACCATAAATTTATTTTTGTTGTAACTCATAACTGTAATTTTGCTACTCTTGTGAATTGAGTGATCCCTGCGAATGAGTCTTTCAACCTGTAAAGGGTTTTGTGACCCACAGATTGAGAACCATATTCTTAGATGATAGAGGGAACAAGGTTTCATTGACTTCGATTTCACCCTCATTAATGACCCCCCCCTTTCAAAATTGGCTAAAATGATAAGGTTCATCCAAGATGTACATGGCCCTTTTAAAATTACTTGGAGCCAATGTCACGTCCCCATGAGAATGCCATTGAAATTAACGCACCTCTCCACACTGCTTAGAACTGTGCTAGATCCTGGAAATATATGGGTGAACAAAGCACCAAGTCTCTATCCTCAAGGAATATTTGTTTGAGGTGGAAATGCAGCTGTTCAATAATAGCACTGATTAAGGATAAGAGGTGAATGCAGAGCAAATGGCATACTAGTGCTCACACCAGAAAGAATGATCTACATGGACATGGAATGGAATTTTCATAAAAAGGTACCCCTAAGCTGTAACTTTTCAGCTGAGCCCTAGAAATTGAACAGAACTTGGCCAGCAGAAGAGGAAGATGTTGGAGATTGAGGCGGTTTTTCTTTCTGTTATACATCAAGTGGACAGGATTTGTCTCCAACATAAAGACAACCACCTCCACTATAACAAAAATAGGACGTAGTTCTGTACGTACAGCACACATTATTCTGTCATCTGGAATGTTAATTCCTAAGTTTAGAAAACACACACTCATCCTTTAATTGTGGTTTCAATGTTACTCCATTCTTGGCATATTCCATATGGATGAAAAGTCCTTGGCCTGGCCTCCTAACAGTGTCTAGCCCTTACCACTCTCCTTACTTTGGAATTGGTACACAGCTTCTTCTTTTTGACTTCTTTATGCCTCTTTGATTTTGCTTTCTTCTCCCTGTTTGGTGCTTGTGCACTAGACATGAAGGGGAAAGATTTTAGAGAAAGACTTCTATCTTTTTCATTTTAGAAAATAGCACTCTACTGGAGAATGGCTCTCTGAGTTGCAGAACAAACTTAAATCGCCTCTTTTATTTGATGCCACTGCTGGTGAACATAAGAAAACACCCATTTATTAAGGAAGTCATGTACAAATTCAGGGCATGTTTGCAAAGGCTTATTATCCTACAAGAGGCCGTTGCTGCTTTGTTTATTTGGTTTGTGGCGAAGTCATTACCATGCTTCTCTTCTAGAGCGGAACAAAAGTCTGTTGACAGAGAAGTCTACAGCACCAAATTGCATTCATTTTATGTAAAAATGATGCAGATTTTAAAAATGATTCCTGGGGTGGACACTACTTATTTTGCACTTTCCAACATCTATGTGTCCTAATCTTGAATACTCCAATTTAGTATTACTTATAGTATTGTAATGATAAGATTAATGTAGACTCTGATAATAAAAATTGAAATTCTAATGTCATCATCGGAAAAGACCAACTGCTAAAAAAAAGCATTATGTTTGGTAAAGTAGATGGTCAACAAAACGGAGAGGCAACCCTGGATGGAATGAATCTACACAATAGTTACAATAATGGACTCACACACACTAATGATCCTGAGGATGCCACATGAAGGATCAACATTTTGTTTTCTTACACATTAAATCATCACAAGTCAGAGCCAACTTGATGGCAACTTACAACGATGACAGACACTAACAATGAACTTTTTTGACTCACGTGAGATATGGTGGTCTTGGTAGAATGGCTTCTATCTACTCCTTCCATCTTCTGGCTCTAACCTGACCATTTTCTCATCCTTTCTACTAAGTTTTCAGTGGCAAAGACAGAAAGGATCACACATGGAATAGTTTATGGTTTCATTCTGGTTTTATGTCAACTTGGCTGTGCCAACTTTGGCTGTAATCACTCATGATGGGTCTTATTATTGTTGTTAGGCACCATCTAGTCAATTCTGATCCATAGCAATCCTATTCATAATAAAGTCTAACACTGCCGGGTCCTGTGGTATCCTCCCAATTATTGCTAAGCTTGAGATCACTGTGTCAATCCATCTCCTTGAGAGTCACCTTCTTGCTCAGTGCTTCTCTACTTTACCACGCATGATATCCTTCTCCAGAGACTGGTCTCTCCTGATAACATGTTCAAAATATATGAGGCCAAGCCCCACCATCCTTACCTCTAAGGAGCATAGTGCTTGTACTTCTGTGTTAGTCTGGGTAGACTAGAGAAACACATTCATAGACACACTCATATGTGTATTACAAAGATGTTTAATACACAAGAACATCTGAATATTGAGAAAACATCTCAGCCCAGTCCAGACCAGGTCAATCAATCCAATATTAACCCACGTGTCTGGTACCAATCTGTACATTCCTCTTCAGACTCATGAAACACATGTAATGAAGCTGAATGCAGGAAGATCACAGGCCAGTGGATGAAAAATCTTGTGGACCCAGGGGCATTGTGAGCATCTCCGAGCTGGCAGGGGTCTCCAAGTGGCTCCTCCACTTCCTAGGGCATGGGTTCCATCGGCGTAGTGCCATGTTTTTTGTCAGTAGAACATTCTCAGGGAGTGAGCTAAGAGAGATTCTCCTGTTTCCAAGGAGAAAAAGCTGGAGTTTCCAGAATCACCAGGAAAGACCACCCTCACACAGAGGCCGCATTCTGATTGAGACACTAGACTCCACTCTTTCTTTCTTAGTCCCCTTACACCCTAAATTGACACCAGATTATGTAACTGCTACATTTTCCAAGACAGAACTCAGTTCCTCTGACAGTCCATGACACTTTGGATATTGTTTGCCAGCACCATAACTCAAGTGCACCAATTCTCCTTTGGTCTTCCCTATTTAATGTTCAGCTTGTATATGCATATTAAGCGACTGAAGATGCCATGACTTGGTTAGAAATACCTTGGTCCTCAAAGTGTTGCTTTTCAACACTTTAAAGAGGTTTTGTGCAACAGATCTACCCATTTTAATGTATTGCTGAGCTCTTAACTGCTCCTTGCTTGAGCAGTTATGTGAATCCAAGCAAGATGAAATCCTTGTCAACTTCAAACTTCTCTTTTAATTATGATGTCACCCATTTGTCTAGTTGTGAGGATTTTCATTTGCTTTATTTTGAGTGGCAATCCCTCCAAAGTCTGCAATCCTTGGTCTTTGTCAGCAAGTGCTTCACGTCCTTCTCATTTTCAGCCAGCAAAGTTGTGCCATCTGCAAACCGCAGATTATTAATACTCCTTCTCATTCTGATGTTGACTTCTCCTTCATATAACCCACCTTCTCTGATGATTTGCTCAGCATATAGATTGAATAAGTGTGATGAGAGAATACGACCCTGACACACACCTTTCTCTGACTTTAAACCATACAGTATTTTTTTGCTGTGTTGCCACAACTATCTCTTGATCCAGGTACAAGTTCTATAGGAGCATAAGGAGCATAAGGAAGGGTTGTGGAATTCCCATTTGTCGCAAGGCTAGCCACTTATAATTATGATCCAGATATTTGGATGCCTTTGCATAGCCAATGAAACAAAAACAGTCCTCTTTTTATTATTCTCTGCTTTCAGTCAAGCTATGCTGGGTTATCTAGAGAAAACAGTCCAGTAACACCCATCTCTATATAAGAAAGCACTATATTATCAAGAAGCAATTATATATCAAGAAGGCATCCCCACCCAGTCCAACTCATGTCCCTAAGTCTGATGGTAGTTCCTAAGTTCTTCAACATCACGTCACACAAAAAGACAATGGGCAGTGGGTGCAACATTCCATGGATCCAAATTTAGAGTTGACTGCATGCCAGGGTGGCAGCAGCTCCATGTGGGCTACCCCTTGAGGCAGACAGGAAGGTAGAGGGTCAGAGAGAATGACCCCAGAGCCTCTCATTTTAAATAAAAAACACTTTATTGGGGGCTCTTACATCTCTTATAACAATCTGTGCATCAGTTGTATCAATCATATTTGTGTATATGTTGTGATCATCATTTTCTTTTTTTTTTGTGGGCATCACTGCCTCTGGTGGTTTTGG
This sequence comes from Nesogale talazaci, assembly GCA_004026705.1. Taxonomy (NCBI): domain Eukaryota; kingdom Metazoa; phylum Chordata; class Mammalia; order Afrosoricida; family Tenrecidae; genus Nesogale; species Nesogale talazaci. Next base: position 243,406 of record PVJH01000889.1, read on the forward strand.
GCACTACCCAGCTGCCGCTGGATTTGAACCGCCAAGCCCACGGGCTGCAGTTCCACACTCAACCACTTACGCCACTGGGGCTCAGCCCATGATCATCATTTTCAAAGCATTTTCTTTCTACTTGAGCTATCAATTCCCCTTTTCACCCTCCCTCCCCACCCTCCTACCCTCGTGAATGCTTGATAAGTTAAACATTATTGCTATTTTCATTTCTTACACCATCTGCTGTTTCCTTCCACCCATGCTTCTGCTGTTCATAGCCCTGGGGTATGGGTTATATGTTGATCATTGTAATCAGTTCCCTCTTTCTCCCCCTTCTGCCCCCACATTCCCATTTCACTACTCCTATTACTGTTCCTGAGGGGCTTTTCTGTTCTGGTTTCTATGTATTAGGGGCTCCTTATGTATACCAATGTGTATGTTCTGGTCTAGTCAGATTTGTAAGGTAGCAAAGGACACACCAACAAAGAGGTGTCATCAAGCTGCCACTTGATTGACAGGTTTGTCTCCACCCATAGCTTGGAGTGTCTAGTTGACATAAACCCTAACTACCACACTAGTCTTCTTCTGAATCTATGATAACAGAGAAAATATTGAAGCTGTTAAGGATTTTTGTCTTGGTTAGATCCACGATGAATAGCAGTGGGCAAGAGATCAAAGTACACATGACATTGAATAAATCTGCTGTATGAAACCTCTTTAAAGTGCTGACCATTAAAGATTAGTTTTGAGAACTAAGGTGTGCATAAGCCATGGGTCACATGAATGTGAAAGTTCAACATTGAATAAGAAAAACCTGAGGGAAATCCATACTTTTTTTTTTTTTGCGGGCCTCATTGCCCTCTGGTGGTCATGAGAGCTACCCAGCCCTGCCCCTGAGAGCCGCTGCTGGATTTGAACTGTCAAGCCCACAGGCCTCAGCCCCGCACTCAACCACTTACGCCACCGGGGCTCAGCCCCATGCATTTTTTCAGTGGTGTTGGTGAAGAATATTGAGAGTACCATGGATTGCCAAATGGATCAACAAATCAGTCCAGAAGAAGTACAGCCAGGATACTCCTTAGAGGCCAGGGTGGTGAGACTTCATCTTTCACACACTTTGGATACTTTATCAGACATCAGTTCCTGGAGGAGGGCATCAGTTGGAAAAGTAGAGGAGCTACAGAAATGATGAAGGAGATCATCTCCTCCTAGAGGAGATGGATTGACACAGTAGGTGCAGCCAAAGGCTTAAGCATAGGAACAATGGTGAGGATGATTTAGGACTAGCAAGAGTTTTGTTCCGTTGTGCATAGGGTCAGAAGCAACTTGCTAGAAGCAAACAACAACAACAACAACAGCAACAACAACAACAGCAACATTAGGTAATTAAAAATATCCTGGCGGGGTAGGGAATGATAAAAAAGTATCCTGGCTTGGTTCAGATGGACCACAGTCTTCAAAGTGACATTTTTTTGTTTTTTCAGAGGGCTGATTTTTCTTTTGCTGCAGATTTGCTCAATGTACCGTGTCATTTGGGTTCTTGAATGCTGCTTCAGTGGACATTGATTGTGGACCCAAGTAAAAGATCTTTTGAAAACTTCAAGTTTTTTTTCTGTTTGATGTATTTTTCTGAATGATGTTGGTTCATTCTTGAGCATTTTTTCTTTACATGGAGGTGTAGACCATAATTAATATGTTTATTTCTAATCCTTCCTTCACAGAGAGTTCTGGTGGCACAGTGGGTTACGTTTTGGGGTACTAACTGTAAGGACAGCAGTTTGAAACTACCAGCTGCTCTGTGGGAGAAAGATAAAGTTACCTACACTTGTAAAATTTAATCTCAGAAATTCACAGAGTTATAGTTTGAATAAACTTAATGGAAGTTAGTTTTGAGTGCATAGAGATTGGATTGGAAGGGAGTTTGTGACATGAGCTAGTCCAATCAAGCAGAAACTCCAGACTTTCCAGGATGGTTGAATGCCATGTGTAATGCTGGGTCTGGCACCTGTCGGAAGAGGAATAGACTGCCTACCTTGATCAGACCAGGGGGCCACAAATCAACGAGCCATCTGCCTCAGTGACAAATGGAAGGATCAAAGCACTATTCTGCCTCAGAATTTTTATGGATGGAAACACATTTAGCGCCCCCAAAGCTGAGAATTCTCTTCTCTTCTTCTTGATTTGCCCACCTGTGGTTTTGACTCCCTCCCTCTATTGCTTTACCCTCCCCTCCGACCAGCTCACTCTCCACCAGAGATAAGTGTGCATTCTCTGATCCCCCCAGTGGGAACCTGTGGAGTTAGCTCAGGAGTTCAGGACTCCCATCTCTTTCTCTCCTCTTTTCCTTCTCTCCTCTCCCTCCCCGGCAGCACAGATGATCTGACTCCCAGTGAATCCCCCCGAAAAGTGAAGGATAAAGTCCCTATTTTTCTTCTCTCTGGCCTGGCTTCAGTTAATCTTTGCAACGGACTTAATACCATGCTCTTTCTTGTTGGAGATAAAAAAGGAAATGCATGGTTTGATGGCAGCAGCCCTTGGAAAAGGACATCATGCTTGCTGTGTCAGTCTGGGTAGACTAGAGAAACAAATCCATAGACACTCATAAGTGTATAAGGGAGAGGTTTATATACCAGAACAATTGAACATTGAGAAAAACTCTCAACCCAGTCCTGTCCAAGGTCATAAATCTGATATTAGCCCATATGTCTGGTTGCCATCTATAAAGTCCTCTTCACACTCACCAAGCACATGTACTGACACCAGAACAATCACAGTCCAGTGAGTGCAGAGTCTTGTGTATCCAGTGGTGGTAGAAGCAACTCTGTGCAGGCAGAGGCCTCTCTGTGGCTTCTCAAGCATGTCAGCACTGGCAGGGGTCTCTATGTGGCTTTTCTGGCTTCAGAGGTCTGGTTCCATCAGCATAAGCCCATGTGGCTTCTCCTCTGGGATGTTTCACAGGAAGTCAACCTTGTGCCTTGTCAGTACAGTGTCTCCAAAAGATTGAGCCGAGAAAGATAGCGTCTCTGCCTCTAAGAAGGAATTACCACATTTCCCAGAATTCTCAGAGGAGAAAACCATGCCCACACAGAGGTCTCATTAGCTATCTCCAGATTGGCAGGCTAGTCTCCACCCCACACTCTTAATCCTCAAATTGACACCAGATTAAGTGACTGCCACACTTGGTAAAATTAGAAGGGCATCAAAAAAGTGGAAGACACTTGATGAGATGGATTGACACAGGGACTATGTGTTAGGCTGGGTAGACTAGAGAAACAAATCCATAAACACACTCATATGTGTTTCAGAAAGAGCTTTATATAAAGTCCTTTTCAGGCTTATGAAATATATGCAATGATGTTGAATGCAGAAAGGTCACAAGCCAGTGTGTGACAAGTCTTGTGGAGTCAGTGGCGTTGTAAGCATCTCAGTGCTGGCAGGGGTCTCCAAGTGGTTTCTCCAGTTCCCAGGGTATGGGGGTCTATCAGTATAGTGCTATGTATCTTGTCAGTAGAGCATCTCTCAGGGAGTGAACTGAGAGAGAGAGAGAGAGATCTCTCAGGGAGTGAACTGAGAGAGAGAGAGAGAGAGAGAGAGAGAGAGAGAGAGAGAGAGAGAGACTCCCATTTCCAAGGAGAAAAAAAACTAGAGTTCCCAGAATCCTCAGGGGAAGGCTGTGCTTACACAGAGGCCTCATTGGCTATGACCCAATTGGCAGACTAGACTCCACCCCTTCACTCTTAATCTTCTCAAGTTCCAAACTGACACCAGATGATGTAACTACCGCAGGCTGGAACAATGGCGTTAAATATAACAGCACTTGTGAGGATGGCCCTGGACCAGCAGTGTTGTGGTGTACATGTGAACAGACTTGGGGGCATTCGATAACAGCAACAACCTGGCGTCCACAGCACACGTGCTAGAGCATTGTTTAAGCATTCAGATGCTATACAGAAGATGAGTGGTTTGAACCCATAAGATCTTCATAGAGGAAAAAAATATGACAAATTGGTTTCCATTAAGATTACAGCCTGAGAAAATCTACAGGGCAATTCAACTCTGCCCTAGAGTGTTATTCTGAGTGAGAGTTGACTCGCTGCCAACTTAAAAAGAAAAGAAGAAAAGCAAATTGATGTCAGTCTTCTGGAAATGGATGACAGGGTGGGAGAAATGCTTCAGAGAAAGATCAGAAGTGGGACCACAAAATGGAGGGTAATAACCTAGATCCTAGTCACTGGATCACAGCTCCCTGGAAGATTGAAGTCATTTTCCAGTGAGAAGAGAAAATAAGTCCCCATTTTAAAATACAATTTGAGTTAGAGCTTCTGTTTCTTGAAAACTTGCTGCCTTGCAAATTTTCACAAGTGATATGACTGCCTGAAGACTTTAGGAATGCTTATTGCATCTGAGGGCACTGCAGGAGAAAGATGTGGAAGTCTGCTTTATTTGGTTTTTTTTTTTGTTTTTTGGGCATCACTGTCCTCAGATGGTGGGAGTAGAAGGCCCAGTCTTTGTTCCTGTGGAGCTGGAATCGATCCTCCATCCCAGTGGGCCGCAGTCCCGCGCACAACCACTACGCCACCGGGGCTCAGCCCGGAAGTCTGCTTTAATAGGGAGTTACAGCATGGGGAACTCCATGGGGGCAGATATGCTCTGTCCTATAGGGTTAGCACAAATTGGAATTACATTGGTACAGTTGGTTTGGGTTTGGGTTAATTGGTAGTGGTGCCTGAGGACATGTGGGGGCATGAGCAAGAGTGGAAAAAAACTGATAATGCCCAGCCAGCAAAAGATATAGCCTCTGGGGTCTTAAAGGCTTGAGGGTAAACAAGCGACCATCTAGCTCAGGAGCAACAAAGCCCACCATAGAAGAAGCACACCAGCTTGTGCGACCATGAGGTATTGAAACAATCAGGTATCAGGTATCAAAGAACAAGAATCATATCATTATGTGTCCACCCTCCCAATATGATTGCTGAAGACAAATAGGCACAGAGGCAAATAGAGTAGAGGAAACTGATGGTGCCCAGCTACCAAATGATAAAGCCCCGGTGGTCCTTAAGGCTAGAAGGTAGACAAGTGGCCATCTTGCACAGAAGCAGCAAAGCCTACATGGAAGAAGTACACCAGCCTGTGTGATCACAAAGGGTCAAAGGGAAGAGGTCTCAAGGATCGAAGAACAAGAATCACATTAATACGAATGAGGGGGGAACACGGTGAGTACCCAAGGTCCATTTATGGGCAATTGGACCCCTTACAGAAGAGTCACCTGGAGGAGACAGGCCAGTCAGGGTGCAGTGAAGAAGTGATGAAACATATAACGTTGCTTTAGTTCCTAAAGGCTTCCTCCCCCCGACTATCACGATCCCAGCTCTACCTTACAAATGCAGCTGGACTGGAAGTGGTACACTGGTGCAGACGGGAGCTGGACATATGGGGAACGCAGGGCAGATGAACCCCTCAGGGCCAGTATGGACAGTGAAGTCACTGGATGGGTGGAGGAAGGTGGGTCGAGAGGGGAAACCAAAGTCAAGGATCTGTACATAATCTCCTAGCTGGAGGACGGACAGCAGGGGAGTGGGCAAGGGGAGACGTCGGGCAGTGTAAGATATGACACAATAACAATAATTTATCAAGTACTGAGGGTTGATGGGGGAGGGGGAGCATGGAAGGAGGGGAAAGGATGCGAGGCTGATATTAAGGGCTCAAGTCAAAAAGTGGATATTTGGAGAACGATGGCAGCAGCAGGGATATGAAGGTGCTTGGTGCAGTATACGTATGTATGTATTGTGATAAACAATTTATGAGACCCCCAATAGAATGATGATATAAATACAAAGAACTGAAAACACAGAGATCCAGGACAGATAAACCCCTCAGGACCAATAATGAGAACAGAGATACTTGGAGGAGAAGGGGAAGGTGGGTTAGGAAGGGGGAACCGATCACAAAGATCTCCCTCCCTGCAGGACAGACAATAGAAAAGTGAGTAAAGGGACAGAATAAGACATGACAAAATAAGAATAACTTATAAATTATCGAGAGTTTGTGAGGGAGGGAAGGAGGGAGGAAAGGGGAAATGAGGAACTCAAGTAGAAAGCAAATGTTTTAACAATGATGATGGCAACAAATGTACAAATGTGCTTGACACAATGGATGGATGTAATGATTGTGATTAGACTTGTACAAATCTCCAATAAAATGAATTAAACAAACAGAAATGGGTAGTAGTGGTTCAGTGGTAGAATTTGCACTTTCCCTGTGAGAGATCAAGTCTGATCCGTCAGTTGAGGCACCTCATAAGCAGCTACCATTCATTTGCCAGCGGAGCAGGTACTGAAAAGATTTCATGGGCGCCTCCCCAAAGCAGACTGCGAAGAAAGTCCTGATCATCAACTGAAAAGTGTCTGCTTACAAAGACGCTATGACTTAGCATGGTCACATCTGCAATCACTGTGCGGGGCTCACATTGGACCAAGCAGTATTTTGCTCCGTTGTGTGTCAGGTCATCAGGGGTCAGGGGTGATTAGATAGTAACTAACATAATCAGCAACATGAGGTTTTATACGAGGCGTCCTTTAATTGGAAAAATGTGTTTTTTTTCTTAATCTAAGTCATTGTAATTACATCTTCCTAAATACTCATTAGTTCAACAAGGGAGGGGCCCTGGTGACATAATGGGCTCAACCAAGCTGCTAAGACCTAGATCGACAGTGTATCCTACCATTTGCTTCAGAGGATAAAAATGACATTGTTTGTTTCCATTAAGATACAACATTCAGGGCTGAGCCCCGGTGGCGTAAGTGGTTGAGTGCGGGACTGCAGCCCACGGGCTTGGAGGTTCAAATCCAGCGGCGGCTCTCAGGAGCAGCACTGGGTAGCGCCTACGACCACCAGAGGCAGTGAGGCCCCCCCCCCCCCACACACAAAAGATATACCATTCAATATTTGTTGCCAGCATCATAATTCAAATGAATAAATTCTTCATTCTTATTATTTGTCCAGCTCTTTCCTGCAAATGTGACCATGGCTGGGGTCAGATACTCTTTAGTCCTCAATGTGACGCTTTGGTTTTTCAATTCTTTAAAGAGGCCTTTTGCAGCAGATTTTTCACAAGACGGTATTTCATTTATTATCGACTGCTTCTTTCAGGTTATATGATCGTGGATCCAAGTAAAATGAAATCCTGGACCAAAAAAAAAAAAAAAGATCTAACATCTCAGAAACACAACCCAAGGGTTGTTATGAGATGAAATTGACTCAAAGGAAGGAGTTTGCTGTTTTAATTTTTTTTAATATTCAACCAAGGCTGTATATTATGCAGCTATTGTGCTCTTTAAATCTGTCAGGGGCAGCTTCCATTATAAACACCAAGTTCCCACTGCTCACTCCTTAGACTGCTTTCTTATCAGAAACTAAGATTATTTCAGAGATTACTCTGTTTAAACTCCTATTGCTAGCTGCTCACTGTACACACACTGCATTTCAAATGAAAGCCAGGGTGGGCCAGGGTCCAGACCTTTGGAGGTTACGCACATGTGGACGATAGCTTTCAGAGCTTTCTTAGCACCCTGACAGGTAACCCATTAGTCTGATGGCCAGGCCCAAATCTGCTTATCCCTGATAAAACTCGGAACTTCCAAGTGTAAATACTGTGGTAACAAAGGGGCATTCAGGGGTTCCTTGGGGCTAAAGAGTGAGTCACGGCAATCAGCCAAAGGAGGCAGGGCCCACGGTGTGAGTGAGGGTTTATTCTTCTTGGTTGTCATCAAGCAGATCCTAACTCCCAGTGACCCCGTCTATGCCGAGTGCAGCTGCTGCCTAGGGCTGGGACCTTTCCGAAACAGATTGCCAGAATTGTCTTAGTTTATTGGTTTGCTTGTTTATTTTCAGAATTGTTTTCTGATGCTCCTCTTGGTAGGTTCAAACTGCTAACCTTGTCTCTGCCAGCCAAATGCTTAATCATTTGTACCACCCAGGCGTTTCTACTTAGGACAGAGATACAAATTCAAACCAAACTCACTGTCATCCAAATGGAGTCAAGCTTAAAGAGTCAAATTGCTCCTGTAGCTTTCCAGGACTGGAAATCTTCCCAGGAGAAGAGAGCCTCATGTTTTTTCTTTGGAGCAACTGGTGGTTTCCAGGCACCACCTT